>JAOUQZ010000010.1:18493727-18506541 GCA_028564935.1 Neosilurus hyrtlii | reverse complement strand
GAGTCAGTGAACGAATGCGTCAGTGAACGAATGCGCCAGTGAACGAATGAATGAGTGAGTTTGTGAACGAATGAATGAGCGAGTCAGTGAACGAATGAGTGAACAAATGAATGGGTGAGTCAGTGAACGAATGCGTCAGTGAACGAATGCGCCAGTGAACGAATGAATGAGTGAGTTTGTGAACGAATGAATGGGCGAGTCAGTGAACGAATGAGAATGAATGAATGAATGAGCGAGTCAGTGAACGAACGAATGAATGAGTGAATGAGTGAGTGAGTGAGTAATAGTGTGAATGGTTGAATTTGTGAATGAGTGAGTAAATCCCTTCACTACACTCTCCCTCTCTTTCTCTCTCTCGCTCTCTCTCACTCTCTCAATTCCTTCCCTACACTCTCTGTTGCTTTTACTTTTGCTCTCTCATTCTTTATCTCTCACTCTCTTACTCTCTTGCTCTTTCTTGCTCACTCACACTTTATCTCTCACTCTCTTTCTCTCTCTCTCAATTCCTTCCCTACACTCTCTCACTCTCTTGCTCTCTCTCTCAATTCCTTCCCTACACTCTCTTGCTCTCTCTTGTGCTCTCGATCTTTCTCTCTCTTTCCCTCTCTCAATCCGTTCTCTAATCTCTCTTCCTCCCCTTCAATTCTCTACACTTTCCTCTATATTCTTTCTCTCTCTTTCTTTCAGGATCGGCTGGTGGATGAGGAGGAGCAGCGAGGACCTGATGATGAGGATGATGATGATTATGATGATGATGACGACGATGAAGACGAGGATGACTATGAGGGATGGGTGAACATGGGATTCCTGTCCTCCACGTGGTCTTTCATCACCACCTTCTTCGCATCGCTGATTCCCGAGGCCGTTCCCAATGCAGTGAACTGACCTCAAGCTTCACGTGTGACCCTGAGGATTCTCTCTTAAACGACCCACAGCATTGAGCAGAGAGGAGCACGTCAGGACAAACCTCAGCAAACCTGTGTGATGGGAGGACGTGAGTGGTTTGAACAAGCGCACGTTTCCTGAGTATTTCACAAACGTATTCTGACGACTCTGAAGTCGCTCAAATCATGCAGTTTTATAATCCTCGTGTGTTTCTGTCCTTTTAACATGTCTCGTGATTCGGAATCTTTCTTAGAGCCGCAAAGAGGGACGTCGATCAAAAAAAAAAAAAAAAAAAAAGAAAACCTCGTCTGCACTTTATATAAATTTCTTAAAAAAAAAAAAAAAAGCAACAACAGAGTGAGAGTGTGTGTGTGTGTGTGTGTGTGTGTGTTTTAAGAAGCACTGTCCTACTTTCCTGTTTTTAAACACTAACTGCGCTGCTGGTGACGTCACGTTTTCTACGTTCCTTCACTTACTTCATCTCACGGCTTCTTTCGTCCTAAAGCTTTTCACACATGATCGAAAAAGACTGAGCTTTTCTCTAAACCCACCGTGAGTGCATCAGTCCCGTTTTCCTTGAAGAAAAGACGCGTCCGCCGTCCTGTCCATTGATAAAATCCTTGCGGTGTAATTTGTGAGATTTTTAGGTTGTTTGATGGCCATGCAGCGTAGCTCTGCATGAAGTGCAGTTTACATTACAGCCCGTGGAAATGAAGTGAGAAGAAAGCAAACGGCGCAATAGTTTTACCGAGACGTTGACGTCTTCCTGAGACCTTGTAAATGAAATTCCCATGAATCCAAAATTCATTTGTTGAAAGTCAAAATTTGTCTCTAAAACTTCAAAACCAGTTCCCCGGTTCCTTTCTGCCAAATCTAAATGGTGTACACTGTATCTGGTCCCATGCAACGTACACGGGGTTATTAGCAACATCTGTACACATTTACAGCATTTGGCAGACATTTTTTTCCAGAGCGACTAACAATTAACTATTTTTATACAACTGAGGAATTGTGGGTTAAGGGCCTTGCTCAAGGGCCCAACAGTGGTGGTACTGAGGATTGAACCCCTGGCCTTCGGATGAGTAACCCATTGCCTTAACCACTAAAGCACCACTGCTCGATACACCTGTTCATCCATGTGATCATTCAGTCATGTCCCTGCAAAACAGGAACATGATCTACACTGGGTATAGACTCAAACTGGTCCAGGAATGGACCCCAATTTGGCCTTCTGTTCTTTTAGCCCATTGACCTGAAGGTGATGCTTTTCTGCTCACCGTGGTGATAAAGTGGTTGTCTGAGCTACCATAGCCTTCCTGTCGACTTGAACCAGTCTGCATGATTTTATGCTTTTTCTGCCGATTAAGTAATTGTTTGATCATTAGATATAAAGTAGCTGGGTAGTATAAAGGAAAAGCTACATCACAAAAACATAAAAGTCTTAATACAAATTTAGACTTTTTGAAAAGTTGATTACTGTCAGGCTTCATAATTGTTTCTTTTTTTCCTATTCAGCACATGATGTCACTATAGGTGACTCGCTGTGATTACACCCTGGTGAGGGAACAGCAAGTGGTAGTGTTCAGTTTAGTTTTGTTTCATTCAACAAAGAAATCATGGGAAGTAGCTGTTGTGTGATTTGGTGTAGAGACAGATTCAACAACAAAAAGTGTTCTGGTTATATACAGCCAAAAGCAAAGGAGACCCAAATGGAAAGAGTTGATTTATATTTAGGCCTGACTACAGCCTTCACACCTGTAATAAGTAAATATAAATAAATAATAGTAAAAAATAAATAGTCATTATGAAATAATTCCATGATCTTTCTTCCTTATTTATTGTCATGCCCAATTCCTACCCATCAGACATCTCTTCCCTTATCTCAAAACATCACCAACCAGAAGGGCAAAGGTCACCATGTTTCGTCTAAAGCACATGATGCCAGCCGGATGCATTATTAATTTATTAATTTTGTCATTTTTGTTTTCTCATAAACAGCTAATGCTCATTAAACATCGGTGTAACACATTCAGAGGAACATGATATGCATGAGCTCGTGATTGACTAGTGTTGATGTGATTGACAGGCGCGAGAGCGATTGCTGTTCTCGACTCACTGAGAGCTTGAAAATTAGCACTCTAGCACATGATAGTGAACCCAGGATAAGAAATTGAACTGAATCGTGAATTGGGTTGATCATTACATGCCAAAAAAGAAAGTGATTTTCCTTGAAGTGTTGGGGGTTTTTTTTGTTGTTTTTTGTTTTTTTTATTATTATATTTTTTTTGTAATGCAGTGTTTTGGGCAAAATGTGTGAACCCCCTTTTGTTAACACCTGGAACTGTCAGTATTGTTTCATTCACCTCGAGTAGTGAAACATGGTGCGTTTATTTTTGATAGAGATTGTATGTGTGTGTGTGTGTGTGTGTGTGTGTGTGTTTCTTACTCTTTAAAACCCATGGTATTAAAGGTCCTGAAGTGGTCTGTGTGTATTTGCTGGTTATTCTAACTGGCGTCTGCAGTAAGAGTTTTGCACTTACAGATTAAAGAAGGAAAGTAATAATTTGCATTATTTGAGTGGGACTGTGGTGCTTTTATACAGTTTCAGGGTTTTTTATTTTATTATTTTTTTTTCTTGGGCAGGGGGGCAGGGTTTTATATATGCATGAAGTTTAACATACTGACACTGACAAAATTACACTGCCCGGCCAAAAAGTCAAACACATGAAAATGTTGTTGTTGTTCCGCCTTTTGCTCACAGCACAAAATCGTCATGGCATTGTTTCAGCAAACCTAACCGTCGTAGCATTTATTTCCATCCAGTATCAGGTTAATTTCTCACCGACGTCTTGAATCGATGAGGGAAAAACTGAACCACTCCATGAAGTCTTCTCCAGCACGTCCCAAAAACTGTCAACAAGGTTAAGGTCAGGACTCTGGGGTGCCACTACATATGTGAAAACGATTCCTCATTCTCCCTGAACCACTCGCTCATTATTTGATTTTATATCCGTGCCATCAGAGGAGAAAAAGTCCATTGATGTGATAACCTGCTCATTCAGCACATTCAGATCATCAACTAACTTCACTTTATTGCCACATTAATGTTGCTGAGCCTCGACCGGACCAACATTCTGTGATCAAAGCTAAATGTATGTGTGTGGTTTTTTTTTTGACCAGACAGTGTATATCTTCAAATAACAGAATTCAGCATCTGAGGATAAGGTGTTGATGGTTGAGTGTAAAACAAGAACCTTTAGTATAATATTAGAAACCTGATGTTTCACTAGGGGGCGACAGTGCAAAAGCTATACATTTCAGACTCTGGACTTGCATAAGAACTGATGCTATTAACATTATAAATATGCTTCACATCCAGGATATGACATTCTTAAACATTTCATACAAGTTTCTTGTCCATCAATTTGTTGAAGCAAAAAAAGAAAAAAAATGAGGCTCCATCAGGATCGTTATGTCAATTTATATTTATTTAATTAATTTACATTTATTATGACCAATATGATTTATGAATTGTACACAGGAACAAGAAGTGATTGTGGTTCAGTCAAACTCGTCTCCCCTGTGACTGAAATAAAAACCCAACTATACAGAATACACGTTTATTACATTTTTAAGGAGTGTTCTTGGGGTTTTTTTTTTTTGTTTGTTTGTTTATTTGTTTGGGTTTTTTTACACAAACTATTACTGTATTATTGCACAAATAGGTTATATGTAGTACAACACCACCATCCATGGATATCCAGACTCACCAAGCTGCAGTGTGTGATAGGACATACATTGCTATAAAGTGGGATACAGTGATAGAAGACACTCTTAACACAATATCAAAACATTTATGGTCACAAAGCAATATATTTAAATTTACTGCCATTACGTGGCACACACACATAGAGAGATAAATGCTGGAATACACTGACAGGGTGTCGCACCAGGAAAATGTGCTTTTGAAACAATGAACCATGAAGAACACAGAACATGGATATTACAGCTACTTCATCTTTGAAGTAATACTAAATATTATTTATAATAATTATACTTCTGGGAAATATCTAATATTGAACCATATCATTGTCTCCTGGTGTTCGGTTCAGCCTCTACACGTCTCCAAGGCACACATGATTAAAACCTGAATAAAAAAAAAACCTGTATACTTTTAAAAGATGTCCCATTTGAAATAATGTACAAATGCAAATTATTCTGATGACAAATCAGTCACCAGAGAAGCTGGTGGTTCCTAAATATTTCGCATAAAGGAGAATCAAATAAAAGTTATACACCGTGGGTCTTTTAGAGCTCAGCGCACACACAGTTTGCAAAAATCACTGTGTTACCTTGAAAAATCCAAAGGTTTTCTCGCACAGCAATGTTTACACTTTTTTGAGGCAGCATTTTGTTAAATTTCTAGGATTCCAGAATCATTGACCACACACACACACACACACACACACACAGTGGTGATTAACAGTTTGTGAAGTCTTTGTAGTTTTTATAGATCTATATTTCTGCATAAATATGACGTTAAACATCAGATTTTCACACAACTCTCAGAAGTAGATCAAAAGAAACTAATTTTTTAAATGGGACCAAAAATGAACCGCTAATCCTAGACATTCACGTAAACTTATTAACTGATATCAACCTGGAGATCGCAAGTTCGAATCCAGGTTGATGCCGCAGCCATCCGCAACCAGGAGTCCATGGGAGCTAATTGGCCGGGCTCTCATGGGAGGGAAGGATGGCATACGATCACCTCCCTGTCACTCACAGCGATCACCAGCCATTCCATGGGCGTCTGTGAGTTCATTCGTATATAAGGGCCGTACAGCGTTTTCCCTCCGAGTGTGTTAGGCCGCCCCAAAATGTGCATGCGCAGCAGTTCGTAAAGAGACGGGTGGTAGCACTCACGTGCATGCTTACACCCCTCCCTGGTTGGTGGTGGTTGTATATGATAGAGAGGCAACACTTGATGGGTGGGAATTGGATATGACTAAAATTAGGGAAGAAAAAGGGCGGAAAAAATTGTGGGTGGATGAGATCAAAATGGCACTTTTTTGGTTCAAATGAAGTTCGAAGAAGGAAAACACCGCATTGCCGGATAAGAACCTTATTCCATCTGTGAAACAGTGTGGTAGTTACATGATGTGGGCCTGTTTTGCTGCATCTAGGCCAGGACAGTTTCATGTTTGCAAATAATTTGATTATCTTTAACCTATTTTTATTTATCTTTAAAATGTGGGAGTTTTATTTTTTTGGGTCACCCTGTACTTTTGCCACCCACAGATATTTAATATTGGTTGGTTTTTCCTTTATAAATAAACGATCAAGTGTAATATTTCCTTTTTAAAAAAAATTGGGTTCTCTTTATCCACTTGTGTGAAAATCCGATAATGTTTTAAATCATTTATTCATTAATTTTCTGAACCGCTTAATCTTAATTACGACCGCGGGGAGGCTGACCCCCATCTCAGCCGACTCTGGCCGAGGGTGGGGTACATGCTGAACAGCTCACTAGGCCATCGCAGGGCAGAAACAAGCTGACGGCAACCCAATGGCCTACTCTTTATGAACGACAGCAGTGATTCATTTACATGCCTCTCACCACAGACAGTGAGAGACACGGCCGGCCTTTGATAACCCAGTTAGCTGCACTGGGGGTGTTTTAAATCACATTTAGAAAATTCGTACAAGATCACAAACTGTCACACAACGCAAACATTCCCACAAACAATATGTCACGGCAGGAGACTAATATCAAAACCACATCAACTCATATGAAAGTATATACAGCATAGTGGTGTAAATAATGGAGCAGTGGTCAGAATCTCTGTTTCTGGGTGTTTCCTGTAATTCATTCAATTCCTGATTCTATTTCATTCTGAAGCCAAATTCAAAGCAGCCTCTCCAATAACCACTCCCATGCTGAATTCACTTTGCTTGCTCTATATGCCACAGATGATCCGTTTTCGATATGTAGAATCGACCCTATCCAGACTCTTTGTACAATCCGGGAATAAGGGATTCAGAGTTCTATTTTGATAGAACCCCCTGGAGTTACAGTCCGTGAATAAGGCATTAAAGTCTAGACCCCAGTTACATTGATAAAAGGTACTAAATTATAAACTACAAAACACAAAACATCCTGTTACAACGCACAAACATACCGAATATAATGGCAAAGTGTCTCCTGTGCATCAAGTGAAAAGTAAAAAGAAATAAACAGAAAGATTAATAATTAAGTTATTACAGTGTCGGCTGTGTTGTCAGAGTAAGGTGAGTGTGTTCCTGCACACACTGTGCTCTCTCTCTCGCGCTCTCTCTCTCCTGCCCTCTCAGTCCTCCAGTCCAGAAGTGGGCACCGCTGACGCAAGTCCAGGATTGAGTTGCTGCCTATGAGCTGCTTCGCTCCAGCAGTGAAGTAAGAGAAGGACTAATCCACACCCTAGAACGCGGTCTCTACGTTCGACTCGTTCTGACTACCACGGACTGCTTCCATGTTCAGCCTAGCACACACCACCTTCTCCTGACTGACACACACACACACACACACACACAACACTGAAGTAATTATATCAGTTACATTAATGATTTAACGTTCAAATGTTGGTGTTTCTATAGTAACAGTTCTCATGCATGAACCTGTACATGTAAAAGCATATGGTGTTTATTTTTTCATTAATTTATGGAAGGAGTCTCCAGTGTCAGTGAAGTCTTTCCATGTTTTTTTTCCTTTTTTTATTTTCTATTTTGTCATGCATACTGTTTCCAACAGTTATTTTATTATAATTATTATTACTACTACAACCACTACTGTTTATTTATTTATTTATTTATTTTAAACCAGCATTACACAACATTACATGCATCTTTGAACGGATAAAAAGTACAACATGGCATCGGTTAAATGTACTAATTAAGACGGCCTGTCACAGATGAGGATGTTGCCCTGCGAAGGTCTAGCGAGCTGTTCAGGGTGCTCCCCGCCTTCTCCCAGAGACGGATTTGATAGGCACTGCGACCCTAGCAGTAGGATTTAGTGGTTCCAATCTGGTGGTTTAGATTTAGATTAATAGCATTTGGCAGATGGCCTTATCCTTATCACATGAGCAATTGAAGGTTAAGTGCCTTGCTCAAGGGACCAACAGCGGTTTGTTGGTAGAGGGGCTTGAACCCCTGGCCACCAGAACCTTAACCACTGATTTGTGTGACTGACTTGTTACAGAATGTACTGTCAGATAATTAAAATTTAACTGTATAAAATGACTGGTCTGTGATGGCCTGGCGAGCTGTCCAGGGTGTACCCCGCCCTCACCCAGAGTCGGCTGAGATGGGCTGCCAGCCTCCCCGCGACCCTAAGTAGGAATAAGCGGTTTAGAAGATGAATGAATGAAAATGACTGGTGAAGTGAACATCCGCGTCCACTGACCTTTCACGTGACACCAACTGGCATATAAAATGTCAGATCCTTGTTGTTGTATATGGGGCCTAACGTTAGGTTACGTTACGTTACCTGAATGACGTGTTTACGTTAATACTTCTAAAAACATTACTACTGTCATTACATTAGTTATGTCATATTATATGTAATTATTGGAGAAATTCCAATTTAATAATTAAACTCATCGAGTCTTGGGACACACGCATGTTCTGTCTAACTTGAAGACAAAGTTGAACTTCTAATTATCTAATTAGATCCCGGCGTTAGACCTATTGGTAATTTCCTGTGTATGTAAATGTAGTGACTTTCGTAATATTACTTTACGTTAGTATAATTCCTGTAAGCTCTCAAATGTCTAGTAATAATAACATGAACAATATATAGCTCACGTGCAAGGTAATAATTTACTAGGACCGAGCGCACTCGTTGACTGTGGACAGACAAATCACTCACACGATTTCCTGCAGAACGAAAATTGCCACATCCCACTACCTTCCGTGCAGCTCACACAAAAGGTAATTAAATGTCATGCCAACTGCTCATCAACTTTGCAGTAACTTTTCTCCATGCAGGTTAAAGAGGTATTAAAGGTTAAACTGGTCACATTCTGGGTGTTTTAGGAAAATTTGAAACTGGGGTTAAAATCATCCCTTTTTTTCCTTACATCATATTCATCTTCTACCCTGTGAGAGGAGAGAACTGCTGTTCTGCAGGACCTGTATAAATGCAGTAGTAAAAAAAACAATAGTAAATATATCTCCTTTAGGAGTAGTTATAAAGGGGTTCATGTCTGTGTTCCCCAGTACCCATGTTCCCCAGTTCCTATGCTCCCCAGTGCCTATGTTCCCCAGTACTGGGGAGCACAGGTACTGGGAAACATAGACACTGGGGAACACAGGTACTGGGGAATATAGGGACTGGGGAGCATAGGTACTGGGAAACAGGCACTGGGGAGCATAGACACTGGGAAAAACGCACTGGGGAACATAGGCACTGGGGAGCACAGGTACTAGGGAGCAGAGGCACTGGGGAGCACAGGTACTGGGAAACAGGCACTGGGGAGCACAGGTACTGGGAAACAGGCACTGGGAAACAGGCACTGGGAAACAGGCACTGGGGAACATAGACACTGGGAAACATAGACACTGGGGAACATAGACACTGGGGAGCACAGGTACTGCCTACACACTCGCAATGTTATTCCATTTAGACTAAAATACATTTGACTAAAGTACATTACATTTCCTTCTAGCTTTGATATCACATTAGATATAATGAAACAGTTAAGCTATAACTGATAGGACAAAACAGATATGACCTAGCTGTTATACCATAGCTGTATTGTCCTAGCTCATATATTCAATTCAATTCAATTTGTATAGAGCTTTTTACAATTGACTCTGTCACAAAGCAGCTTTACATAGTAAAATTAATTTAAGGAGAAATCTAAGAATTTTTCTACAACGCCCTAAACAACCCCCTACACATATATCATAACAGTTTATTCCTAGCAGTTATAACTGTACTGTTTTGGCCTATCTGAAGTGTCTTGGGGGATCAGCCCCATCTTCCCCAATCCCTATGTTCCCCAGTCCATATTTCCCCAGACCCTATGTTCCCAAGACCCTATGTTCCCCAGACCCTATTTCCCCAGTCCCGATGCTCCCAGACCCGATGCTCCCCAGTCCCTATGATCCCCAGACCCCATGTTCCCCAGTCCTTATATAGACTCTCTTGTTGCAGTTATCTAGGACTTACAGTTGTTGTAAAACCAACCGGACTACATGTTGGACTGTAATGAAATTTTCTCATATGGTTGGTATTTTATGGCTTCACCCAAATGAGGATGGGTTTCCCTCCTGAGCCTGGTTCCTCTCAAGGTTTCTTCCTCGTGTCAACTGAGGGAGTTTTTCCTTGCCACTGTCCCCGCGGGCTTGCTCATTAGGGATGTGTAGGGGGTTGTACAGAAAAATTTTTAGATTCCTCCCTAATTTAATTTTACCGTGTAAAGCTGCTTTGTGACAAGGTCAATTGTAAAAAGCACTATACAAATAAAACTGACTTGACTTGATATGACTTATTAAACTAATAGACATCTTCCACTATATTGTGTACTTTATAGAAGCTACAATGATTGTGTCCATATTGTAAAAGAAATATGATGAAACTAAATCAAACATACTCATCGAAGTAACAATTTCTGGAATATTACGGTTAGGGTTCCTGGGGAACACAGACATGGACCAGTGTCTTCATGGTTATATCTTATCCCATTCATTTTGTCCTACCTGATGTATTTTAACTCTATTGTCCGAGCTGTTTCATCATCTGGTTTTAAACATGACAACTCGAAAGGTTTAAAAAAACAGCATGTTTTCATATGAATGATTAGTTTATGAAACTTTTCTCAGGTCAGAACACAACTCATGCCATGAAGGATGTGTATTATACAACGTAACAAGTGGCAAAGCTGTTCGAATCAATCAGTTTGAATTAGTTTAATTTCTACATTGCTTCATTTTCTTATATGTACAATATATGTATTTTAGGCAAGCATTTATTATAAAATATAATTGTATACATGTTCCCATCTTTTTCTATTTTAAGTCCCCTAAGTAGGTGCCATCCCTTCACAGTGTCAACACTGTGATATTATATATAACAGCTCCTTGTTTTACCTGTATTGAAAAGAGCTATTCCAGTTTTTCGACATAAGACCTGTCAGATTATGGCTGTAGGAACTCTGTATGACCACATGATGGTGCTCTTCTCTGCTGTATGTATTTCTAAGTTTGCAGTGTTGACATTTTCCAGCAGGAGGAACTCACCTGCCAGAGCGAGCCTGCAGTGGAATCTTCAACACATTTCCTCCTCCTGCTGCTGTATACACTAATCCTGCCTCCGTCTCTTCCTCTTCCTCTGTCAGCTGCTCATCTTCCTGTGGAGGAGGAAAATATCCTGTTTATGTCAAATAATGAGTCAAAAGAATATTCTCAAAGTCATCCAATCCACAAAATCTGTATACGAGTGTTACAAAACATTAGGCTGAACCACTTAATCCAACTAAGAGGGCCTTGGGAGGCTGAACCCAACTCAGCTGACACTCCTCACGCCATCGCAGGGCAACTCACACAATCATTCACACTCTCACACATGTGTAATTTGGAACAGCCAATTAGCCTAATCTGCATGGCTTTAGACTGGCGAGGAAACCAGAATACCTGGAGGAATCCATGCGAACACAGGGAGATCATACAAACCCCACACTGATCTGCATTTGGTCCATAGAGTTTGGATTGTTGTTCCATACCTGTTTAGCTTCCTTGTTCTTCTTGTCATCTTCTGTCTTCTTTTTGCTCTCGGGCATCAGATCATCGAGCCAGCTCAGCTCTCGCTTCGTGAAGCAGATATCCAGCAGCTTTCGCACAAACACCAACGCCAGCACCTGAGAAAAGCAGCAGCTTAAAAACAAAGCCTTTATGGACGTACATTTCTCATCGGACCAGAAATACCAGAGGTTTGAAACTCCTTGTGGTCCGTGTTCATAATTGCACAAGGTCTAGAAATGTTGTGTCAGGAAATATCAATAGAATGATTACAGAATCATCTGCCTCCATCCATCTATTTTTAATAGCACTTATTCTTCAGAGTCACAGATAGAAGCTGCAGCCAATCCCAGCTAATGTTGGGTAAAAGGCGGGGTATACCCTGGACAGCAGGCCAGACCATTGCAGGACTATCCCAGACATAGCCATTCACATTCACATCTAGGGGCAATTTAAAGCATGCAGTGGTGGCTTAGTGGTTAAGGCAATGGACTACTAATCCGAAGCGGTTCAATCCCCACTATCACCACTGTTGGGCCCTTGAGCAAGGCCCTTAACCCTTAATTGCTCAGCTGTATTTATAAAAAAAAAAAAAAAAAGTAAAGTAGCCAGTGGATGTCTTTGTATTGTATGAGGAAACCAGAGAACCCAGAGGAAATCCATAAGAGCACAGGGAGAACATGCAAACTCCAAACAGAAATGCTATGGGTCAAGCTTCGAACCCTGGACCTTCTGCCTAAAACCTGCACCAGTATGTGATCTGCCTCCACCTTATTAATGAAATTATGTTAATGAAATGTGCTGGGAGACACTATCTCTTCATCTGGATGGATATTGGGGCAGCACAGTGGTATAGTGTTTAGTACATCTGCCTCACAGCAAGAAGTTTCTGGGTTCCAGTCCCAGGCACAGGTGTTTTTGTGTCGAGTTCTCCGCATGCTTGTGTGGGTTTCCTCTGGTACTCTAGGTTTCCTCCCACAGTCCAAAGACATGCACGTTAGACGGATTGGCTGTTCGAAATTGCCCCATTCGGAGTGTAAAGCCAGATTAGAGATACCAGCTTAATAGAATTGAGAATTGTGTAAAGGACATCAGACACTGGATGCTTACTAACTTCCTCTTACTAAACTCTGATAAGACAGAAGTA
>JAOUQZ010000010.1:18454065-18472039 GCA_028564935.1 Neosilurus hyrtlii | reverse complement strand
AGTGAGTGTGTGTGTGTGTGTGTGTGTGTGTGTGTGTGTGTGTGTGTGTGTGTGTGTGTGTGTGTGTGTGAGTGAGACCTTGCTAAGGTCTACAGTGCTGCCATCCTTGCCATTGCCTGACTTGGCTGATCTGTTTTCACTTGTCCCGCCTGCATCTGCAGAGCCAAAGAGAGAAGAAGACGATGCCATCGTGCCTGAGAGAGCGAGCGAGAAAGAGAGAGAGAGAGAGAGAGAGAGAGAGAGAGAGAGAGAGAGAGAATTTACAAAATAAGGAAAAGAAAGAAATATGACACAAAAGAGAATAAGAAATAAAAGTAAAAAAAAAAAAAATACTGGCTTTATAGAGCAGCAAACAGAAACAAGCACAAGCAGATCACCATCTCAGCACCACATCATCTTTCTTCAGGTGGCCACAGCTCAGGATTTTTCTCCCAAATTAGTAATATTAAATATTCATGGACTAGATGAGTCACAAGGCTATTACAGAATACGTTTGATACTAACACTGTCTACGTATTAAAATATTCACTTAGCCTACGTCCTTGCTTACCGCTGATGGATGGCTGTGTCATATGGCTGGTTAAACGTAGTGTGAAATTTTGGACGGCACGGTGGCATAGTGGTTAGCAGGTCTGCCTCTCAACAAGAAGTTCCAGGGTTCAAGCCCGGGGCTGGGGCATTTCTCTGTGTAGTTTGCATGTTCTCCCCGTGTTTGCTTGGGTATCCCTACATAGTAGGCTAATTGACTGCTCAAAATGGCCCATAGGTAGGAATGGAGAGGTGGGAGGAATGGGAGGCCTGGAGAGCTGTTCAGGGTGTACCTTGTGTACCTTGTCTGAGATAAGCTCCAGCCTCCCCGCGAGCCTAGTAGGTGTCTTTTTGAATGTTAGACATCTTTTTTCCTCAACAGTAAAGTACAGGCCTGACCAGCTTATCCCCAGTTCCCTTAGCATGAAGCGACTAGGAGTTCAACTCCTCCTGGTTGGGACGCTAGTCTAGTCCCCAATATTTTTACTGGTACCCATTTATACTGCTGGATGGGCAGAGGCACACTTGTGGCTAAGACCTTGCCCAGGGGTCTTAGCACGGTGGGAGTCTAACGACCCACAACGTCTGGATCATGAGCCCAGCACCCTGACCACACCACACCACTGGTACCACTAACATTTATTTATTTGTTTAGTTTGTCTGCCTACCTGAGTTAGAGTCTGTGTTTTTTAGCCTGTGCAAGTCTGAGCAGTAGTGTATGAGCCTCTGTTTTTTGGGGTTTGTGTTTCATTATTAATAATAAAGGCAGCCTCATTGGGTTTCCTGCGGTGGGACGTCCATTCATTCATTTACCAATCCTTAATCCTTACCAGCATTGTGCAGAGGCTGTAGCCTATCTCAGCCAACACTGGGTTTTAGGTGGGGTACACTCTGTACAGCTTACTAGGCCATCACAGGGCAACACACACAAAACCATTCATACTCACACTCACCTAGGGGCAATTTAGAACAGCCAATTTAACATGCATGTCTTTGGACTATAGGAGGAAACCAGAGTACCCTGCGGAAACCAAAACAAGTACAGGTAGAACATGCAAACTCCATACAGAAATGCCCTTATCGAGCACAGGACTTAAACTCAGGACCTTCTTGCTGTGAGGCGAACATGTTAACCACTATGCTACTGTGCTGCCATGCTACAACCATTCAAGCCATAGTCTATGAATATGGAGCTCCATTTAGGTGCTCCGCTATGTTCTCTTCACAATGTCACACAAAGCTAATTAATTTTCAGCTCAGTTACTGATGACGACTATAGCAAATATCACCACTTTGTGTCCTTGAGAAATCTAATAATTTCATTCGCTTTTTGGAAGAATGTGACGTGGTGTACGTGGGCACCTGAGCAGGTTGGCATTCCGCAGTCCTCAGTCAGCATTATGGAACTAGGAGCAGATTATCCAAAGCAGAACACATGACAACACGCCTTTATTCAGAGATTAGCTAAAGAATGCACACTAACTAAACACACACATGCCACCCTCGCCCTCACTGTCCTTCACAAATACACTATTCTGCTCATATACACACATGCGTATACAGTACATGCACTTTCGTAATATATATTAATAAATATGCAGAGCATTAGAAACTGCTTCTTATTCAGAATAATCGAAAAACTTGTGGACAGGGCTTCACGCCACTGAACATTAAACACTCCTGGGAATACACCGAGAAAAGTCAAGTAGGGCATAAATAAAGTAGAACGTTGGGAAACTTTGTAGGCTTAAAATAATATTATTGGGAAAGTTTAATGCATAAGCAAACAAGCACAACAGGCCATGTGGACACACTTATAAGCATACCTCCACTCACACACACACACACACACACACACACACACACACAGAATGAGAGAGAGAGAGAGAGACAGGGAGAGAGAGCGAGAGAGAAAGAGAGAGCAGGGAACAGAATGGAGCTTATTTTTCAAGGTTCTTAGAGCTGAAGTTGTTGCAAATTGCTGACTGCGTTTATGGAGACATTCTATGAATATTCATCAACATAAAGATTAATGACAATGGCAAGACGCCCCGGGATTAAGCTGTAAGGCATATAATGGATGGATTGACAGATGGACGGAAAGACAGATGAATGGATTCATGGATAGATAGATAGATAATAGCTGGACAGATAGATCATAGGTTGACGCATGGATGGATAAATGGATGGATAAATAGCTGAACAGATAAATGAATGGATGGATAGATGGATAGATGAATAGCTGGACAAATAGTTGAATGGATGGAAAGATGCATGGATAGATGATGGGTGGATAGACGGATGGATGCATGGATGGATGGATGGATGGATGCATGGATAGGTGATGGGTAGATAAATAACTGAACAGATCGATGAATGGATGGATAGATGCATAGATAGATGACTGGGTGGATGCTTGGATGGATGGATGGATAGATGAATGGGTAGATGGTGAGTGGGTGGATGGATGGACAGATGAATGGCTGAACAGCTTGATGAATGGATGTATAGATGCATGCATAGATTATGAGTGGGTGGATGTTTGGATGGATGGATGGATGGATGGCTGAACAGATTGATGAATGAATGGATGGATGGGCAGATGAATGGCTGAACAGATTGGTGAATGGATGGATAGATGCATGGATAGATGATGAATGGGTGGATGCATGGATGGGCAAATGGATGGATAGATGAATGGCTGAACAAATTGATGAATTGATGGACAGATGCATAGATAGATGATGAGTGGGTGGATGCTTGGATGGATGGATGGATGGATAGATGAATGGCGGAACAGATTGATGAACTGATGGATGAATGAATAGATAGATGATGAGTGGGTGGATGCTTGGATGGATGAATGGATGGATAGATGCATGGATAGATGATGAGTGGGTGGATGCATGGATGGGCAGATGGATGGATAGATGGATGGCTGAACAGACTGATGAATGGATGGATAGATTCATGGCTGGATGCATGGATGGATGGATGGATAAAGAAAGACAGTAGAGCATGCATACTTCTTAGGACATAAAATGAAATGACCAGTTTACATGGAGACCAGTTGATGATTCATGCTCACATGAGAAGAACAGAAAGGTGAGAATGATATGAAGGATTAGACTCTCTCATGAAAGGGTGATGAGTAACTGCATCTCTGTTCATGCCATCACTCACACAAATACTTGTCTTTGCCGTTTCCAAGACCCAGAAAGTCTTCCTCGGATTCTTCGTCCTCCTCTGGTGGAGACACCACAACCTCAGGGATTTCCAGATGGAATTGTGGGGCTTTGTCAGTCGAGTCAAAGTGTTGAAGAGATGGTGGGGTGTTCTGCGGGGTAGCGACGGGACTGGGGGAGGTACCATGTCCAGGGCCTGGGAGCAGGTGGTTCAGGAGCATGGAGACTCGTGAGTCGCTTCTCTGGGACAGGTTGGAAATGGAGCCACCCAGTTTCAGAAGAGAGTTACGGGATGCAGATAAACCCTCACCTAGCAAGAGAAGAGGTGATGGAGAGGGAAGACAGGGATGATTTAAAAAGAAAGAGGCATTCTGGGAAGTCATAAGGGGTGCAGAGGCATGCATTATGGATATGAGGATGTGTTCGAATGCTTGTGTGGGTTTGGGAAACGGGGGGGGGTCCACAATGTCTCTTGGGGGAATGGAAAATGTACCATGCAGGGAAAGAGATTGATTTAATATACATGCTGATCACACAGTGCATCATGGGTAAAATGATTTTCAGAATGGAAGTTGCTTGCTGTGCAGGAAAATGCAGTAATAGCATAGTAATATTAGTGTTATTAAAACTTGTAATAGAATATTCTAGATTAAAGCACGAAGACCAAGCAATTGGAATAAAAGTTACCGAAATATAACATTGTAGAGAGAAAGCCCAAATTTTTTCATGCTCCAATCAACCGCCAAGACGCTTGATGCAAGCAGAGAGCAGATCGTAGAATGGAGCAGCCCTATCCGCACCAAGCACCACCAAGTACTCACTGTTTAAAGCCTGAGCGATACTGCTAGTCTACAGTGAATAATCACAATCTAGTTCGAAGGAGCCCAGTTTATCCTTGCAAATGGTCCCACAAAAAAAAAGTAATAATGATAAATAAATAAGATGGAATGGGTAAAACATGGCAGAAGTTAAGGAACATTGAAGGGGGATGTAAGTGGGTGATTGGAAGAGTCATGAAGCACCAAACAGAAGGAACTGCATGTTTAATCAGTATTGTTTACAGGGGTTTGTGATGAAATGATACTAACTCCATTGTTTTCATCACAGTAATGAACAGTCAGCTGAACATTCCAATCTATTTGTGCATCATGGCATCATGCTATTTTTGTAAAGTGGAACTGATCATTTTAAATGTCGCAGCACTGCTTTACAGGCACGCTGATATCAAACCAAAACTTACTGTATATACATATATGTATACATATATTCACCCAGTACTGATTTGTTTTCATTCAGATCTAATGATCTGACATACCGCATTTAAGGTATCTAGTCACATGAAGTGTGATCCAACAGTTTGAGGCATGTAGAGTATACTGTATACTAAATTTCATAACCACATACTGTACGTAAAAAAAGTGGACATTCCATTATTATTCCTGGTACTGGCATTTTCATCAGGAATTTTTGCTTCCTGTATGAATATCTTCCTACTTCAGTGCTGTTGAATACATTACAGATTATGGAGCACAGCTAGGTGTGTAGTGTGTGGAGGGGTGCGGAGAAAGCCCTCACCACTGCGCTCCAATAACAGCGGCTCGGAGTGTTTCTTGCCTATATCAGCGAGTGAGCGCACAGCCAGGGGGAAGCGGTTACTTAGCTTCCTCTCGTTCTGGTGGTGATGCCGTTTCAGCACAGCCTCTCGCACCTTCGGCCTTAATGAGTCATCCAGCTGACCTGATGCCACCATGCTGTCAATCACCATGTCTGAACACAGGGAGATTGAAATATTAAAGATTCAAATTCACAGGTACATTTCTTACAAAATACGCACACACACAAAAACCTGCAATGTCCTCGATGCAGTCGGCCTTCATGTCGAGCAGCACTGTGCCGTTGAGGATGCAGCTGCGCAGTTCGAACAGACTGTGCAGAGACAACGTGGCGACATAAGGTTTACTCCACCGCTCTCCTCCATCCTCCACGTCCTCCTCAAACTTCAGCCATCTACACAGTGGACAAACCGACAGAGACACAAAGAGACAAAAAGGGTCCTAGGTGAAATCATGAAAACACAATTATCTACTAAACTTCGAAAGATGCCCCTTCCAAACTATACATTTGTAGTTAAATAGCATTAAAAATTTTTCTATATGGTGTCCCAAAATAGTAATTATTATTACAGATATCGTCCTAAATTCATACAAACCGCTTCATCCTAATTAGGGTCGCAGGAGGCTGACCATCTCAGCCGACTCTGGGCGAGGGCGGAGTACACCTGGAACAGCTCGCCAGTCCACCGCCGGGCATGCTCATTCTCACACTCATACCTAGGGGCACTTTTGAACAGCCAATGAGCCTAGTGTGCATGTTTTTGGACTGTGGGAGGAAACCGGAGTACCCGGCGGAAACTCACGCAAGTACGGGGAAAACATGCAATGTGGATATCACTTCCATTTTAGTGACCAGTCATTGGGTATTGCTGACTGATCACCAAAATGCAATGTGGATATCACTTCCCTTTTGGTGACTATTCAGCAATACCCAATGGCCATAAGGTGAGGAAAACTAAAATAACTTTTTTATTTGATTAAATAATTTCCCTGGTTTTTCGTGTGGATAATTAACAATTTCTGCACTGAAGGGACTGAATAGTCCCTGAGACAGAACATCACGAGAACTCTACAATTTAACAACATCAACCAAGCCTGAAGATTTGTACAAGTTTTGGTATATACCACCAAGAAACATCAGCCAGGGAAGATATCGTAACTGAAAATGCCACTCTTTACATCTGTGGGGAGCTGAAAAGTATCTCAAATGTGTTAATCCTGGGGGAAGATAGACTATAACTGCAGAATATCACATCAGGTTCCTTTTCTTTCAACCAGCAAGAGGCTTCAAACTAGCAAAAGGGTTACAGAAACTGGGCAAATGAAGATTGCTGATGTTATTTTAATCTTGAAAGCACAATGTCCAGATCTTGGGCAATCGTTTTTCTGGTCTCAAATGGATAGACCTGCTGTGCTCGTGTATTGCTGTTCCTTTTAAGAGTAATTTCCCACACACTGGACTTTTTCAGCCTTTCTTCAAATTGTCGGAGCATGTTTGACAGAGTAAATGATGATAAAAGCATAAAAGCCTCTTTCAACCCCCCCATTCATGCACAGGTAATACACATGCACAGACACACAAACACAAACACACACACACACACACACACACACACACACACACACACACACACAAAAACAGTAATTCAGGCTCTCAGTTCAGTCATTGCTGTATTGAAAGCTTCAAAATATAAAGCCATCCAACAAGCAGTCCTTACTGTGTCTGGGAAGACAGACCCATGTAGAACCATGTGATCCACAGAAATGGACGATGGAGTGTTTGATAAATTAGTTATAGTGATAATAAGCATGAAAATAAAATGAAATACAGTAAGAAAACCACAATCAAACAAGAAGAAGAAGAAGAAGAAGAAGAAGAAATGCACTCAGACAGCGCAGACCTCTACCAAGGTAGTGCAATTTGTAAACTTTTAATGCAGGAAATTTGCATTTAGTACTAATTTTCAATACCCTGGATTTCTATTTGGATGACCAAAATTTAATCAGCTCTTTGCTGGCCCAAGACTCACATTCGGTTACAATTTTGTAGTAATCCATTTTTTTAAGTTATCATGCTAAGAAACACACACACACACAACCATGGAAAAAATTGAGATCGCTCTTAATGGATATTTCCATTAAAAGTGGTCTCTTAATTTTTTCCATGGCTATGTATACACACACACACACACAC
This sequence comes from Neosilurus hyrtlii, assembly GCA_028564935.1. NCBI lineage: Eukaryota > Metazoa > Chordata > Actinopteri > Siluriformes > Plotosidae > Neosilurus > Neosilurus hyrtlii. The sequence goes on along the minus strand of JAOUQZ010000010.1, from coordinate 18,464,519 downwards.
ACACACACACACACACACCCCCATACACACAGACACAAATTTGGTTTACAAAGAATACTAGATATAAATTAGGTTTGTACAACAAATTTGCTAGCAGTTTGAAAAGGGATTTCAATTTAAATAAAAAGCTGTTCAAGTGAACAAGAATTCAAAAAGTCCATGCAGCATCAGAATCAGAATCTGAATTCTTTATGATCCTGGAGGAAATTGTGTGCACACAGTCTCAATGTAAGAACAATTACAAATATAGATATATACAAATATACATATGGAAACCTGCATACGTACAAACACACACACACACACACACACACACACACACACACACACACACATATATATTTATGTAAGTCAAAAATTTGAATTTACTAATATCTACAAGGGCCCTGCGATGACCTGGCGAGCTGTCCAGGGTGTACTCTGCCCTCGATCAGAGTTGGCTGAGATGGGCGCCAGCCTCCCCAAGAACCTAATTAGGAATAAGCGGTTCAGAAAATTAATGAACGAATGAATAATATCTACAAGGGGATATCAAAAAGTTTGGAGCCTCACACAGAAAGAGCAAGATATTTGGATTTATACTGCTCTATTTTTCAACATAGTCCCCTTCCAACTCCACACACTTGTTTCATTTAGTTTGCCAGTCATTGATACCGATCGGTAGAACTCAACATCTTGGTCCCCTAACCAGCCCTCCACAGCAGCAGTCAGCTCATCATCATCCTCAAATCTCCGGCCTCAAAGGTGTTTTTTCAGCCTGGGAAAGAGGTGGAAGTCTCTTGCCTGGAGAATAGGCTGGGTGAGGGAAGAGTTTGTAGCCACACTCTCACATAGCTTCCATCGCAACTCAGCTGGTGTGGACTTTCGCGTTGTCCTGGTGAAGCAGAATCCCACAAGTGATTTTTCCGCAGTGTTTCTCCTTGATGGATTGGCACACCTGCTTCAGTAGGTTGCTGTAATTTTCCCCATTCATTGTGGATCCATGGGGCAGGTAGTCAATGTGAATCACTCCTTTATCATACCAGAAAATTGTCGCCATGACCTTCTTGGTGGACCTGTTGGCTTTGAACTTCTTTGTCTTTGGAGATGTGGCGTGTTTCCATTCCATCGAATCCTGTTTGTTCTCCAGATCATAATGACAAAGCCAGGTTTTATCACAGGATACGGCCCTAAAATTAAAATCATCTGGGTTGGTGTTGTACTGAGTTAACAAGGCTCCACTGATGGTGACCCTCAACAGCTTCATGTCATCCAAACGCATTCCTGGAACCCATCTTGCACATAACTTGGACATGTGCAGTTTGTCATGAAGTTTGCCATATATGAATCCATACGAAAGGCCTGTTGCTTCTTCGAACTCGTGGAGAGCAACTCAGCAGTTTTGTGCATCAATGTTTTCTGAGCTGGTACTGGTTGATGGTCATCCTGGCTGGGTGTCATCATCTAAACTCTTTCTGCCACACTGGAATTCCTTCACTAGCACTTGATAGTTGCAGAAGAAGGGGAAGACTCCCCCTAAATGGTACTCAGTTGCTCTTCAACATGTTTGGCAGATTGACCCTCCAGGACTAGAAACGTTATCACCGCTCTATACTCACTTTTGTCCATTTTGCTAACAAGTGTTGTGACTAAATAATTGCAGCCAGCAATATGATCCTACATGGAATCAGTAGCTAAGACATTGATGTACAACCCCTCGTATATAAACAGATCCAGAATGAATCCTGTCAGTGAGTAATATGTACAGATTATCAAGATGATAAACAGTAGAATATAAATGTAGTGCAAAATGTAAGTGTATAACAGTGGATGTTGTTGCTATATGGAGGAGTTGTACAGTTTAATGTCCACAGGTAGGAATGGTTTACTGTGTCATTCAGTGGTATATTTAGGTGGTATCAGTCTCTGACTGAGCGTGCTCCTGTGACTGATCAGCAGGTTGTGAAGCGGGTGGGAGGTATTGTTCAGTATTGTCCTTATTTTGGACAACATTCTCCTCTCCGACACTACGGCAGAGAGTCCTGATCCATCCCCACAACATTTCTGGGCCTGCAGATCAGTTTGTTCAATTTGTTTGCATCTGCATCCCTCAGCCTGCTGCCCCAGCATGCAACAGCATAGAGGATAGCACTGGCCACAACAGACTCATAAAACATCCTGAGCAGTGTACGGCAGATGGTAAACAACCTTAGTAGCCTTAAAAAACACAAAAAAACAGAGGCGGCTCTGGCCCGTTTTGTAAAATGCGGTAGTGTTCTTAACCCAGTCCAGTTTATTGTCAGTATGAACTCCAAGTTATTTCTAATCTTCCACCATTTCCACATTGACGCCCTGGATGGAAACAGACCGCTGGTGTTTTGGATCTCCTGAAATCCACAGTCAGTTCCTTGGTCTTTGTCACATTAAGCTGCAGATGATTCAGCTTACAACATGTGATGAAGGAATCCACAGCAGCCCCATATTCCGTCTCATCACCTCCACTGATACATCCAACTACAGCAGAGTCATCAGTAAACTTCTGAATGTGGCAGGACTCTGAGCAGTAGCTGAAGTCAGTTGTGTAGTGAGTGAAGAGGAAAGGGTCCAAGAAGACAGTCAATTGTGGTGCTTCGCTGTTGCTGACCACCGTGTCCGACAGGCAGTGCTGCAGGCGCACATACTGTGGTCTTCCGGTCAAGTAGTCCACAATCCAGGACACAAGAGAGGCATCTGCCTGCATTTTCAGCTCATGAGACATCTCAACCCAGCTTCTCACCCAGGAGGGTCAGCCTGTCGGAAAAGTAAAAAAAAACATGACCCTCACAGTGCTCGCGGCTGGTCCATGTGGATGTAGACACGATTTAGCAGGTAGATGATGGTGTACTCGACTCCAGGACGAGGCTGGTAAGCAAACTGAAGAGGGTCCAGTTTTGGTCTAACCATGGGGTAGAGTTGATCCAGCATGAGTCCGCTGAGGGTCTTCATTACATGCAAAGTCAGTGCCACGGGTCTGTAATCCTGAAGGCCACTGGGATGTGGGGTCTTTGGTACAGGAATGAGGCATGACGTCTTCCACTGCACTGGGACCGTCTGTAGACTCAGATGTAATGTAAGAGCTGGGGGGCACAGACTTTAAGGACACGGGGTCTCGCCCCATCCGGTCCTGCTGCCTTGAACGAGTGGTCTTTTTATCTTAAAGTGAGTCTGTAACCGAGCTATGAACAGCATGAACAGTGTCATATGCAGCATTGGGGTTGGAAGCAGGAGGAACATTCCAGTGCATTCCACTTCCACTCACTTCATGTCAGGTTCCAGAGCTTGAAATGTGTTGAAAGGTTATTTAACAAACATCGACTACTATTTCGGACATTCATTACATATGTACACCACTTGTGGCCAGGTGAGTTTTTATTTAGGAATCATAACACTACTTTCTGACCAATCAGAACCTGGAATGCAGTCACACTGTGGTATAAATGAGAGTTACGTAGAGGATATGATTCAGCGATATCCTTTGATGTTTTAGTATATACTACACAGGAACATAAGAAAAGCAAATTAAAACAAGATTTATATGGTTTATTTTTCCATTTAAAATGTGTGACTGATGATTTTACCCACTTCAATTGACTGTGACACAATGTGACTGTCTGTCATTATGATCAAAGTATTTTCTACACAAGATAATGATTTTTAATCCAGAGATAGAGGACCAATCAGATTGCACCAGAGTGTTGGAGGGTGCAATTATGATAAAGCAATTGTGTTAGATTTAGAGCTCTTCCCATTAGCCTGAGGCATTCAAATAAATAACACACACACACACACACAGTACTTATATCACCTTGCAGTCTCTCTCCACTCTGTGTTGCCATGTCGGATAGAGAGCTCATCCAGCTCAGTGAAGAGTTCATGAGGAATGTGTTCCACATCACCATCCTCAGTACCCAGAATACACTGCACCCGCTGAGATGGGGTGTCTATGGGAAAAAACAAAAAAGATGAGAGTGGATACATGTGTGTGTGTGTGAGAATGGTGTGTGGGTGTATATCCATGTGATCCGAGCTCCAGGTGTCCCATTAACAATCAGTCTGACATGCCTTATACACTCATTTCACACACATCTCACAGGATCAGCTCAAGCCAATTCTGTCAGCATGGAAGTCAAACTGATAAACAAAACCCCAGAGAGGATATTTATAAGGAAAACGTTGGCTTACTGTTGTATTTTTGTGCCAAAAAGATGCTTTTACCATATATACATTCATTCATTCATTACCAAACCACTTAATCCTACTAGGCCTATTTCAGCCGGCTCTGGGTGAAGGCAGGGTACACCCTCAACAGCTCGCCAGTCCATCACAGGGGCAACACAAATGCAAGCATTCACACTAACACCTAGGGGCAATATGGAACAGCCAATGATCCTAACACCACCATGTTACCTGTTATAATAATAAAACTGTAAATATGTGACTTGCACTAATTGTTTGTACATGGGATGGTACAGTGGTGTAGTGGTTAGTATGTCCACTTCTCAGCAAGAAGGTCCTGGGTTCGAGTCTTGAACACGAGTGTTTCTTTGTGGAGGTTACATGTTCTCCCAGAGCTTGCGTGGGTTTCATTCAGGCACTCCGGTTTCCTCCCACAGCCCACAGCCCAAAGACATGCACATTATGCCAATTAGTTATTAAAAATTGCCCCTGTCTGTGGATATGAGTGTGAATGGTTTTGTGAGCACTGACCCTGTGATAGACTGGCAAGCTGTTCAGGGTATACCCTGCCTTTGCCCAGAGTCGGTTGACATGGCCTCCAGCCCTCCCAGGATTCTAGTAGCATTAAGTTGATGAAAGAATAAGTGAATGAAAAACGTTTGAATCCCAAAATCAGGCTTACCTTGCGCGAGAGTTTCTCGCACCCCTGTATCCTGCTCGGATTCTCTATCTTTGGTTCTCCTGCGGTGGTGTCTGTGACCTCGGTGCCTACGCCTGTGTCTGTTCTCCTTCCCAAGAGGGACATGAACACCCACATACACAGCCCTGTGACCTTGGACAGAGAGCACAGACAGGATTAACGGCATAAGCAAGTGATTCTGGCTGATGTTCGATGCTATTTTGAAACTCCTTTTTCATGTACTCATTCATTCATGGGTAAAAACCTGGGCAGAGTTGATTTAGACCTTGAGCTGATAGGGCCTGGAAGACACCCTGTCCATCAAAGGACACCAATTTGCGTTTATTGCAGAAGGCAGTACTGTCTATACTGACAAGCAGCATGTTGGTGGTCTCTATAATTCATATTTTTCTCCTTGAATCTGGGACACGACACAAACCAGATAATTTGCTCTGGGGCAATATTTCAGCAACGCTTTGAGAATGCAAGGAAAACTTCATCAAGTATGACAAAGTGTTCTAAATTAAAATACACTGGCCTATACACAGCATAATAAAATATAATGTCTTATTCCAGAGGTTCAAGAAACAACTGTGGTACTGTTCGGGCACATCCTAACCTAAATCCATATGGTAGGACAGCCAGAAGGGCTACACCGTCTGTTCACTGTTTCCCATTACTACAAGCACAAGGAGAAGTGAAGGAGGGTGCAAATCCCAAATATATCCTATTCGGTCTCCTCTTCATTAAACGGAGAAAACACTCGGATCCTGCTATGAATGCAGGGTCACCTTTCAAGGGGATGGAAAAGTTGTATGAAATGTTGCATGTTCTCTTCATGCTTCATTTTATTGCTTTGTGGACAAAACTTGACAGATAGATGGATAGATAGATGGATGAATGGATGGATAGATGGATGACTAGCTGGATAAGTAGATGATTGGCTAGCTAGATGGATGGCTATTTGCTGGCTAACCCACTGGCTTGCTGGATGGATGGATGACAGTCTGGGTGCATAGATGACTGGCTAGCTTAATGGAAGAATGGATGGCTGTTGGGCAGCTAATTTGCTGGAAGGAATGATGTATGAATGGGTGGATTGATTAATGGGTGGGTGGATGGTTGGTTGGTTAGCTGGATGGATGGCTTGCTGGCTAGATGTATCGATGGAGGATTGGCTAACTGGATGGATATCTAGTTGGCTGGATGGTAGGCTTTTTGGCTGAATGTACTGGTGGTGGGTTGAATAATTGGATGGATATCTAGTTGGCTGGATGGTAGGCTTGCTGGCTGAATGTATTGATGGTGGGTTAAATAACTGGATGGATATCTAGTTGGCTGGATGGTAGGCTTGCTGGCTAAATGTATTGATGGTGGGTTGAATAACTGGATGGATATCTAGTTGGCTGGATGGTAGGCTTGCTGGCTGAATGTATTGATGGTGGGTTGAATAACTGGATGGATATCTAGTTGGCTGGATGGTAGCCTTGCTGGCTGAATGTATTGATGGTGGGTTGAATAACTGGATTGATATCTAGTTGGCTGGATGGTAGGCTTGCTGGCTGAATGTATTGATGGTGGGTTGAATAACTGGATAGATATCTAGTTGGCTGGATGGTAGGCTTGCTGGCTGAATGTATTGATGGTGGGTTAAATAACTGGATTGATATCTAGTTGGCTGGATGGTAGCCTTGCTGGCTGGATGTATTGATGGTGTTTTGGATAACTGGATAGATATCTGGTTGGCTAGATGGTAGGCTTGCTGGCTGAATGCATTGATGGAGCGTTGACTAACTGAATTGATGACTAATTCACTGGCAGGCTTGCTGGTTGGCTGAAATGATGACTTTATGGCAAGAGTTTATTAGTCTTCCAAACTGATTCCAATTTCTAAGTGATTTCGATCCTGGCATGGTTCTTAGTGGCAGACAGGCTGATTTAAGTATTTGCAGAGTGGTGTGAAACACAAAAACATCCAGTGAGCAGCAGTTCTTTTGCTTATTGATGGGAAGGTTCAGACTGGTTGAAACTGACAGGATGGCTACAGTAACTCAAATATTCACTCTAAAACTATGAACAGAAAAGCATTTCAGAGCATACAGCATGTCAACCAAAACCAGGAATCTGAGGCTACAGTGGACACAGGGTCACCTAAACAGTAAAGATTAGGAAATAACATCACTTTGTCTTTTTCCAAAGACCACAGAACACTAGAACGCATTTTTGTTCGTTAGCATTGATGTAATTCTATCGCAGGACCAAACTGAGATAAATGTTACGTGCACTTTAAAGCTGTACACACTTCAGTGAAACAGACACTTCAATATTACATTAAAATGATCTGAAATGTTTTTTTAAATTCATTTCTTGATGTCATTCTGATCATGCTGTGGTCTGACTGGTGGTGAGCATGTGTTTATCCTTAATGATGAATTCACAGTAGGTGATACATTCATTATCCTTGGCATGCAGAGTGAGAGATCAAATTAGGAGACTTCAGGGACTATATTTCCACTGATCAATTTTTCTCATCATAAATGAATTACAGAATAATCCAACTGTTTGAATTTTTTTATTGATTGTATATTTGTTAGGTGCTACATATTGCTGAAAGAATTAGAAAGCTTTGTTCTAGTGTATTAAGTGCTGCAGTCATGACGTATGGTTAAATGTATATATAGATAGAAAGATCAGATGGATGGATGGATGGGTGACAAAGTGAATAATGTAAGGATGGATAGCTCTATAGGTTAATGTTTGATGGATGAAAGACTACACATCTGGATGAATGACTGGCTAGTTGGCTGACTGACTGGAAGGAAGGGTGGATGAATAGATGGATGGACAGATAAATAACTAATTGTCTGACTGGTTAAATGGATGGATGGATGACTCATTGGTGGGCAGACTGGATAAATGGTTGGATGAATGGATGGATGGATAATAATTGGTTGACTGACTGGATGGACAGATGTATTGATGTATAACTGTGTGACTGACTAGATTGGTGGATAGAAGGATAACTAACTGGATAAATGGATGGATCTATGGATGGATCTATGGATGGATAACTGTTTGACTGACTGAATGGATGGATGAATTGATGAACATACAGATGGATGGAGAACTGATTTGTTGACTGTTTGAATGGATGTATGAATGGAGAGATGGATGGAAGGATGGTGTACTACACTGTTGGATGAAAGATTATACACACAGATCACTGCATGGCTATACTTACTCTCTAATTCTTCACTCTCAAAGTCTGCATGAATTGCTGATCTGGTCTTGCCGTAGTCAACAATAGCCTCTTCACTGTGACTCTATAACACACACACACACACACACACGTAACAAAGCTGTGTGACAGATGGCATGTAGCAGGTACACGCTGTCTCAGCTTTCCAGACCCAAACTAAAAAAAATACACATGGAGCTACTAAAGTTCAACTGCAGCTTTAACTTTAAAAGAGTTTAAGGCACAAACACTTAACTTCACCCAACTTTCACCTCACACACAAACACAAACACACACACACTCACAACTAGGAGCAATTTGGAACAGCCAATTCGCCTAATGTGCATGTCTTTTGTCTGTGGGAGGAAACCGGAGTACCCGGACGAAACCCACGCGAGCCCGGGAGTCTTTCTGTGAGGCGGACGTGCTAACCACAACGTCACTGTAGTGCCCAAATGGGAAACATTACTTACATAATTTGATGCATCAGATCTTATAAAATAAGCTTAAATATTATTATATTCATCAAAATATCCAACATTTGTCAGTAACACACAAACACACATTCTCATGCCTTTTAAACAGCCAAACAATATTCTGGATATCAGAAAACAACAGGAAGATCATAATTATTCTTGAATCCAAAAATACGAATTCCCACTCAGTTACGCACACACACGCACACACACACACACAGTGACAGGATCCGAACCACCGGGTCTAATTATTATGTAAAGCAGCATCACAAATGCCACAACCACCAGGATCTCCCTGTCTGCATCCTGGCATTAATTACATTCTATTGTACAATCTCATGAACACACACACACACACACACACACACACCATCAGATATAATCCTCCAAGATCACACAGTGGCATCAGTGTGATAAGTGATTCTCTAATATTTAAACACGATGCCAGTGGATCAGTGAAGCTCTCAGGGTGGTTCACTACTAGATTAAGGTTACCTTCAATGCAGAGTTTTCTTTTTACCAAATATTTAATACTGTGAGCAAGACAGCTTTAACATCTGTGCACTAAACACGTGACTCACCCTTTCATTCCACATACCCAGAGTCCTCATGGTTCTTTCCATCAAATTCAACTAGCATTAGAACTCGGTGTATTCGTGACAGATTTTTGTCTCCGCCACCTGTTTTCACCTGTGTTCCTGTGTGTGTGTGTGTGTGTGTGTGCAAGATAACTAAAAAGTTATGCACAGATTTGGATGGAATTTTTTTTTTGAGAGTTGGGTATGGTACAAGTAGGATTAAGATTAGGATTAAAGTCATGAAGCTGCCAGCTGAGACTCTCCATCACTGTTCTTCCCCACCATAGTCTGTCCTCAACACTGGCACTTAGGATGGGGTACATGTGTTGTACCCAATTTGCTGAACCGTAAACCCTCTTCATAGTGTCCGGTCTTTTATGCACTGCTTCATCTAAGTGTTTTTGGGAGCATTTCTTGTACGTATCCATGTAGGTGGTACTGGGGTTAATTCTTCCTATACTGCAGAGATTTTCTTCGGGCATCCTGGCTACATAACCCAGCCATGACAGGCAAGACTGACGCACAAGGTCAACAATGCGTGGCTGTTTAAGCATTAGCTTCTGACCTGCGTATTCCGCAGGGGTTCTCTACGGCTGCCTTCTGCAATGCTACGAAGGCAGGACATCTGACACACATTAAACTTGGCTATATCGCCACCATTGCCGGTCCAGGTGCGGATAGCATATAGCAGAGTGTAAACAATAGCTGGGTTGTACACGTTCGTCTTTGTCTTTAGGGAGATGCTAGTTCTTGAGCATTTGTGAGAAACAAACCATTAAATCCCTGAAATTCTTAAAAAAATAAGTCCATTCATTAAAAAAAAGTTCATGAGACGACCTCTAGGGGGAGATATTTCATTATAATTATGCCAAGTTATAATAATACATTTGTGCCCTGCAGAGATACATATGAGTACTTTAGTTGTGTGGTGATCTTTTTTTTTTTGTCATATCAGTTTTAAAATTCCATGATAAAATGACAATATTTTGCTACACTTTTAACATATTTTGCCTTTTTTTCCAGGCACTACTTGATAAATTCACTAAAGACCTCTCCAGACATTATATAAAAAAAGAAACATGTTTGGAATGTTTTTTTGGCAAGAATTTAACAAACCCAAAGCATTGAATCTACCACAGAGAGCTGTGGAACTGAACAAACCAACAGGTAAGAGGTAAGATTACCTCCCACAGGAAGTATTTTATCTCAAGGAAAGAGTTTTCATTCCCTGAGGTAGAGCATGCAGCATTTAAGATAGTTATAAACACACACACACACACACACATATA
>JAOUQZ010000010.1:18422801-18448843 GCA_028564935.1 Neosilurus hyrtlii | reverse complement strand
TATATATATATATATATATATATATATATATATATATATATATACATACATATACACACACATACATACACACACACACACACACACACATTTATACTGCAACAGTGTTTTTATTTTCCCGACTGTTACTCTTTGTGCATTTAGGTGTCCAGTAGCGACATGTTTAATGTTACAAAATCGGACCTCAAAACCGGGTACTTTACAATTTCTGTTTCACCTATAAAGAACATCAATCAACAAATCTAGTTGCTGCTGTCTTATTATTCTATGACCAACATTTATTCAAAAGAATATATACAATTTCATGACAAGTGATGGAATACTTAGTGTTTACACAAAATCCCTGTTTAGCATTCTCAAAAACTCAAAAAAAAGACCCATATAAAATGTTTTGGTGTTAGGCTTCACCATTACCTTAGCTTGCAGTCATTGATTAATAGACCATAGGGGTCCAGACGCTCCCACTGAAAGGACCATTTCCTAATATGCCAATATCGAACAAGCATAGCAAGTTTGGAAGCCCCAGCTCCTGCACACGGCAAGTAATTGTCCGGAAACCTAATATTCAGTTTTGCCTCTGTGACCTTGAAAAGTAGGTCAAGGACACTTACACATAAATTCATCCTAGCGCTCAGAGTAGCGAGCCAGCGAAGCAGGTCTGAAAGCCTCAGCTTCAGCACGCGGCAAGCAAATGTCCGGAAACTAAAGAGTGACAGACAGACGGAACCCAATCCGATAGCTCCCAAGCCAGTTTGTTTGCGCGAGCTAAAAATGCTTGAAGATAATCTGACACCATCTGTCTGAAAGTTCACGTTGAACCAGAGGTGTTTTTTGAAATTTTTTTTTTACTGGATTATGGTTATAAGTGCACTAACAAATTCACCAAGGAATGGTTCGAAATTAAGACATTGAGAAAGTTACGGAATTAGCGAGTCAAAGCCAGGTTAAATGTGGAGGAATTTAAAAAGGGCAGTACATGCAAGTAAAAAGTCAAGTCTAATCTATGACAGATATTGGAACTGAAGGAAGTGTAGCCACAACATCTGATAACACCAAGCTGATATGAGATATTAGAGGATAATTTAAACACCTACAATAATTTTTTTCCGCTAAAGGGGCAATATTAGACCGAGGAAGCATTAATTTCTCCGCAGAAGAATATTAGATCTATTGACATTTTTGTTGCGTAGTTGGAAAAGCTAATTGCGGTAGTGGTGGCTCAGTGATTAAGGCTCTGGGTTACTAATCTAAAGGTCTGTAGACAGTCTTAAATATAAAAAATTGTAAAAAGGCCAAAGGTTGTAGACAGACTTAAATATTAAACATCTCCCACGGATTGCTTCTCTATTCTTTTGCTTTTTTTAGTCTGTAAAAAAGATAGAGCCAGTTCTAGATCTGCTTTGGGTGGGCAGTGGTGCTACACAGGCAGTGTGGACTCAATGGTTAAGGCTCTGGGTTACTGATCAGAAGGTCAACAGTTCAAGCCCCAGTGCCACCAATCTGCCACTGTTGAGCCCTTGAGCGAGTCCCATAACCATCAACAGCTTAGTTGTACAAATGAGATAAGAATGTAAATCTTACGAACGCAATCAGTGTAAATGCTTTGTGTTTTCATGCCATTCCACCTGCGTTAATTCTGCTCATGGTGATGTTCCGCATGTTCTCTCTACTGTCTAAACAGTGCAGTAGTGGTGGTGCAGTGCACACTAGGCTGTGGGTTACTGATCCAAACCTCATATGGTAAAAAAAAAATTATTTTGTTCAAGTTGACCCCCTTTAGCAGTAGATTCTCTATAAAAAAGGGTGAAATGCTTGTTTAAATATGATGAAAGTCAACCACTTATTTTTGGATGTACTTATTTTTTCCAGACTCTACTACATTTATGGACTACACTTGTTTACTACTGTCTTAACTTACCAAAGAATTTTTTTTAAAGTGTATGATGTACAATGTTAATTTAGTTGACTCTGACAATATCTCCTGGATGCATGGTCTTCCTGTCCCCATCATGCTTAGAATGACTGTTACTTCTATTAAGGTGAAAAGCACCTGTTTCAGTTTTGGCCGATTCGTTTTACAGATAGCCTCATGTACAAGTCCTCACTGATAAGCAGCTGATATTTTAGGAAGCTGATGTTCCAGGTTATGTATCAGGAACAGAACAAGATGTATACTGTGCGTCACAGGACGTTTCTGTTTCTTATACGTGAAGGTTATTAAAACAGTAAGAGGATATGGCAACCACATCAGAGCAGCCGCAGACGTTTTTTTTTTGGCTGTAAACGGCAAACGGGGTTCCAGATAAACAGGCTTCAGAATAAACCCGTGGTTTATTTTTATTTATTTAATTAGTTTATAAACATTCTGTTTGATTGTTTCTTAACATAAAGACCGTGGTGCTATATTGCCAGTGGTGGCCCAGACGTTAAGGTTCTGGGTTACAGATCAGAAGGTCGGCAGTTCAAGACCGAGCGCCACCAAGTTGCCACTGTTGAGCCCTTGAGCAAGTCCCATAACCCTCAAGTGCTCGGTTGTATAAATGAGATAAGAATGTAAATCGCTCTGGATCGGGGTGTCTACCAAATGCAAAAAAAAAGTAAATGCCTCGCGTGTTTTCATGTCATTCAAGCTGTGCTAATTCTGCTCATGGGGATGTTGTACACCCTACTATATGCAAACTAAATAGAACTAAACAAAACTGTATAGAACTAAAGCTAAAAAAACATTATACTACTCAATAATATCAACATTTAATTTTTTATTCACACAATTCAAAATATCATAAATTTGTACCATGATGTATCATCACATGATATATTGTTAAATCCATACTAACTAACAAGCTTTTAAAAGAGACACCAGCCATGAAAAGATCAACAATCATAATCAACATCAGGTTCAAGTTTATTTTCCTTTTTCTTCTTCTTCCATATAGAAGAAAAAGGGGAGACAACATCGGAAAGCTGTGAGTCAATCTGTAAATGACACTAACGCCCACCCGAACTGACTACGGACATTTCTATAGGAACAAATCATCGACACTGGTGCTGTGATCGTAACTCAGGTCGCCTTTACACGACTTTATCACTGATTATTTTCCAATAACAGAGCAGCTTGAAGTGTTTCATGCCTTTAAAATGATTATGAGTCATGTAGCGTGCTTCTTGTAAATACTGAAATGAAACCTACAATAGAATCAGGTCATTTTTCCACACCTTGTTCATGGTTCAGCTCGCCTGGTGCTTGTTGACCGACTGATTGGCTTTATTGAATAATTTTGTTTTTAAGTCACTGTTGATTGTTGGAAAAGAAAGGATAGTGCATGTCATATATAAAAAGTGATGTACAGATGCTCATAAACACGATTGTTTCATTCTGTGTGCTTCTTATTGAAAGCCACATTGTTTTTCTTACTTCCTTGCACTAAAAGGAGAACAGACCGGTAATGCTCTCATAGTACAGTGTGATTCTTTCCCTGTGAGCCTGGACTGAACCTTTACTGCCTCTGACAAGCCTGTGGTTAAATAAGCAGAGCATTTTTCATCACCCACGTGGCAGAAACAAGGTCAACAATGAAGTGAACGTATAACTCTGTGAGTCGTGTTTTTTTTTTTTGTCACAAGTCTGCAGCAAACAATGCACTAAACCTCGAAGCCGCAAAAAAAAAAAAAAAAGATTGCACTGCATTCCTGTGAATGTTGTGTGAGGAAACGTGTATGACTTAACTACTTTTTCTGTTCTTCAGTGTCACCACAGGGCTATATGCAGATGCACAGAGAATGCATTTTGTCATATTCACACTGCAACTTGCACACAGACATGAAGCATGTAGCTGGTTTGAAGTCTCATATTAATAAACTTGTGTTTATATTTTAGTGCGATATGAAATGTTCTATTTAGCTTCCTATGATACACTACTTGGCCACTTCAATTCAAAACCCTGCTTATTTAAGCCTCTTTACATGAATTAGGCAGCTCTATGACAGAAGGGACTGGCGTAGGTCTGGGTCAGGTGGATTTGAAAGTTGCATAGGCGCCTGCACGTGTAAAATTTGTGTTGCACGTCTGTCGTGACAGAAAAATAGTTCAGGTATGTAGGTCAGATTGTATGATGTTTATTTATAAGTGATTCTAAAAAAAAAAAAACTAGAATGCCAGGAGGAGACCCATGCAAGCTCAGGGAGAACATGCAAACTCCACACGGAGGGCAGAGATTCGAACCCTGAACTCTCTCACGGTGACGCAGCAGAGCTAACCACAGCACTACGGTTCCGCCAATTCGCTGTTACTTTAAATATATCGTTAATAGTTCCAGTCATATGTTTGAATTAACAATATATATACATATATAATCCAAACAATATTAATTTCTCTTTCATGTGTATTTACCTTATCTCTTATTCTTTCATCATTCATTTTCAAAGCCGCTTAATCCTAATCAGGGTCACGAGGAGGCTGGCGCCCATCTCAGCCGACCCTTGGCAGGGGTGGGGTGCACCTTGGACAGCTTGCTGGGCCATTACAGAGCCAGCACACACACAACCATTCACGCTCACACTCACACCTAGGGGTGATTTAGAACAGCCAGTTAGCCTACTGTGCTTATTTTTGGACTGTGGGAGGAAACCGGAGTACCCCGAAGACCCATACAAGCATGGGGAGACACACAGAAACGCTCGTGCACGGGAATCGAACCCAGGCCTTCTTGCTGTGAGGAAGACATATTAACCACTGCGCCACCGTGCCACCCTTCATTTCTTAATCACAATGTATGTATTTTGCACTACTGCCTTTTACAGCAGTTTTAAGTCTCGTGTCCACGCGTGCCCACCAGAGTAACCCAATAATGCTTATCCTAATCATTGGGTTGATACTGATCGGCTGTCATGTATCACAGAAAGCAGATTTATTATTAATAATGAAACAGAAAGCTAAGAAATAAATAGAATAAATAGAAAAAAAAATTCTGCTAACAGAAAAAAAGATCCTTTAATAAATGTTTGTTAAAAAGCCTTTAATAAATTCCTGGATCTGCTGTTATGACCATCAAGTACGGTGAAAATCAAATCACAGTAGTTTTTGGGTAATCCTGCTACAAGAGAAACAAACAAAAATACCCCCAAAACAGACACTGGTGAACACATAACCTCCGCACCAAGCTGCGGTGGTACTAATAACCGAGTGTACTGTACATTACAGATAATAATTGAATATTTATGGAAGGAGTCTCCAGTGTGAGCGCTTTGTTAATCTTAAGGTGTGTTTACAATAGTGGGGGAAAAGGTGACAAGAAAGCATTTGTTTTCTGTGGATGAGTGCAGCAAGTAGACAAACTTTCATCAACAAGCGACACGTGACAATTTCTGAAACGTATGTAAATTTGGTATGATACGTTGAGGTGAAAAATCCGGTCCACGCACATCCTACCCACTGGCTTGAATCATTCTTCCGACCAAAAACCCTGTAAATTCTTTAATTCTTGCCTGCAATTAGCTCTTACCTACAATTCTCTAAGGGTTTCATCCTCTCCTGGTACCTAGTATAGAGATATTAAGCGTCTGGGAACCATATTTCGTAAGTCACCACAATTTCGTGATGTAGTGTTTATTTAGGCACATAAACAACCTGGCGACTTACGGAATATGGTGCACAGACGCTAGACCAGTTCCGAGGGGTAAAGAGGAATGAAAGGAGGGAAATTCTGGTGTCTTTAGAAAGTGGTTTGCTTGAAGCTGATATAAAGTTTTCAGACTCTTCAGGACAGACAACTTTACAGTTTCTGCTTTCTCGGTATTAACAGTAAAAAAAAAAAAAAGTGACAAAAATTCCTGCACAAATTTTGACTGTTTGCCTGCAGCTTGGTGTGTGATGTCATCACAAAGAGGGTTTTACCATCATGCTTTCCAATGCGACATGGTTGCAGGGTTTTTTGGTTTTTTTTTTAGTTTTTGTCGAAATTATAACTCAGATTGCTACTTAAAGTCATTCCACACTATTTATTTGCCACATTTTTTGCCACGTTTTGATATATAACTTGCGGGGTGGTGGTGGGGTCTCTCTGAACGGTTCGGGCCCCATTTCTTCACATAGTAAAATTACAATAATAAGTATACCGAATAATGTTTGCTTGCAGGGCAAAATGAATAAAGTAAGAAATAAGACATTGTTTGTCAGCGTGCTAACACTAGCTCATCACAATCACTATTTACCATCATTCATTCATTCATCTTTTAAGCCGCTTGATCCTAATTAGGGTCGCGAGGAGTCTGGCGCCCATCTCAGCCGACTCTGGGCAAAGTCGAGGAACACCCTGGACTGCTCGCCAGGCCATCGCAAGGACAACACACGTACAACCATTCACACTCACACCTAGGAGCAATTCAGAACCGCCAATCAGCCTACTGTGCATGCTTTTGGACTGTGGGAGGAAACCAGAGTACCCGAAGGAAACCCACGCAAACTGTACACAGGAAGAACATGCAAACTCCACACAGAAACACCCCGAGCCCGGGAATCGAGCTTCTTGCTGTGAGGCGAACGTGCCAACCACTGCGCCACCATGCCGCCCATCATGCCATCATCATACATGAAATAAAATGACTCATACAGCGGGACGCCTCCAACGTGACACTGAACCCCTTCTGGATTTTATTCACTATACTGCAGTAAGATTTCTCCCAATAGACAAGTTGTTACTGACTCAAACTGCAAGGCCTTTGGGGTCAGAGGTCACACAGAAATTAAAGGTTTGTACAACAAGGTTTCCGATGGTTTGAACTATTGCTTAATCTTTCAGAGCCATGAACTACATTTATTGTGAATTTGACCCAGGGAAGGTTGACGCTGTGATCATGATGAGGGTGTTCGGTTGCATGCAAATGTCTGCATCATGCAACAAAAACAGCTCTGTTGCTTTCAGGAACAAATATGGATTATTTTTAGAATATTTAAAGTGCCTGGGAGGGCAGTTAATTCCAGGAATTTTAACCCCACATTGTGAAAGGAGTTTTTTAGTAAATAATATTATTTCATTTTTCAAACAGCTTTATCCTTAATAAGGGTCATGGGGAGGCTGGAGCCAATCCCAGTCGACTCTGGGAGAAGGCAGGGTACTCTAAACAGCTCTCCAGGTCATCGCAGGGCAACACACACAAAAAAACCATTCACACCTAGGAGCAATTAAGAATATCCAACTAACCTAATGTGTGTGTATTTGGACTCTGGGAGGAAACTGGTGTGCCTGAAGAAAACCCACAAAAGCATGGAGAGAATATACAAACTCCACACATAAACACCCCCACCGAGCCCAGGACTCGAACCCAGGACCTTCTTGTCGTGAGGTCTGCCGTGCTTCCCAAGTTTATTATTAATAATGATAATAATTATGATAATAACGATGATATAAATAAATAAATACGTACATACATACATTTAAAAGAAAATCAGCCATTCGGGAGGAGCTCGGAGTAGAACCAGTGCTCCTCCGCCGTTTAGAGGAGCCAGTTGAGGAGGCTCGGGAATCTGCCTCCTAAACGCTTCCCTGGTGTGGTGTTTCGGGCTTATCCAACTGGGAAGAGATCCCGGGGTCGACCCAGAATTCGCTGGAGGGATTACATCTCTCAGCTGGTCTGGGAACGCCTCGATGCCCCTCCGGAAGAGCTGGAGGAATTTGCTGCTGCCCCCGCGACCCGACCCCGGACCAGGCGGAAGAAGATGACTCCTTCACGCTCTCATTTACACCTAAAGGCAAGTTAATTTAGATTTTTTTTTGCTATACTGTATTAATCCTGCATGGGGAAATTATTGCCTCTGCATTTAATCCACCCAAAGTGAGCACACACACACTCGGAGCAGTGGGCTGCCACACACATTGGGGCTCCAAGAGAGCAGTTGGGGGTTAGATGCCTTGCTCAAGGGCACTTCAGCCATGAAGGTGGAGGAAGGGAAGGTGAAGCACAGCAATCCTCAAAATAAACTTCTGTATGAGATATGAGGAAACCAGAGAACCCAGAGGAAACCCACATGAACACAAGGAGGATCTATGAAACTGTATATTACACAAAGAGGAACCTGAGCTCAGGATCTAGAAAGTTGTGATGGCACAACACAAAATTGTATCACTAAGGGTTCAAATACCATATGCTTGTGAAATGAGAAAGCTGGTCAACAGAGAGTTATTTATAACTTCACATGGTGCAAATGAAATTATATTACAACTTCTCAAAAGTTAACCATACGTTGTGTGTATGTATGTGTCAAGACAGCATTCAAGTAAATTCTTATTGTGTGGTGGAGAGGTGTGTGTCTAAATACATCTAAATGGCATTTTGGCTGAGGAGGTGCTCCGTAACTTTTTTAAAAGAGTAAAAAAACAAAAAAATTAAATAATTCAATAAGTAATTTTTGAAAGAAGTGAAGTATGATATGTAGAATTACTCATACCGAGAGGTGTCATCTGCAGAAGTCGATTAATTCTAGACCGATTTCACCAAAAAAAAAAAAAGAAACAAAATATGGAATCAAAGCATTTGATGGTAGGGACAGATTTTTATTTTCAAGAAAGAGACATTCTCTCCACCAATCACCCCCCAGCTTTCTCTGGGAATGCATAAGCTGTAAAGTTTCCAGAAGCTTACACTAAACTTTATATATACACACCTATATGACAAGCGGGTTGCCTCTCATGGAGGCAGCCATCTTGCACCGCCATGTTTCCATAGTTGTCCAGAACCATACACACTTACGGGGGCACGGTGATGTAGTGGTTCGCATGTCTGCCTCACAGCAAGAAGGTCTCAGGTTTGAGTTGAGTCCCGGGCTCTGGTTTCTGTGTGGAGTTTGCATGTTCTCCTCATGCTTGCATGGGTTTCCTCTGGGTACTCTGGTTTCCTCCCACAGTCCAAAGACATGCACATTAGGCTACTTGGTTGTCCCAAATTGCCCCTAGGTGTGAAAGTGAGTGGTTGCCTGTGCTTTGGCTCGGAGATGGACTGGTGAGCTGTCCAGGAAGTGCCCCGCCTTTGCCCAGTGTCGGCAGAGGTAGGCTCCAACTTCCAGGCAACCCTAGTAAGATAAAGCGGTTCAGCAAATGAGTGAGAGTGAGTGTTTATAGCAGAGGGAAGCACGGGGGTGTGGTATTTAGCACATCTGCCTTACAGGCAGAACGTCCTGGATTTGAGACAAGAACACTTCTGTGACGATTTGCATTGAAGTCGTGACAACATGCACGTAATTTACGATCTTGTATCCTCACTAGTAGTGGATCAGTGTTCTCCATGCACACACCAAAACATGCTGATAATTAGCTGGGGAGTTGAACGTGGTGAATAATTAATGTCAGATGATTCAGCTTATCAGATATGTCCCGTGACGTACAGAAATAAACTCTGCCGTGGCATTTCAGGTGCAGCAGTGACATACCACACCCTATGTCCATTTAAAGGGGCCCATTCAATTTCCAGGTATATTAAAGAAACATGAAATACAACGACATCTCTTGGAAATAAAATGAAATCGGCAAAAAAGTCTTTCCGTAACTATTTGCTTCCTCCTGTTTGGGCAAGAAGTTCAGAGATCCAGGAGGTAATTAGTGCACAGCCGACGCTGCTCTGCATCAAAAGGAGTCCGCTGAGGTGGTTCGAGTATCTGATCAAAATGCCTCCTGGTCACCTCCCTTTAGAGGTTTTCCAGGCATGTCCAACTTGTGGGAGGCCCCGAGGCAGACCCAGAACTTGCTAGAGGCATTATATACACCGTCTGCACTGGGAATGCATCAGGTTCCCCCAGAAGGAGCTGGAAAGAGTCGCTGGGGAGAGGGATGCCCGGGATTCCCTCCCAGACCTGTTGCCTCTGTAACCAGACCTCAGATAAGCGGAGGAAAACGGATGGCTGAATGGGAGTGTCAATGATCCCTGTACCGGTGCTATCAAATTAGTGAACACTGCCCTCATTGTTTTATTTGTTTTGAAATCGTTTCATTTTGAAAAGACAGAGAACCAATACAAGACATAAAACAAGTCGATAAGAGATACTCACTTTTACATGCAAAATAAAACACATGCAGGATATTCACTAGTTAATTTGTATCTTCAAATCACAAATGCTAAACTTTGTCACCAAAATATCTTCTTTAGATAATAATCGATTAGCTACATATGAGCTCAATAAGGAACCAAGTTCATGAACTGTAACTTCATTCAGTGACAGTAAAGCCTTGAGAGATGCACTTCTGTAAATCTGCTTTCACAACATGCAATACACCACTCTACAGTCATACCAGGACAGATTACTACCCACACACACACACATATATATATATGTGTGTGTGTGTGTGTGTGTGTGTGTGTGTGTGTGTGTGTGTGTGTGTGTGTGTGTGTGTGTGAGAGTGTGTGTACGTATGTATGTAAAATCAGTGTGTTTTTAAAGCTACATGAGTGGTCTTTAATCCTGCAACTTGAATCATGGTTAAATGAACACCATATTCACATTTTGAGGTGAAAGATACATACTTGTGGTTCAAAACATGTCCCTTTGGGACAAGGAATGTAGTGTTCTACTTCTTTTCCTTTTTCTAGTGTATGCAGTGTCAGTGGCGAAGATATAATCCTATTTCTTAGGTTAAAGGGCCAAATTTGTTTTGACAGTGATGTATTCATCAACTGTTTATGTAAAATACTTCCTGAAGAGAAGTGTTTTCATAAACTCCCATGCTACAACACTTCAAAACAAAAGGAGCAGTCAAGAAAATGGTTCGAAGGGTATACAGGAGAAAACCAATATTACATATTTTAGACCGCCCCATTAAGTGCATCGGCCTTGGATCCGAAAATAGTAATCAATAAATGGTGTGGTGTCCTGATTCATCTGTTCTTTAGACCCAGAGCAGCATACCTCACCCTGCAAAAATGGAAGAATGGGTCAGCAGCATGTTTCTTCAAACTATCCAAAGACAGAAACAGGGATTATATAATGCGCACTTACATAGACTGACACCCGGAAATGGTAGGTGGAATCTTGGGCTGATGCCAGTGGAATGGACCACAAGTGACTGGTCCCCTGGAAAGTAAAACATTCAGTATAAAATATTTTAATTACAGGAATTTAGTACCATTTTATATTTAATGCACATTATGTAATTGTTCATTCATTCATTCATTCATTCATTCATCCATTCTTTTTTCATATTACTTCAGGAAATTGAACAATCACCTTTGTGAAGGTGCCCATGCGTTCAGAAAAATCAGTCTCTGTATGGTTTGGACAAAGTCGCCCTCTAGTGACACTACATTTCCACACCCACACAATCTCAGAGAACCTAAATGCAAAACAAACAGCATTATAAAAATAGCAGGCTAAATTATTTTGCTAATCTGAAAAGAATACAGACTGAAACTTAATAATGCGAATTCTACAGTCAACTGCACAAAACAATGCTGGAAAAAAATATACAGATTT
This sequence comes from Neosilurus hyrtlii, assembly GCA_028564935.1. Lineage (NCBI taxonomy): Eukaryota > Metazoa > Chordata > Actinopteri > Siluriformes > Plotosidae > Neosilurus > Neosilurus hyrtlii. Next base: position 18,437,388 of record JAOUQZ010000010.1, on the reverse strand, counting down.
TATTTTACTTGAATGAACCATTAACACTTTGAACATTAATTTGTAGATTGTTTGAAAAAGTGTCAAGGTTGTTAATCCAGTTTCTCTCACCCAAAATCCTTACACAGCTATTTTATTGTCAAGTGATGCTAAAAAGTGTAAATAAAACACTTGTACTGTGTATGCTGTATAATGTTGTCAAAGAGTCGCGAGTTGCACATCAGTATTCAATTCCACTCACTGACAAACGAGTAACACGTATATAACATTTTTAATTTACTGTAAAAAAAACAAACATTCGTTTAAACAGCAAAATGCACTGACCTCATATATAGAGTGATGTGATTCATAGATGAATTTTCACTTCTGTGTAGAAATAAAGAGTAGCTACAGACAGAAGAAGCATGAGGAATGGTTAGAAAATAGTGTTAAAATTTTTTTTTTTAAAAAAGGTAAAACACACAAGTGCACCGAATAACCACAGGATTGATGCTGCACTGCAATAAATATTTTTTAAGCATGTGGAAGTACCTTAAATATAGTCGTATTTTCCTAATATTTCCTATTCTAAAAATACAATATACAGACTATAAAATGAACTACTTACAGGGCGGCCTAACCTCCAGAGGCCGACAGGGCAGTCTATCATCCCGAGCTCACCACAGGGAAACCTATCCACAAGAACTAATGCCAGAGGCCAGCAGGGCACCCCATGCACCAGAGATCACACCAGGTGGCCTGCACTTCAGAGCACCCAGTAGATTTTAGCCTTAAGTTTGTTCTAGTGTTTGTTCATGTCCTAGTTCTTGTCCATGTTCTGACTCATGTCCTACTCCATGCCAAGATTCCATGCCTGGACCCAGAGGCCCCACCAACACATGTATCTTGTGTCTCATTTCTTGCTTCTTACTTAGCCTGCTGGTTCTATACTGTGGTTCTGCTTAAGTTATCTTACATTATTGTTGTCTGTTTGATTTTTCACTTAGTTATTTAATGGAGGTATGTTTTTATGTAAAGTTATACTTTTATGCACTTTGTGTCCTTTTAGCCACTCCACATTTGTGATAGTATGTATCATGCCTGTTGTTATTTTAGCCTTGTTATCTATCCTATTGTGTGTTGTGTGATGTTCTCTTAATAAAATCCTTGACATTTGGTTTATTGTTATAATAGGAAATAATTGACCAAATTGACTATTTGATGTAATGCAGCATGAACATAATAAATGATGGTAATTAGTGGACCCTGTCACACTTTGAAACAGACTATAACAGGAATGAAGACAAATGTATGTCCATACCTACAACTGTGTGATGAGGCACAGTTTAATGCCTTCAGTTCCTGATTATTTTCAACAATGTAAATTTCATTTAGAGCTGGCAAGACATGTCCACCTGGGGGTGAAAAAGCAGCTTGAGACCACTGATATCACAGAAGTCTCTTCATTCAAAGCCAAGGTGTATTATAATTGTGTCTCTGCGTGCTTAACTATGAAACAAACATACCCTGAGTATGTGTGCTGCGTCGGCTGCGTTGCCCGGGCAGACGATTACTGTTGTCTCCTGAATCCATGTCTGAGGGTAGAGGGGTTTTCTTGGACTTGCTGAGGGACAGAGGGGATGAATTGTGCCTGTTTCTACTCCTGCTGACTTTATCCATCCCACGAGACTTTGCCTTTCTGTTTATACTGACCATGGTGGGAGGAGGACTACTGAAGTCTGAAATTAAAGAGAGAGGGAGAAAAAAATAGAAATGCTTAGAAATTAAGTATACCATCATATACACTGATAATGAATGTTTTCAGCCTTTTTGAGAATGATGCTTTTGTTTCGGGGCTAATTATATTGCGGATATGTAATGAAAGAAGACTGAATGACATGAATAGTTTCCTCACTACACAAGCGGTTTAGTGTAAGTCAGAGAACAAGCCTGACCCACAGACATTCTGAATACATCACTACACTTTCACCAAGGGCAAAGTTGGAGGGTGTGGTCTCCATGTCAAGCAATTTATTTATTCAGGCCACTACACTGAAATTGAGTTGAATTAAATATCCTGTACGTATAGAGGGATGGGTATTTGGAACAGAAATGCAAAATTAGGCAACATAGTTTACAGATTTAAAAAGTGAATGGCATTTCTTTACCTGATATGGATTGGTTAGTGGTTGGTTGCAGGCTGACAGTTGATGACTGGTTGATTTGGGCGGTAGTAGGAGGGCAGCAGATAAGATGACTAGGCAGAGTTGAAGAAGTGGTGTCTATGTCTATGAGAGGCAATTACAGGCATTCAATCAATCACTAAATTTATGGCTTAAATACAATATGTACCTTACATTCTATACTCTCTACTGAACATATACTGTAATTAATTGGCACCTGAAGAGATTGTAGAGATGGGGGGTAAATAAACTGCTTTACTAGATGAGCCAAGAGCAAAGTGAGTCCTGCATGACAGACAGAAAATAATAAGCAGTCAGTCAATATCTGCAACAAATACAATGTGTCCTGCATGTTACATATTGTGTACATGTCTAGCAAATGCAAGGGGGGACAAAGTACACAACTCCTTTACTTGAGTCAAAGAATACACTAATCAGCCATAACATTAACACCACCTGACTAGTCTGCAGCTATGCAACCCCATACACAGCAAACTGCAATGCACTCAGTATTCTGACTCCTTCGTGCATACCACTTACAGCAGTTTTTGCTACAGTAGATCTTATTCATTCATTCATTCATTCATTCATTCATCTTTTTCCGCTTGTTCCGGGGTCGGGTCGTGGGGGCAGCAGCCTAAGCAGTGACTGTATGTGGGATCAAAACAGATGTACTCAGCTTCACTCCTTATGTGCATCAGTGAGGCTTGGTCACCCATGACACTCTTGTCAGGTCATTGATTGTCCTTTCTTGGACCACCTTTGGTAGGTACTTACCACTGCATACCAGGAACACCATTTTGGAGATGATTACACCCAGTCATTTAGTATTCACCATATGCCCTTTGTCAAAGTCACTCAGGGCCTCACACCCACTCATATTTCCTTCTTCCAACACAGCTCCAAGAAATAACTGTTAAGTCCCACAGTTTGGAAGGTGAGAGGTGATGTTGATGCATGAAGTGAACAATAGTTTTACTGTAGGAAACAACAACCCCCCCCCCCCCCCACATCATTTTTGAAAAAAAACTAAAACAACATTTTTATGGCTTTTTTCCCATTATTAAAGCATAACAATTCTCCCTGCTCCAGGTGACCATCACACATTGTGTCCATCATTTTGATACCATAGAGTCAGAGTTTTCATGTTCTCCCCTTTGATTGCGTGGGTTTCCTCCAGGTAGTCTACTTTCCTTCCAAAGACATGCACAAAAGGCTAATTAGCTGTTCCAAATTGCCCCTAGTTGTGCATGTGAATGGCTGTGTGTGTTGGCCCTGCAATGGTCTGGCTTGTTGTTCAGGGTGCACCCCACCTTCGCCCAGTGTTGGCTGGGAATGGTTTCAGCCTCCCTGTTACCCTAGTAGTGATGTGAGTAATGAGTGAGTGAGTGAACTGTAACATTTACTGTATTGTAAATGCCTGTACAATATATCTGAACCTATGGGGAAGAATCTGTATTTTAATGTTTTCATATACTATACCTTAATAAACTCTGGCTATCTGATAGCTCTGAGAAAGACTGAGAATACACACATCTGTATTGAAAAAAAGGACAAAGGAAAACAGGAAGGAAAAACAGAAAGCATACCATAAACAGACGGATGGACAAAAAGTGACAGTGGCAGTGAAGAAGTGCATCCAGGAGATGGAGAAAGCACAGGAGGACATAAAGCTACAGATGAAAGAGAAATACTAAGGAAATGAGAGAAGACAGTGATTCTGATTTCTACATATACTGTACATACATTCAAGAAGACTACTAAAGACCTTTTTTTTACATGTAGGCAAGCAAATCAAGCTATCTTTTTTTTTTTTTTTTCAAACTGCTGCTTTAGCCGTATCACAGAAAGTGCAATCTACCCTCTTCTGCATACATAAACAGACAGGCAACCATGACTGGCTAGTGCGGCTGTGAGTAATGGGGCAAGAAAGTATGCTACCCTTCTCATGAAGAAGGCACTACAAATTAGCTCTCTTAACACATCACCGCAGACAGCTGTGGCATAGTCAGAATTCAAACTCATGATCTCCTGACAATAGGGCAAATGCTTTTCTTACTGTATGTGCCAGAAAACAAATCTTTGGCCCTACACAATGACCAGGTTTCTATAATCAAATGTAGTAAACCTAAAATAAATCTGGATATATAATTTATAATTAATATATCTCTATAATTAATAATCTATTATAATAATCCATGTTTTATAACTGTATAATCTAATCTATAAGCAATGCAATTTGATAAGGTACATTATATTATAAGAATATTTATCTAAGTAGTATTTTAGGTAAACTTTGTGTTTTAGGCAATTTTTATATGATATTAAACATTCGTGTTGGTTCACAACAGGCAGTGTAACCAGCAGGGCAAACACACTGAACGCTTTGGTCAGTGTGCTTGCCAATATCTTGCCACAGCCTGTAGATTTTTTTACAATTATTTAATTCCACACTTCAAAGCAAAACCAGGAAATAAGGATTAATTCTAAATAATTTTATACAAATAAAATCTATATTTCCACTTAAAACATACCAGTCAGTCTGAATCTCAGACATATACATACCTATCTGCCTCAGCTAATTTGCTGTGCTGATGCATGTTTAGCACATACAGTATGGACATTGAGATGACACTAGGGGATGGAGAGAGAGAGAGAGAAAGACAGAGAGAGAGAGAGAGAGAGAGAGAGAGAGAGAGAGAGAGAGAGAGAGAGAGAGAGAGAGAGAGAGAGAGAGAGAACAGTTTAGTCATTTATATGTATGTTATTTGGCTTAAATTGCCTTTGATTCTCATCATTATTACCAGGACTTCTTTTATCTCACCTAAAGGCCATGATGATGACCAGGGCCAGTATGGTACCTTGCAGGATTCTGTGACTCAAACAGCCCTGCTCTGAAACTGAACTCTGAGAAATAAAAATCAAAGCTTTTAATCTCTCTCTTTTATTTTATGGCATTTCATTCTGCATCTCAAACAAGCATGTATACTGTCTGCGGCCTTGTGCATAAAACCTTTTAAACCTTTCCATAGAACAGTTCACTAAAGCTTCATAAACATTTGATGTTTTTACACATTCCATACACTCCTTGATTAATACCAATGCTCTCTTAAAGTTCATTGGATGATGAATAACAAATGTCACATAAATTCAGTATGCTTTGTAAAACATTAAACAACTAACAGGAAGACAACATTTTAAATTACCAATAAACAATTATTATATCAATTTTACCATGCTCCCTGACCTACCTCTTTATAATTCTCTGGTCAACAGTTACATTAAACTTCATACCTTATTTCCTGTTTTGGTGGGTTTCTTCTTAAGTGGACCACTTCCTGCTCTGCTAAAATAACTTCCTGTTAGGCTGGAAAAAAACAAATTATTATTATTATATTATTTTATTATTATTAATATTATTATTATTATTATGTATTAAATGCTTGGACACACCTAATTGTACCCCCGCTAACGGTACTCTTCATGCTGTCAAGGCGTCTGAGTTTTGCAAGCTTGCGACTCCACCGTTCAAGCTCATTAATTCGAGTTTCCAGATTATCAGTCAGTTTGCACAACTCTTTCACTGCTCCAACATTCTCCATAAAAATGCGATCCTATGTGAAAGATACACACACGTTTTACACACACACACACACACACACACACACACACACACACACACACACACACACACACACACAGAGTGTGTACTCATCATTATTGGTGTCTTCAGTCTCTGAAATGTTCTATCTGAAAATATAGTGGGTACATATGATCTTGTTTTTATTTATATTTTTCTGTTCAGATTTAGCAAATTTGTGTTATTGACCATGTTAACTCCGTGCGGTGGACTGGTTAGCTGTTCAGGGTGTACTCAGACTTTGCCCAAAGTCAGCTGAAACAGGCTTCAGCCTCCCCATGTCTCTAATAGGATTAAGTGCTTTGGCAAATGTATAAATAAATAAATTAACTAATTATTGAATGAACTTCTTTGATTAAAGGTTTTATTTTGCTGATTATTTTTGTCTATTCTGTTGATGTATTTGACTAAAGTTAGGTGGATTTGATATAACATAGATCATAAATGTTCACAGAAACCTGTGTTTGGCTATTGTGGCACGGTGGTGTAGTGGTTAACACGTCCACCTCACGGCAAGAAGGTCCTGGGTTCAAGTCCTGTGATCAGGACATTTCTGTGCTGAGCTTGCATGTTCACCTTATACTTGCATGGGTTTCCTCTCGTTACTCAGGTTTCCTTTCACTGTACAAAGGCATGCACAGTAGGCTAATCGGCTGTTCCAAATTGCCCCTAGGTGTGAGTGTGTGTAAGAGGTTGAGTGTGTGTTGGCCCTGCAGTGGACTGGTGGTGTACCCTGTACCCTGGTTTCACCCAGAGTTGGCCGAGATAGTATCCAGGCTCCCCACAATCAAAGTAGGATTAAATGTTTCGGCAAATCAATTAATGAAAACATGAATGAGTGAATGCAATAGGCCATGTTAGCTTAACTAATGTCATTAAAGCAAAATTGGGGCTGTACCAAATTTGACGAAATTCTGATTCTACAGTTCAGAATAGAAGCACTCTCACTTGAGGTCACAGACGTTTAGACTTCCTGTTAGACTGAAAGAATCTATTAAACCAATCGCAAAGATAGGAAGAATCAAAGGACTTAATCCTCCATCTGCATTCAATGCACAACAGCATATGAATGTATTTATTTTGTCAAAATCAAATGAATAAATATAAAGAAAATGTTTATGTATAAATACCTTGTTGACTACCAGTAAATTAGGGATGGTCTCTCCATTGGAACAAACTACATCTCCACCGTCTTTCACAGCTTCTGGAAGGATCTGCTGAACCTCCTGAGCTATCACTCCTGGTATACACACATGCAAAGTAGCTGTATTAGATGCCATATGCATATTAATTTATGGGTAAGGTGTGCATGTATGTTTGCAATGGGGGGTGGGGGGCATTAATACGCATGGAGGGGATTTAAAAGAATACATGTGTTTACCAGTTTCTGCGGTGTTCTCAATGCCCACAGTGGCTGCAAACTCAGGCTTATACTGGTAATGCACCAACCGCATCTGAGAGATTCGCTTTAGGTTGTCTGTGGTGTCCACCTACAATAAGACGCTCAGGATGAGATGTAGATAATTATTAAAGCAGAAAATTACAAATAAGCTTGTGCATAAAACATGTACCTCTTTCACATTCTCCTTGGCACGGATGTCTGATGGATGTACCAGGGAACCCATGACTTTCACATTGCCATGGACGACCAGAGCCTCATCAGGTCGATCAGTGTTGATGCCCACTCGGCCATGGTGGTACACTGAATCAGGCAACTGACCTCTCTGCCATAACACCTCACTGTCACTCTCAAATTGACCTGGATTTGATGCCTGTCAGAGGTACATATATATATGTGTGTGTGTGTGTGTGTGTGTGTGTGTGTGTGTGTGTGTGTGTGAGAGAGAGAGAGAGAGAGAGAGAGAGAGAGAGAGAGAGAGAGAGAATGATGATTATTTGACATGATATATATTGTTAAATATAGGCTTCACATCTATATTGTTTTATATTTTAAAGAAATTACACCACAGTTTGTGGTAACCCAGAAAATTTCACATTTTCCATGAAAACACAAAGTTTTACATTTATTAAATGAGTTGCAAAATGAATATAAATCAAAGTCAAGACATTGACAAAGTTACAATAATAATTTTACTATAGTACTGATATAATTTTTACTTAAATCCAATATTTGCAGTTATTATAACCTTGCAGACCTTTGTCATTCCAGCTGGCAATTTGTCAAGCTAAAATGAAGAAATTTCACCCTATGCTTCCTGAAGCACCTCCCACAAGTTGGGCTGGCTTGATAGGCACCTCTTTTGTACTATACGGATAAGCTTTTCCTACAGCATCTTGCTCGGGATGAGATTTAGAGGCTGCATTGGCCACGCCATTATTAGATAACTGTGTTTTTTTCAGCCTAATGATTGCTTCACATGCATTGGCATGCGTTTGGAACAGATATTAAGCGTTCAGATTAATAGCTGCCAAATACAAATTCAACACTTGGGTTCCAATTACTTTTGAGCCTGATAAAATGTAAAAATGCTGTGATTCTGAAACTGTAGCTTTTTTTAAAATCCCTGAATTGCTCCTCAAAGATTAATCATATCTTAACTGATTAATTCCAACTCCACTGTGGTGGTGAACTGAGGCAGAATTCAATAAGTATGACACTGCTTAAATACTAACGGACCTCACTTTATGTATGTTACCACAATATTAGAAGTATGAAATTGTATATAATAGGTTGTATTGTTGAACAATTACAATTTCCCTGCAAGGAACTACAGTAGTGCTTGCAATTTTGTGTACCCTTTAAGCTTAGGTGTTACACTGCAGGACACTTATGGGATAATGGCAGTTGATCAACGACCTGGACAGCTTGTCAGGCCATCGCAGGGACATAACATTATATTTCGTAATTTATTTATTGAAAATTGTCCAGTAACTATGATGCTTTACACAATGGCATGGAATAATTTTAGACAATTTCTTCATACAGAACAGATCAGAGATGGGTTTCCTCACATGAACTGCTCACACAACATTTCCCCTGGATGAAGGTCAGAACTTTAATTTTGGGCAGTCCAAAATAATAATTTTCTTATTCTTTAACCATTTTTTTACTAGAACATTCTGTGTGCTGAAGGCTATTCTCTTGTTACATAACCACGTTTTCTTGAGATTTAATTCACAGAAAGATTCACAGACTGACATTTCCCTTTAGAATCCATTGGTATAATTCAAATTAATTGTTCCATCAGTGCTGACTAGCTGTATTGGCCCAGTTGCAGCAAAACAGGCCCAAATCATGATACACCACCATTTTTTATAAATAAGGTTAGTTCCTCATGCTGGAAACCAGTATGTATCTTTTTCAAACATAAAACATTTAATTTAAAAAAAGTTATGTTTTGGTTTATTTTTTAATTCTTCAAATATAGGACAGTCATAATAAGCAATTCACTACATGTTGTACTGTGTATGATTTTTTATGTGGCAAATAAAACTTTGAATTTGGTTTCATCCATCCACATAATTTTTTCGTCAGCCTTCTGTCTTGTCCCTGTGACCAATTCTTTTTTAAAAGCAGTGGCTTTCTCCTTGCATTGATGCCATGCACATCATTAATGTTCAGTATTCTACTCATGGTGGACTCATAAACATTAACTTTAGCCAATCTGAGAGTTCTATTTAATTTTCCTAGAAGTTACCTTGGGTTTCACTGTGATCTTGTGGACTATAACACATATTGTTTATATATAAATATGTTGCATTTTGAGACCAGACTTTTGTAGCTAGATCTCTCTGTCTTTTAATAAAACAAGGCACCCATTCACACCTGATTATTCTCCCATTGACTAAAATCTCAGTGAATGGGTCAGCTATTATAAGTGAACTTTGGAACGGAAAGAGTGAATGTTTTGGAAAAGTATGGAATGTTTACCAAGTACATATTAGTGCAGGGAAATTGTAGTGCTACAGCATACAACAGCATTCTATACAAAGACATGCAAGATAACAATTTGGCAAAGAAACATATATGGATGTGATACTTAAGTGTCCACAAACCTTTGGCTGTATAATGTATGTATGATATATAAATAAATAATCTAAAAGTATGTCAACAGTGGCAGCTTGGTGGTACAGGGGCTTGAACTCCCAATCTTCAGATCAGTAACCGAAAGCCTTAACCACTAAGCTACCACCGCAAAAAAACAAATTTAACAGTTATATTTTATTGGAGTTGCTGGTTGGCCAAACGTGGTGGGTATTTAAATGTGTGTAGAATTTTGGGTTTGGGTTAATGGTGGAAAGACAAACACAACAGCCCCCATGAATAATTTTAGTTAGTAAGTCTGATCTGTTAAGTCATGCTTTCCTGATGTGGGTTTTACAGTAGTATATCATGTGTAAAGTTGTTGATGGAGTGGTTCCATGTCAAGAGCAGCACCAGCATGGTGTAATAAAGTTTAATGTTTTCAAAGAGTTTAATAATAATATAAATAAAACTAAAAATAAAGCTAACTTTTGAAGAATGTGGGCTACACTTAACAGCTCGCCAGACTATCACAGGGCCAACACACTCACAACCATTTACACACAAAGACTCACACATAGGGGCAATTTGGAGCAGTCAATTAGCTTAATGAGCATGTCTTTGGACAGTGGGAGGAAACTGGAGTACCTGGAGGAAACCACGCAAGAACGGGGAGAACATGCAAACTTCGCACAGAAGCACACTCCCTGAACCCTGGACTCAAAGCCAGGATCTGCTTGTTAAGAGGCGGATAAGCTAACCACTATGCCGCCGTGCTGCCTCATTTAAAACATGTAAGTAGGATATGGATCCACCACAACCCTGACCAGGATAAAGCTTTTACATAAGAGGAATGAATAAATAATAAAATGAGTTAATACAAATTAATAAATAGTATTATAATGTGCTGTCAGTGCACAGTGGGAGAGCCACATGGCACAAAGGTAACTTATCAGGGTAAACTGAATGACATAATGAGACAGACACTGGGAGAAGGAGGTTGGTCAGACAGACACAGCCAGACTGACAGCGGTTACCCTGACGATAATCCTCTCAGACACCTGAGCTGCCACCGTATGGCTCTGACTGTGGGATTGAGCCTGGAGAGCCACCACCAGCATGAAGTACCTATAGACACATAAAAACAGCTAAGTCATAGGCCTCTAATTTTGCTGACTGACTCCTCTGACTATAGCGTTGAGTTAAATCATGTGTGCATGTGTGATATGAGTGATTGTGCATGATACAAGTGTAAATGGGTGTGTGTGAGTAGGGTGTATGTGTGTGTGTGTGTGTGTGTGTGTGTGTGTGTGTGTGTGATTAGTACCTCTGGTCAGGGTTTGGCTTGCCCTTCTTCCTCATATTATTAGCTGTAGTCTCACTAAAATGCAGCCGACCCACTGTTACCTTGGTTACTTGTTCTGGGGGCAAAGTAACCCTACAGAAAACAACAGCAATATGAACCTCAGGTTCCTTCTCAAGAACTAGTCTGCCACATTGCCACATTACAGCAGCAAGTTAATGACTGTGAAGTTTACCATTATGTATATGATTAATTTAAAACTGATGTATTTAAAAAAAAACAAATCACAAATAATTAATATATTCTATGTAGGAATGGCACAATTTGACTGGTTCACTATCTTGGCAATTACTGATACTATCCCAAATTGATAGTCCTTGAATCAAAATGGCTGGCAAAAATGACTGCAAAATTCACTGATTCTGAAATCCCCAAAATGTAACAAAATACCAAAAATTTGAATAATGTGTAATATGGGCCCCGGATTTAAAAGGGTGACGGTACATTAGTCAAATGTTGAATGAGTATAAGAACATGCCACCATTAAGTGCTTGGGATGGAGCAGATTTCAAAGATTTCATTCTTTCAAAATGGAAATTTAAACCATAAAGTTTTAGTTTTGGTTTTCATGTGGTATTTTCTAAAACTTTAGAGTAACTTATTGAGCATAAGCACATTAATTAGTTTAATGCCATCTTTGTAAACATGGCATTAAACTAATTAATGTGCTTATGTTCTGCTCACAGAAAACACAGAGCTCAACTGACCTGCTTTTGTCATGCTTAAAATATGTAAAAAAAATAAACTTAATTTTAAAATTACTTGTTTAATATGATATACTAACATTTTTAATGAGTTAAAAGGCACTGTTACCTATTGCACCTATGCTGTGCTCATGGAGCTGACCTGACCTGCCTCTGTCATGCTTAAAATAGGCTATAAAAATAAACTAAGAAAGTCTTGATTTAGTTGAGTTTGTAGCAGGAACTGTCTACTGTACTGTAGCCATGATATCATGAGAGGAAACTTACAGTACAGGTTTAAATGGCCTCTTGCTACGGTCAGATTGAGACTGTTCCACGTTGATGGTCTGGTTCATGGCTTCTAACTGTAGAGCAAGAATATGTTTGAAACAGATTATTCATTCAAGTTATTAATGTAAAGTTAACCTAAACAATGATTCATTTAGGAAATATAACTAAGTATGTTGTTGTCATTGTTATTTATTTATTTGTTTGTTTGTTTTACAACAAATTAGTTATTAGTTAATGAGTGTAACCATTTACATCACTGCTGTACACTAAACTTCAAATTAAAATACAGTACAACACAACTCAATGTACTTAAAGCAACAAGCACAGCCACGGGCTTTGTAGAGTAGGTTTTTATCACTCCTCACCTTGACTCCGTTAAGTTTTAGGTAAAAGCATTCAATTGGTTGCAGCCCTTCACTGGTTTTGACATATTTGGGATCTCCCAACATGCCAATGTACACCGTGACCTGGAAGTGGTTCTTTTTTTGACAAACGAAAGCATCATCAGCCAAAGAGAAATTGAAACCTTTGTCAGCATCCACTCTGTATGTAGGCATTGGGCTAGAAAGAGAAATAAGGACGCATGAAGAAATTATTTCAGCTACACGTAGCACCTGATTACAATCACAAATGTTACCAGATTGCATTAAATTTCTTGTTTTCGTACAGCACTCGATGCTGATGTAATATTCTGAGTTTATGTGGTATGTCAATATGGAAAATTAGTTATGCTCCAAAATGTGATGTTATATTTACATCGTATCCTTCTCCTGTATTTTTTTAACTTAGTTTTTTTTCTATCTGCTGCCATTCTCCGCCTTTCACCAGTCAGCCGAAACTACTTTTACTCTTACTCCTACACACAGCTCATCTCAATGGAATTCCCAGTTCTCTCCATCCTCTCTCCTTTCTTCCTGTCTCACTCACTCTCACATTTGCCCTCAGTGTCATTTTCACCCCTTTAAACCCATCCATCTAATATAAACCTTCTATGTACATACGCCCCTTCTTGCTTCATGTGTGCTATCTCTGAATTCAACATAGAATAACATATGCAATTGCAAAAGCATGTAGAAGGTTACAGTGTTACATGTAGGTAAAGCAAGGATTTCACTCACAGTTCTTTTCCATTGGCATCATATAATGGTGTCCATTTGTTCTGTTGATGTGGCTGCCATTTTATGCATTGGTAGTTTGGGTCCAAATATGAGTTCTCAGCATCCTGCATCAAACCTTGATTAAACAAACAAAACCCAACTTGTTTAAAAGGTTCAATAAGGTGAGTAGAACACGTGGTGTATCAGAGATATGTGTGTACCTGGTTCTTGCTTGATAATGCCGCTCAGCATCTGAGCATTGAGAGTGCTGTTAGGAGAATCGGAGTGCTTTCTCTTCTTTGCTTGGTGAACAGGTACTCTATTTTAACACACACACACACACACACACACACACACACACACACACACACACACACACACACACACACACACACACACAAATTAACATATTTTTTGTTTGTCAGTATTCTCTAGCTGGATCTCTATTGCAGCTTGATGCAAAATAGAATTTTTTTTTTTTAATGCAACAAAACAGTGATTTGTGGTTTCAATATGTGATGTTATGCAGTTAAAGCTGCCTCCCCCCAATAGTTTCTCCTCTCATGATATCCTTTTTATAACAAAGGCAGCGTTTCCTTTTGCTGTTCATGCCATGTCATGTGACTTACATTTGAAAAATGTGATAATTTTATAAAGTACTGCTTTAGTAACTTGACAGAAAAATCTCCTCGTGTGAGCTTAAAATGTTTAAGGATTTTTTTTTCATATTTATCCATCACTCTTTTAATTGGTGTGCAAAATTTTTAACTGCTCAAGAAACAGGTTAATGAAAACACAGCTACTGTCACTTTCAAGCTGTCTTACTCTTGTCCTTGTGGGTGCTGTAGCAACTGATGGAGCATCTGACCCTGTTGCAGATCTCCACCCCCGCTGCTGGCTGGCCCAATTGGGTACTGCGAAATCATGGGCTCAGGTTTCAAGTACATGTCCCGATGTATGTTGGGATAGTGACTATGGTGTGGCAGGGGTGGTGGAGTGGTCATGTGACACATATTCTCAGGCGTCATGGTCCGAAGCATGTGTGAATCTGCCAACATCAGAAAAAAATGACAAAAATGAATATACCCTATATATATTATAGAAGGTGATGTATAAAAAAGTCAACACTGTGTACACATTTAAAGTATTACATTCAGAAATCAAACTCCAAAGATAAAAATCTACATTTTTTCCCACATGACTTATGGTACACTGAGAAACTAGGTTTCTGCCGATGAGATTAAAATATTTCACACCTTTCTCTTTGGCAAGAAAAACCAACACAGGTGTTCAGGGAGGATCGATCGAACGATCTGTCTATCTATCTATCTATCTATCTATCTATCTATCTATCTATCTATCTATCTATCTATCTATCTATCTATCT
>JAOUQZ010000010.1:18381340-18398807 GCA_028564935.1 Neosilurus hyrtlii | reverse complement strand
GGTTGTGTGACTGATGGCCCTGCGATGGCCTGGCGAGCTGTCCAGGGTGTACCCCGCCCTCGCCCAGAGTTGGCTGAAATGGGCGCCAGCCTCCCCGTGACCCTAATTAGGAATAAGCGGTTCAGAAGATGAATGAATGAATGAATATGAGATAAATATATATATATATATAGTTCAGTGTACAAGGATTATGAAGAAATATAATTATAATTTATTGCAGTGGAAAGTCTGTAAATTGTTTGTGTGCAAAAGTGACAAGTGTCCGTAAAGTCTGTAAAGTGTCAAAGTGTCTGTGTGCAGTAAACATCTGAGGTGGATGTAAATGTGTAGGGGAGAGTCTACAGTGTCCAGGTATTAGTGTTCTGGTTCAGGGCTCATTCCTCTCACCACAGACAGTGAGGGACATGGCCGGCCTTTGATAACCCAGTTAGCTGCACTTGGGGGGGCAGTGACAACCTGGTGACAGTGGGGCTTGACACCTTTTTTTTTTTTTGGGAGATGTCCCAATACTGATGAAATAATATTTCTGTGTGATACAATCAAATTCAAAAGTTTTATAAAACATCTCTGTTGTTTGTTAGAGAGAGTTAAAATGATGAGCTGTTTATTTGACTCTTGTGTGTATAAGTATGAGGATTGTATTACTGGCCCTGCTGTCATATAGAAGATGTACTGTATATAGTAACACTTAAAGAGTATCAAAGAAGACTGGTGCTTAAAAGAATACATTGAGTAAACCCTCCTAATGAGGGGCGGTACACAGCAGGAACGAAAAATCCATGCAGGGATACTTGGACAGGCTGCATATTTGTTTTTTTTGCTCATTTAACAACTAATTAAATAGTTTTCTTAGAATGATAGAATCGTTTTGCTTATTATAATGAGGAATAAGATTTCACTTGTTTAAAAATATATTCGCCTATTCAATTTGCACCTATTTGCCAGAACGCTTAAGCCTACTATTAGGGTTGCAGGGACACTGGAGCCTATCTCAGCTGACACTGGGCGAAGGCAGGGTACACCCTGAAAAGCCATTGCAGGGCATTCACACGCAACCATTCACAATGGCATTCACACCCAGGGGCACTTCGGAACAGCCAGTTGGCCTAATGTGCATGAACCATGAACCCACACAAGCAGGGAGAGAACACACAATTAACATGCCACCTAAACACATGCAGCCAAAAGGGGAAATAAAAAAAACGTGTGCGTGTGTGTGTGTGTGTGTGTGTGTGGGATTGGCTAAACTCTTATTGGTGAGACATGCAAAATGATCTGATTCACTCGAAAGAGCTGGAATTCCCTATTACATACTCCAACTTTAACAAAGACACAATGTACCAGTGTGTTCATCTAAAAGAAAGGTGGAACAACCTGTTATCAATACAGGAGTAAGTATATACAGTATATATACACATAGCTAATTTAAAGAAAAAGGCTTTGAAGGCTTATAATCTTTTAGTTAACCAGTTGTCACACTCTGAGATGATGTTAATAAAATAGTCCAGTGACCGAATTTATAAAAGACTGGGGGGAAATGTGTTTTCCATATCAGATGACAATCCTCTTTCAATAGACTTGTGACTAACTAACTCATTTGTTAGTGTGATCCAGGCTCATGTAGGAAATGGAGTTGCATAAACAGAAATATTCCTGTATATTTCTTTATTTTACATTAGGTTGAGTTAATAAGGAGCTTTATTCTATCCATTAGCATTTTCTTTTATGTTTTGCAATTGTATTTGTAGCTGTTTAGATTTTAATAACAATCTTGTGCCATTTTCCTATGGGTGGCTTTTAGATCAGTGTTATAGCTGCAATAACACTCATTTTAATAACACTGAAAATTATATTTTAATTTACAAATATGGATGTAATAATATAAAAGAACTTTGTTGTAAGCTGTCTTAGGCCACCATGGCAATAAATTGGCTTTTTGAAAGAGCACATTACACCATATTATATGTTCTAAAGCTGCCAAACTCAACTTTGTTGCTTTTAAAATTATCTGAAAATAACGCAGTGTAAACCTGAGTGTTTTTCTGTGATGCTTATGTGGATAAATACAGTATCTAGTATAATATATAACTAAATTATGTTCTAGAAACACCACATGAAGCAAGGAACAGTGGTCTATGGTTGTGTTTCAAGTTGTGCTATATTTAACAATTGTTCACTGAAGGCAGTATCCTATTTCTGAGATTATTTAATTCAGCGACATCCACCAACCCTGAGAGAAGTAATTCATTCATTCATTCATTTTCTAAACCGCTTATTCCTAATTAGGGTCGCGGGGAGGCTGGCGCCCATCTCAGCCGACTCTGGGTGAGGGCGGGGTGAGAGAACTAATTAAATAATTAAATGAAAACAAGCAACAACAACAAAAAAAGCACAGTATTTCATTTTATTTTAATTCTTCTTACATTTTTTAAGCATTACAGCAGGGGGTGAACTCTGTGCATTTGTACATGTTATGTTTCCCAGTATGAGCTGAACAGTGAAACTCATTGCTGTTGTAGTGCTAACGAATAACTTGAAAAGTGTAGAAAAATAAGTTTATTTAACTGAGATACATAACATGCAAAAAAAAATTTTATGTTCACTTTGAGAAGGAGCCTCTAGAAATGAACCCGTGTACACTGTAGGTATTTTCCCTTCCAGGCCACGCTCCATGGTTGTTTTTTGTTGCCAAAACAGCTCTGTTTTTATTTCTGTCAAGCTCTAAATACTCCTCACCGGTCAGAGGGATTTAATAGTTTGAACTAGTTTGTGGTGAACTTTCCGTTGGTTTTCACGATGCCTCTGAACCGTGTACAAGGTGCATTTGTTTGTTGTAGTTTGGATGGATCTTGAGTGTCTGTTGATCAGTTTACCAGATTCGTACAAGATGTCAACGACTTTGCAGCTCAGGAGATTTTTATGGATTGTTTGTCAAATTTCTCCAGGTGCTTTATTGGCTTAAGTAAATTCTGCACCAACTGTGGAAAACAGGTTTGCTGTTTGTCAAAGCTAACTAGCACTTGAATAATGTAGGGTGTTTTTTTTTTTACCTTTGCAAATGTGTACTGTACACTGTGTAGCTTTCTTCTTATTTCCAGTGACTGTCGCAAACCGGGAGTGTTTGTCTGTCATTTTCAGCCAAGCATTATTCACTTGATATAATGCCTGTGTTAGCCCAGATAGTGAACCATTCAAATTGTGCCGGTCTTGTGTATATATGGCTCTTTATTTGCACTTGGACCCATTTGCACGTGTAATAATAAAAATCTAAATTAAAAAAATATTTCTGTGCAATTGTATGTCTACCTTAATAACTGTTTACAGTGTAAGT
The DNA here is from genome assembly GCA_028564935.1 of Neosilurus hyrtlii. Lineage (NCBI taxonomy): Eukaryota > Metazoa > Chordata > Actinopteri > Siluriformes > Plotosidae > Neosilurus > Neosilurus hyrtlii. The sequence continues at coordinate 18,395,476 of JAOUQZ010000010.1, read as the reverse complement.
CAAAACAATAGTAATGACAATTTCAGTATATTACAAAGCGCAACTGCTTTCCTTTTCTAAATTTCATGATTTTCTGGTATGAAACAAACAAACAAACAGCTAGCGGCATAGCCAGACTGTGTTATAAGTGCGTACTTTAATCATGCAAACCTGAAGTCTGTCCTGCCTAAATTTTACAAAAATGTGAGTTTTCTGATGAGAAAAAAAAAACACTGGACCAAGTCTACACCAACATTCCAGATGCTTATAAAGCCACCCGTCTCAGACTCTCAGATCACCTCTCTCTGTCCCTGATTCCTGCTTACAAACCTAAAATCTGTAGTCAAAGACCAGCAGTTAAAACAGTTCAGCTATGGTCTGAGGAAGCCACCGCAGCTCTACAGGATTGTTTTGACTCTACAGACTGGAGACAGATGTGAAGGGTCACACATCAGCTGTGCTCTCCTACATAAACTACTACTAGAGTGTGTTCACAACAAGGACTGTTAAAGTGTTCCCGAATCAGAAACCATTGTTCAACAGTGAGGTGTGCACCCTGCTAAGAGCAGGGGATGATGCCTACAAGTCAGGAGACCAGCAGGCTTACAAAGAGGCCCTGTGAAGAGGCCTCAAAAAAGCCAAGTGCAAGTATAAACAACTCATCAAGAAGCACTTCAACGATAACAACAACGGGAATATGTGGAAGGGGATCAAGACACTCACTGGCTACAAGGACATGCACACATCAGTGGACTCCTCAGACAGCACTTTCCCGGACACCATGAACCATTTTTTGTTTGCTTTGACCAACACAACAGAGAGGAACACACCTGTCCTGCTCTTCCAGAGTGGGGCGACAACCCCATCCAGCTGCAGCAGCACCAGATCAGAGCCACCCTCCACAGAGTCAACGCGAGGAAAGCTACTGGTCCAGATTGAGTAACAAGAAGGGTACTTAAAACATGCACAGATCAACTAGCAGGGATTTTTACCACCATCTTTAACCTCTTGCTACTGCAATGTATGGTTCCCACCTGCCTTAAGACAGCCACCATCATTCCTGTGCCAAAGAAGAGCACAGTGAGCTGCCCAAATGACTATCGCCCAGTTGCCCTAACCCCCATCATTACCAAATGTTTCAAGAGACGTCTCACTTTAAGGCTGCCATCCCTGCTGACCTTGATCCACATCAGTTTGCATATAGAACAAACAGATCAACAGAGGATGCCATCAATACAGCCCTCCACACAGCCCTCACACACTTGGACAGCAGCAACTCCTATGTGAGGCATCCTATCAATACAGTTGTACCACATAAACTAGTTCAGAAGTTGGTCGGCCAGGGTCTAGGAAGCTCACTGTGCACCTTGATACTGGACTTTCTCAACAACAGGCCTCAGAAAGTCAGGATAGGAGACGACATCTCCTCCACTCTCATCCTGAACACCGGAACACCACAGGGGTGTGTCCTCAGGGCCCTTCTCTTCACCCTCTTCACACACGACTGTTTCCCCATTCACACTAGCAACATCATCGTCAAATACGCCAACGACACGACCATCATAGGTCTGATAACAGAAAACGATGAGTCAGCCTACATGAAGGAGGTCCGGCATCTGTAGCGATGCTGTGACAACAGTAACCTGGACCTTAACTCATCCAAGACAAAAAGATGATAATGGACTTCAGAAGATCTACACAAACTGAACACTCTGCCCTCTATATATATGGAGAGGAGGTAGAGAGGGTGGAGTGCTTCAAGTTGCATGGAGTCCACATCTCTGCTGACTTCACATGGACCACAAACATCTCTCACCAGGTGGGGAAAGCTCAACAAAGGATGTACTTCCTAAGAAAGCTCTGACAAGCCCACCTACCCCGACCCTTACTGACAAACTTTTACTGCTCCGCCATCGAGAGCCTCCTGACCTACTGCTGTACAGTGTGGTTCAATAGCTGTACTGCAGAGTACAGGAAGGCCCTGCAGCAGGTGGTGAGGTTGTCAGAGCAGGAAATTGGAACTACACTTCACCCCCCCTCACACACACAGAAAAAGGTACAGGACACTAACAACAAAAACTAACAGACTCAGGAACAGCTTTTACCCACAAGCTGTTAAACGTGTGTGTGTGTGTGTGTGTGTGTGTGTGGGTCTGTGTGGTACATATATACAGCTTAGTGTATTTACCTTAGTTGTCCTTTGTGTACTTTTTTATAATTGCTGCTTAACAGAGAGCTAATTTCCATTATTCATGCAACAGTTGACAATAAAGATCTCTTTATTTTTATCTTTACCTTTTGCCTGATTCAAGACATGGTCTAAACTGGTTAAAGCGAAGAGTGTGATACATGAGACAGTACTATCCTAAACAGAGTCCGTGTAAAATTCAACACCATGCTGGGCACATCATTACCGAACACTACTCAAGCAGGACACACTTTCCTGGAAGCAACAATTCTAACTAGATGGTTAGACCTGAAATACCTGGTAATATCTTGTTATCTGAAGAAGAATTTCTCAATTTTATCTCACATGTTTGTCTTGGATGATTTCATCACTAGGCCTTTCCTACTCAGACTTAAAAGAGTCACATCAGGCTTTGTTTATGATTTTAATAGATTTTGCTTCTTGTAGTCATTACAAATTACATTCAGTGGTTGATCTAATATCAATAATGTTTGCATTTTGCCAATTTAAGTATGAGATTTTTTTAATTATTTTTTTAATTTTAACAGTCCTATTGGTTTTGAATTTAATCAAGTGACCCAGTACACAATACAATTTCACATGCTGTCTGGTTTGCGACGCAATTTTTGTGTTGAATGATTTCGGCCAGTGATGTTGTTTTTACTTGCACTTGCTGAGACTGGGTCATAAACAGATAAAAGTGTGACCCGCACTTTCCGTCCGTCTGATGTCATATGTTCTCTTGGCTGCTTTCATTCGAAGAGACAAACCTGCTTTTGATTCATTGGCATCAGCATTAGTGCTAGGAAAACATGAAGCTCTTTAGTAGGCCATTGTGGCTTGCAACTGGTCTGTGTTATTCATTCATGAAAGGCTTTTTTATTTGCATTGCACATGGAGTAAAAGGCCATTATTACAATCTGCGCTTTTGTTTTTCTAAGGCTTGCAAATTGAACTTAAGTGCATGAAGCGGAGTTTTGTGTTGTGGAGACACATTTGTTAAGATGACTGATATGACCATGCTTTTTGTTAAGCATGCTATTTACTAATGCTAGTGGGGCTTTTGGTACATAAATTAATAGATGTTGCATGTATGTTTTTTTGCTCTGGTTTTAAGTTTTTTAATAATTTCATATAATTCTTAAAACGTGTGTTGATTTTAGTGAATAAGAATACAGGGTTAGAAAAATACTCTGGCGAATATCAGCTGTAATATCCCTCTAGTTTCTTTTTTGATTGAAGAATATTTTTTTGAAGAGTAAACAAAAGGGTTTGCGAGACACTGTTAGCACAAAAAAAATTTACATGGAGAAAAAGGAAATTTGGTATATTTTATAATATATAATATAAAAAATGGAACATGTTCCTAGAACCACGACAAATCTGAGCTTGTAAAATGAGCAAATCTACACACAGTTTTTGCCTACATACAAGTGGATAAACAGCAAGACATTTTACCTCGCACTGCAGGCGAAAAGCAACCTCTCTGAATGAAGAGAAAGGGGTGTGGCTGCTTTGTCAGAAGGACGTGGCAATGCTCGACTCTCCTTGACATGAGAACCTAACATCTACAACATGCGTGAGCAAATAAAGTCATCCACTTATGCAACATCCTAGAAACACAAACATAAAACACACCACAGCACAGGCAATTTAGGGAAAAATTGGCAAAACATCCACAGAGACTTAATCTATAGCAGGGGTCACCAACACGGTGCCCGCGGGCACCAGGTCGCCCCCAAGGACCACATAAGTCGCCCGCAGGCCTGTTCTAAAAATAGCACAACTCACTAGTGAGCTGCATCTAAAATGAATTTTTGATTTTTATTGTTGATAATTATTGTGAGAAATCATTAACGTGATCAGTGTCTTCACATAGATGAGTATCGTTAATCATTATTGCTAATGTATAACTAAAGGAAAACTGAGCAAATGTGTAATTTCAGGAGAGCCTATCAAACTGGTAGCCCTTCGTATGACCCAGTACCCATGAAGAAGGTTGGTGACCCCTGATCTATAGGCTAGACTGGTGTGTTTACCTGAAAAGTATTGCACATTGTGTTAATGGAAGAGTTATTAAAAAAAAAGTTTAAAAATGTCAGCAAGGTCATATTTTGATGCATGTAGTGCACTGCTAAAGTTACAGCATCGTGGACCATTCAGTGTCCAGCACTGAAGCACTATTAAGTGGATTATGTGTAATGATACCATGTGGAAACTCAAAGGGAATCCAACTGCATGTCATGTGGTTTTTAAACAATCACCAGGAAGTAGGGTTTATTTTCTTTCTCTGTTTGTGTTGCCAAGGCAACTTGTCCATTTAAAAAAATCCACATCTGATGTAAGATTGTTGATTGTAATATGACATGCTGGTGTGGCTGTGGTGTTAGTCCATGATTATCTGGTTGGCTTTGTTCACAGATATGATGTTGTTTCTCTCACAACTGTAGACACCTTTCCAGAATGTTCCACCTTGTTATGTTCTTATGAGCACTGCCCAAGTAATGACATCATTAGAGCCAATAGTTGAAGCTCGTATTTGTTCTAAACAGATCTTGTCTTGTTGCCATGGCTAATGTCTAATGTGTTTTGATTTAGAAGGTCAGGTTAGAACATTTTTCTTTTCCTAAAAAACTCCTAAAGTATCACTGCTAATTGTAGACTTTGCCCCATAAGCACACATGCGTGAGTGCATTTCAGATACGAGTTAATCACTCTTGCTGGTGACAGGTTATCAAATTGCATGTCTATTCAGTGGTCTGCCAACTGGCACACAGTCTTATCTTATTGCCTTCATCTGCTGAGCTCTACAGGTCATTGCAGGACAAAGGAAGCAGCCCTCTAATTTTAGTCATCAGATGCCAAAAAGATACCATGGTCCAAAGAACAACATTCTATTGTTGTTTGTTTTCTAACAACAGGTGCAATTTTATATAAAGGGATATAAAAGGTGGACCAATCAGTAGCTCAGATGTAATAGGCTATTTTTATTATTATTTTTTTGGCTGTGAGAAGACACAGTTATGATAAAACAGACTAATTTATTTGTTTTGTGGATTCACTAAGCGTTCTTAATTTTCGGTGACAATTCATATGTTTGAAAGGTTGGGTCAGATTACTCTCACCATGTACTTACCAACACTCAGAATAACCCTCAGCAATATGTGTTGAAATATGCCTCGGATGGTGGTGGCGCCAAGATACTTTTGTATCTGGGGCACAGCCATTTGGGACTACCTCTGCAATTTCCAGTGGTTATCGCTATTTTCGAGGGTTTCCCAAGTGGGTTCCATTTTGCTTCTTGGGGTCACTGTTGTTTATCAATAAATTAAGCAGCTTAGCATTACATTACCTCAAACAATGCAATTTCTGAAATGATTTCTTTAATGCCAAACATCTGCATTTATACACCGGAAACTAAAAGTGTTATTACAGTGCACTTCCAAACTTCCAAAAGCCTGTTCACCCGGGCACTAAATGCACCCCAGGTTACTTTCTGATTAGCAGAAAGTGTCATAAATAGCTGAGGGAGTCCCGAACTGAGTTAAACTCAAGCAGTATGCAGTTATAATTTACAGACACAAGTGGCTGTAACTGTGACTGCTTTATCCTTTATCAGTTTCAGGGGAGGCTAGAGTCTCTCCCAGCTGACTCCAGGCGAAGGCAGGTTACATCCTGAACAGCTTGCAAGACCATTGCTAGGCAACACAGCCGTACAACCATTCACAGTCACATTCACACCTAGGGGCAATTGAGAATATCCAATTAGCCTAACATGCATGTGTCTGGCTGTGGGAGGAGACTGGAGCACCTGGAAGAAACCCACTCCAGCATAGGGAGAACGTGCAAACTCCGCACAGAAACGCCCTTGCTGGGCATCAGATCTTCCTGCTATTATGTGGAGGTACTAAATTCTATGCCACCGTGCCACCCTGGTCGTAATACAGACACCTCCTATCTGAAGTCTTAAGATAGGAGATATATAGAGAGTATAAACTAGAAATCTTTTCGATTCTGTATTGCAGAAGTAAAGTATATTATACTTTATCAATCATATCTTATCTTACTTCATCCTATCTTGCCTATCATCCTATCGGTTGGGAAATCCTAAAAACTCAATATCAGTTATCACTGTTTAAGTCTGTTACCTAGCAACTGATGCTACATTTCTTCTCTTGGAAGCTGTATGTAATGAACTACTTATTCCTTTTGCTACTTCCTTTAAATTGCATTGTATAACCGGCTTCACTTAACTTTGAAAATCTCCCTTAGAAAAAAGTATATTGTCAGTTGCACCACAACTCCATAATGTGAGCCCTATGTTGTGGGGTCACTCTCTCTCAAGATGGTTGTAGGTTTTTTTTGTTTGTTTTTGTTTTAATATACTGTATTAATTCCACAAGGGAAATTATTGCCTCTGCATTTAACCCATCACACAGCACACACACACACACACACACACCTAAACAGCGAGCACACACAGACTTGGAGCAGTGGGCACATTGGGGCACCCTGAGAGCAGTTAGAGGTTAGGTGCAGGGAAGGTGCAGCTTACTCCCCCGACCACCACACATTTTTCCTGCTGGTTCGGGAATCGAACCAGTGACCTTTAGGTCCCAAAGCTATTCTCTAACTATCAGGCCAGGGCGGCCCCAGTTGCTCAGCTAAATGCAGTTACGTGACTCGGTGTAGCCTGTATGTAGATAACAAACATTTCTTAGTCATCAAACCTAAGGTGGAAGAGTTTATTTAAAATGTTGAGTAGTTAGAAGTCTTGTGTATTACACTTTTATATTAAATCTTAAGTAACCCTGGGTTTACACTGGGGCACAATGTCTATGATCTCCACAATTTGAGAGAATCGTGAGGAGTGTGTGGGGTCGTGGGACTGAATTTGGAACCTTGTGGATTTGGGATGATCTTGGGGAAAATTGGTGGACCTGTGATGATCGTGCTGATTGTGGCAAAATTTCTGACTGTTAAAAATTTTGCCACGATTATAACAGTGTATTACATCTTGTTGCCAGTCATGGTGGAACATAGGAATCGTGGTAGAGCGCAGAATCAACAGACCTTGATGCAATGTCTTTGGAAATCTTGATGAACTTGACAACATGATTCCTTTAAGTTTCGTTTCTTGGACGTGTGCTGCCTCCTTTTTATACCCCAATCATGCTCTAAATGTGCCCATAAATCATGGAGCTTCATGCTTTTTTGAATTGCGGAGATCGCGGACATCATGCCTCAGTGTAATCCCAGAGGAATGTTGAATTAGGTAGTGTTTAGCTTCTGCTCAGCCTTTTCCCTTAAGCCCTAATTATTATAGTTACCAAACAGCTGAAATGTTTTCCTAAAACCGTAGCACATTTGGTTTGTATCACCATTTCTGTTTCCAGGCTAAACAAATGTGTTTATTTATAGCTCATTTTGGACACCTATCAGTAACTGAGGCTACAGCGCTATTGATGATATTCGTCTTTTGGAACATCAGGTCTCTCTGTGACTGTTAGTCCGTAGGTTTCCGATTATCCTGATCCGGGCACGGAAAGTTCGTAGACATATGGGACTTATGTGGGTGGGTGCTGCAGAGACGGTGGGAGTACCTTGAACCTTTCGCATGGTGCGTTTCCTCTCTGCTTCAGCAGTGCGTCTTTTCTCTGATGCACATGCGCCTGTAGTGATCTTTTCAAGGTTGGGCGATCAAGGACAAGTGACTCCCAGGTGTTTGTCAGGCGGCTGTCTGGCATTCGTATGACGTGGCTGGACCATCTGTTTTCGGCTTTCAGTTTGAACCACTTAGGAGTATGAGAAGTATTGATGTGAAATTATTCTGTACTGTATAGATTACTCAAGCATGTACACACACACACACACACACACACACACACACACAGAGACACCATAGAGAGTTCACTGTAAATTCGGAATGAAAAACAGAAAGGGTGGAGTAACACTCAGAAAAACACAACTTTGGAAGGGTGGAACTTTTACACGGCAGTTCTAAATGTTCCCAAGAATTAAGCCAAAAATACCAGAGCACTCATGCAAGGTACACCAAGCTCTCAGCAGTCGTATGCCTCAGGGTTGAGTTTTACATGGCTTTCTGTCGAGCCATTTTGTCTTGAAATAAAGTTATTTGCTTCACTACTTATTTATTTTCTCTACAAATCCACCTGAAGTGTCCAGAGTGTACGGTTAACAGCTACAGTGTTTGTTTGAGTAGATTATTGTTCATTTGCATTCACGCTTCTGTTGGGTTTGCATCTGTTATCTGTAATATTTCACTTTCATACTCGAGATAAGAGAAAAGAATGTTTAAAAAGCTAGGGCTGGCTTATTTTTAGGTTGTGTCAAGAAGAGTTTTGGGATTGTTCCCTACCTACATATCAGTAACTTGAAAGGGAATGATGCTTACAAAATGTATTGTGTTGCAGGTTACAGATTACCTCATTAAAATTTAAATGGGAACAAAATCTAATCAATAATTATAACTGTAGCTTCAGAAATGGCTTGACAACAACAATTACTACAGGGGCTTCTGCATTACTATGATGGTTCTTAGTATTTCATATTCTGTAATTCTGTGTTTGCTATTTTACAAAATACACAGTAATATGATAACACTGTTGTCATGTTGATAAGTGTCCCTGTTGTCATCTTAGACCGTCTTTGTGTCAGAACAAAAGCATGAAAAGGACCAGAAATTCTCAAAAATATAAGCTGGGTTAGACTTTAATGTTTGTACAAATAGACTAGGCCCTGGGATCGATATGTGATCGTGAAATATGGAATATGCGCTCAGTCCATGGAATTACGTCAGGAATATTCCAAGGTCTGTATGTAGAAGATGTATAGGATTTTGGCCTGCATTTCTAATTTGAAGATTTTATAACATTATAATTAATGTGTATTAGTGAATAAACTTCACTGATAACTTTTCAATTTTCATTCTACTGCTGCTCATACTGGTCATTTTGAAGTGCTTAGAAATCGCCCTTACCGTTGTTGGTAACATTTCCTGTCAACCCTCAGGCCAATCATGGTGAATCATTGACTACTGTGTATAGAATGTCTGTGTTTTGTTTTCACTGTAGATGGACAGAATGTCTCGGCTTTACCTGCCTTGAAAAACAAAAACAAAAAACAACAGATTTGTATGATCAAATTATTTTTCTTTCTTATATCATTAACACGAACTGTTTAGATCCCCATTATGTTTGGAGTGGAATGGTGAATGAGCTTGCGATTTTAAAGCTCTAGGCAAAGTCAATCTGTGACTCTTTCCTAGTCAGGTTCACGTTAGTCTTGTTGGCACAAAAAGACTAATAGACTTCATCTATTAATGCAGAAATAAATCCCCATTCAGTTGAAATGCCTAATTCATCCCATTTTTATGTGAAAGTCATATTGGCTTCCCTGAGTTCCAGCAAGTTATCCAGTATCCAGGCTGTCCAGTAACCTATCAAGCACAAACTAAGTTTGTGTGCTTTCTTCTTGCCCGGTTTTGTTTGTTTTCCTTAAGTCTTGTAAGAGGACTAATCTCAGAAAAAAGGGATATTAATTTTAATACACGCCCTGGGATGGCCTGGTGAGCTGTCCAGGGTGTACTCTGCCCTCGCCCAGCGTCGCCTGAGATGGGGGCCAGACTCCCCGTGACCGTAATTAGGATTAAGCGGTTCAGAAATTGAATGAATTTTTGGAATTGAACATTATAACAAATAATAACTCTGAATGAATATTTCCAAAAAAATTACCTTCCTTTTCCGAAGCCTGGCTGTTCAACAGCGGCATGCAGGTTTTGTGCTAAAATAGTTTTTCATCATTACCTCCTCCAGGAGGATTATGTTTTCACCTGTGTTGATTTGTTTGATTGTGTGAGATATAGCTTAAAATATTCTCCATTGAGTTTGATGATTTTTTCTAGATTTGGGTGTGGTACAAGTAAAAAAAACCAATAAATTTTGGAGATGATCTGTGCATGGCATCATGTTGAAAAAAAATCTGTAAGTGCAAATATGGTCTTAATGAATGTCCATCAGACACCCACTAGGGGGTGACATTTCATTATAACTATGCCAAGTTATAATAAAAACCTGCACTCTTTAGCTAATTTTTTAGGTTAATCAATGCCCTTGACACTATTATTCATTTGTGCCTGGTGTTAATACCTTGCACTCTATGAGTGACCATCTAGTTCCTCCTATCTTCTTTGGAGCCTTAGTTCCAGCTGATGAAAAGCAGCCCCATATTATTATGCTGCCACCCCCATGCTTTACAGTGGGTATGGTATTCTGCAAGTTATAATTTTTTTTATCCGTGAAAAACATACTAGTTACTTTAAGTTGGTTGGAGGTTTTTTGTGAGAAGCCATCATACTCGATAACTCAGATATAAAGAACACGATTTATTTATTTTTGCATTTAGGCAGTGTCCAGTACTTGCCATATATTCTACAGTTACGTCAATGTTTCTGTAGATCCCTTTGCAACCTCTCAGATGTTATTGTCTAACCTTTTTGCCTGTTTTGAAGGGGATGTCTCACTGTGGTGCCCCATTTTCTTCACTTGTTAGTGGCCACCTTTATAGTCTTTCATGGTACATCTAATATAGTGGAAATTCCTTTGAACCTCTCACCTAATCAATGCATTTCCACAATGAGATCCTGCACAGAAGAGGGCCATGAATGACCACACCCAGAGCATGTAAACCCACAGAACAGAGAGATTTAAGGTCAGAGGCAGGCGTGGTGATTCAAAGGTCAGGTGGCATGTGTGAAAAGGGAGGTGACAGGGGGAAGGTGTGGGAATGGGTAAATGAACTAGAGGGGAGGTGAGGAGAACCAAATACTGCTGCACTGAGATCAGCTCCACAACACCAGACTTCACCTTCTTCAGTTAAACATGAATAGGTAATGTTTTAACTGTAAGTTTCCTGTTCCTCGTTGCTGTTTGATTGTTGCTTTTAAAATCAAAATGAGAAACAGTTTTAGTGTTTTTTATGACTGACTGAAGATTTCTTACCTAAAAACTCTACACCCCATGGATTACCTTTAGGAAACTTCCTTTAAATAGACATCACCGATCTTTAGCCAATGATAAATAAACAGTAATTAATTATTAACTAGGTCACTTTTCTCACACTCATCTAATGCAGGATCACTCTTCAGATCATAACTGATTCAAATTCAAATAAGATTTTATATGAATAAAGATATAAGGAAAAAAATAACCCCTCCACCCCTAACCCTGCCTCGATCTTCATCCTAATGGGGCAGCCGTCCGTGACAAACTGTGAGTGTTCGTCATTTTGATTCAAGCATTAAAATAATCACAGTGAATAAATAGATCACAGTGATAGGCATTATTATTCATTCAAAATATTTCTCATTTCTGAGTGAAAAACCACCAGCTAATTCTTGCTATTCTTACACAACCTGACCTATCCATCATTGGGATTGTATAATTGTTGAAGTTGAATAATTATGGCTCTTGACTGTCAATCATGCATATATTTTTTGTTTTTTTTTTTAAATAAAAAAAAAAAGCGTCCTTACCATGAAATACTTTAAGTCCATATTCTGTTCCGTATTTTGTTGAATTTATGTAGAACGGATCAGAACAGCATGGAAATGCATTCCATTACTGCCAGTACTTCCAGCTGACTTACACTGGTTGCGATGTGCTTTCCTCCGGATAGGCCATACCGCACTGAAACCTCACTCACTGCTAAAAGTGTAATGGGACTGTCTACCTCCAAAACATTTTAAATTAAGAATAAAACAATTACAATATTCAGCATTTGGATGATAAGGTGAATTATTCGGATCTTGGGCTCAGCTCAATTTGCCATAGCATACTTTGCCTCATTCAATAGTTGCTTTTTATTTACTCCACAACCTTAGGATAATGCTGGAATCATTGAAACATTTAAAACTAAATCAAAATTTCAATTTAGTTTACTTTTGTTATGTTCCTGTGTAGTATGTACTAAAACATTTATAGGCCTCAGGGACTAGTCATTGATATCCACCTCACCTTTGCTGAATAATTGTTATGCAGCAGCTTGTATAGGCAGGTTATTTTATGTTTTTTCTTTTCCCTTTTTCCCTTAATGCATTTCTGTTTTTATTTCACTGAACATCTTTCTGGTTCCTATACCACATTAAAGGTGGGGTGTTTGTGTGTGTGTGTGTGTGTGTGTGTGGGGGGGGGGGGGGGGGGGGGGGGGGGTTGATATTTTATTTTTTATTTGGATTAAATTAATTTGCACAAAATTGAAAGAATTATAGCGGTTTAGACTTTTTTTTTGTCCATGGTAAAATAATGACTCAAAAAAACAAACAAAAAAAAAAAAACAAAAGGGGAAAATCTGGCCCATATTTTGCAACAAATGTAATATATCTGAGTTTAACCTATTTTTGTTTCATCCATCTGTCCATCTAATCATTATTTATACTATTCACATCTAGTGGCAATTTCGAGTAACGACTTGACCTAATAGGCTTGTATTTAGACCGTCTGAGGAAACTAAAGCATCTAGACCTCACACAAGAACATGCAACATAAACATGCAACTGTCGCACAGAAAGGCACCAGTTGGATGCGAGTTTCGAACCCAGAACCTTCTTGCTTTGAGTCAACAGTGCTAATTATTTCAGCACTATCCTGTTCCTTTTCCTTGTGCCAACATAAAAAGTATTTTGCCTCTTTTTCCCTGCATAGTAGTAATCTCAAACGTAATGGCACCACAACATTAGATATTTGGTGATGTCTCTCCTGAATACAAAACAACACTGAGATATCTCCTACAAGATTGGAAGGATGTGTAACGGATCTTGAACCATAGATCCTTAACACACAGCACAAGATATCCTGGGATGTAGCATATTCATAATGATATTCACAAGATCACGATGTCCCACAGTGTCATCTGATTAAGGTCATAGATTATAAGCATGACAGAACACAATCAAATTATATTATTTCACACATTCAGTATTAACTGCCATTCATATCATATTAGTACTGGTGCACAAACTATGCAGTTGAGAGAGAAGTACAGACAGCTGTAAGCGGAAAACATAGGTGGAGTGCCGGAAATACACATCCTTATCAGTTACCTCTGCTCATGAAGTTGGGTTTTGCACATGTAAATTGATGTGTTTGCTCAGAATTTGGAGAAAGAAAACAAGTGAGATATTGGCCCTCATATGATTGGTCACTTTCAACATGACCACACCAACACGGACCTCCTTGTACCTTGATTGACAACTAGCTGATAACCCACCAGCTGCAAATAAGACCCACTGCATCAGTGATCCAAAAGCATGTTTTACAGTGGGTTTGGCAGAGTTTCCTTGTATGCACTTTACTTTATTTGCCAAACATGGTAAAGGTGTTTATTGCCAAAACTTGCCTGAGCACAGCACGTGATCCCATTTGTATCACGGTGATGCTTGTTGAAACTCAGGTGCTACCTTTTCTTGGCTGCACATAAGAAAGTTAATGAATTACAATCAATCATGTCATATTTGAAATCATGCGACATAACCATCATTACATTGATCCTTTGCCTATTGTACAGTAAAGATGGATTTTGTGCCTTTTTGTGAGGCGTGTTTGCACCAGTTATCACTGATGTGAAATTCGTGCACCCTTTCTGAATCTGTCTTTCACAGGTGAATGCCATAGGACATCATGGAAGATCCAGTGAGTAAGACCAAGTGAGTATAGCACACTTCCAAACACATGTACACATAATTTCTATGTACACAAATTACTAACTAAGAGATATTTTAACTTTTGAACAGACGTTGGTATGCCTGTGCATGTCAACATGTGTTAGTGCATGTGACTGGGTCCTAGCAGACAGAGAGGCACTGTTAGGGAATGTTTGCTTTGCCATTTAAACTGGACTCTCTCTCTCTCTCTCTCTCTCTCTCTCTCTCTCTCTCTCTCTCTCTCTCTCTC
>JAOUQZ010000010.1:18353340-18367071 GCA_028564935.1 Neosilurus hyrtlii | reverse complement strand
ATTGCAGTGATTTTGCTAGTAAAAATTAAAGATTAAAAAGTCAGTAAAGTGTAAAGTGTCTGTTGTGCAAAAAGTGAATAGAACCTAATTAAATAGGCTGAGGAAAATTCAATCCAATGTTATATATCCGCGAGTGGCAAACGTATGTAAACCTTTGCTTTCAGACCCCCTTGTGCAATAATAAATCTACCTAAAAGTGAGTCCTCAGTCTGTTGCTCAGTCCTGCACATCGACCTAGAGGGATTTTAGTGCATTTCTTAGAACAGAACAGCTTCGACTTTGCTCACACATCCTTTATGTTGGATTATGGCGGGACTTTAACTAGGTCATTCCAAAACATTACAACTTATGTCTTTAGGACCTAGGGTCTTGCTGACCCATTTTCTTTGAGCTTCCGTTCACAGGCAGATCAGATCTCCTAAAATTTTCCAATAAAGTTTTCTGAAATATTTTAAAACTCATTGTTCCATTATTGTGAGATGGCAGTGATGACAATGAAGAATGAAGCAAAACAGGCCCAAAAACATGTGCTGTGACAGTCAGACTTTAACAGATCCCTGTTCTTTAAATAAAACAATGTACTCACTCACACCTGATCATCCAGTTGATTAAAACCCCCAACTCTAATTTCACCTTCGAATTTAACTCTTATCCTAGAGCACAGGTGTCAAATTTAAGGCCTGCCGGCCAAATCTGGCCTGCCAACTCATGTTAAGTGTCCCGCAAGAACTTTCAAAGAAAACGAATATCTTACATTCTGTGCCTTAACCATTACCATGAAACCCAATTCATCATCCTTCCACTAGGTGGCGGCAGTCTATTTCAAGTAAGCAGCTAGTCATTCATGATTTAAAAAAATTGCATGCTAGCTTGTCGCCGTTAAGTTCAGAAAATGCAGGTGAATAAAGGAAAAGTCATTTTGCCATACAGGTTCAGTGATTATTCGCCCCTCGATCACCTTTAAATTTAGTTATGTGGCCCTCAGTGAAAATGAGTTTGACACCCCTGTCCTAGAGGTCAAATACTTTGGTCATCCAGACTGTAAATCTGATGATGTTTTAGATCATTTTAGTTTATTTATAAATATGGTACAATGTGTATCCTATTTATGGAGGGTTCAGTAAGTCCACTCAGACTTGAAGGAACACTCTGGGTGCAAAACGAGGGATGTTACCGTGTCTGTACTAAGAGACCTTTTTTAAAAAGTGTCTCTGTATTAATATCACAATATGAGGGTATTCAAAAAGTTCTCGACCTCACCCAGAAACCTCACGGGAGAAAGATTTTTGAACACTTGAGCACTGTTTTTGAACATAGCCTCCTTTAACTTAAATGCTTTTAGTTCACCCATGTTCAAGCTTCATTATCCCTTCAATGTAAAAAAAAAACTCATCTTGAGCCTCCAGATACACCTCAACAGCACAGATGACTTCATTATCACTCTGAAAATAGGTGATCATGCAAGTGGGAGTTCAGAAACAAACAGAAACAGATATAAGCACTAGGTCAGGTGAGTAAGGTGCATAGGACAGTTCGAAACCACTAGGCTGTTTCTGCCAATGCTGCATGTGCTGTGTGGATGGACGTGTTGTCCTCGAGTAACAGTATGCCAGCTCAAAGATTTTTTGTTTTTTTCCTACTGCTTCACTCATCTGAGATTGTGTGAACAGTAGTACAAGTCTTTATAGTATACAGTTATGCACCAAAATGAGAGTTACACCCCTTTGGAGTTTATGGATCTGGCTGAGAATGTGTCTTCTGTGCTCATACAACAGTATTGTTTATCTATAACACACAGTCTAACTACTAATCTTATTATCCACTTCAGGCGGAAATAGTGCATGCTGACATCGATAGTGCTTTGGGAGACAATAAAAATGGCAAGAAGATGAGACCACAGACACTGAAGTAAGTTCAAACTATAACTGCCACACACAAACACACACACACAAGCTGGTGTACGTTTCCATGCAGTTAGTAAGTTGAGTAGGAACAAAACAAGCAATCAGGGTAGCTTGGATCTAGTTCTAGTTCATTTTACACCACTTAAGAGAAGACCAAACCAGTCACAGTGATATCAGTAAAAGTAACTGCATCATTATTTCAAAATGCATCAAATACAACATGAAAAAAGCAAGATACATCATGGGAAAAAAAAACAAATAAAAAACTTACAAACAAACAAACAAACAAAAAACAAAAAAAAGACGAGCAAAACTCATAAGCCAAAAGTTTGTGTTGTTTATGTTTTTCTGTCTATCAGATGAAGAGTATAGCTTATGACTGGTAGCTCCACTCCCAAGTCCCAGTACTTCCTATTGGTTCCTGTCTTGAACAGTTATCTAAGACCAAACAACCAAAACTTTTCTACATTGCCACAAATCACTATACACTGCCTGGTCAAATAAGTCTTTACAATTTTGTTGGACAGCTTCTAGTCTTGATTAGAGCACATAACCACCATGGCACTGTTTCTTCAGTAGGTCAGGTTGAGGCTCAGCAACATTATGTGGCAATAAAATGAAGTCTGTGAACCTGAATGTACTGAATGACCAGGTTTTAACATCTTTTTCTTTCGTGATGGCTTGGACATAAAATTGTGCCTCCAATAGTGAAAGAGTGGTTCTGGGAGTCCTGACCTTAACCCTACTGAAAACCAGTGATGTGCTGGACTTTATAGAGTGGTTTGATTTTCCCATCATCAGTTTATGATGTCAGTGAAAAACAAACCTAACTCTGGATGGAAATAAATGTGATTTTTTTTTTTAAAGTTCCTTGAAACAGTGCCAAAGGCAAAGGTGGCCCAATAAAATATTTGAATTTGCAACTTTTCTTTCAGCTGGGCTTTATATGCCTAAAAGAAAAGTCTCCATGCCTATGCCATAATCATGCTTCCAGTAGTAAACATGCTCACAAAGTCTTATGTTGCAGGTTAAACCAGGAAAAAATGAAGCGGCATCGAGAGACAATCATTCCACCCTCAGAATCAAAAGATTTTTCGCCTGGAATGAAAGGGCGTGTAGAAGCTATGGATATGCAAAGTGAGCCATTACTCAAATATGGGACACATTCAGTGCTACCTTGTATCCATTGTTTAATTTGTTTTATGCAAACCTTTGTGTTTGTTTGTGTGTGTGTGTGTGTGTGTGTGTGTGTGTGTGTGTGTGTGTGTGTGTGTGTGTGTGTGTGTGTGCATGCCCCAGGGGTAGAAAGACAAAGTTCACTAAAGCAGGACACAGAATCCCATGAGAAATTTGCACAGCGCATTCAGAGGGAAGTGGTGAGTACTCCTATCACTGACAAACATCAGGAGGAAAACACACACACACACACACACACACATGCAAAAAGCTAAAAACCACTTAAGCATTGAGCACACAAGGTGAATGATAACCACAGACCAAGTTTAATGATATAACCAGAGGGATCTTCAACGGTATGGGTGTGTGCTTATTGTTTAGCAAGTCCTGAACTGTGCTCTGGATGACATTGAGATCTTTGTGGCGCGACTACAAAAAGCTGCAGAAGCCTTTGCTCAGCTCAACCAGCGGAACAGGAGCAGAAAAAATAAGAAAAGAGGACCAGCAGGTATTTACTCTTCCCTGCCCCTTTCCTCTACTCACTCGCTCTTGTTACTCACTGTTGTTGTTGTTTTTTAAAATAATTTAATTTTATTGGGAAGCAGTAGTAATCCTTACCCAAATGCTTTATGGTTTATGTCCAGAGGGGATGTTAACACTAAGAGCTAAACCTCCGTCTGAGGCAGAGTTCATTGACAGTATCCAGAAATTGAAACTCTCCTTCAATCTGCTGGTGAGTTGCATTATATAACCTGCTTTCATCTGCCACGCCCTAAGACACACACACGCACAAGCCCTTTCCAATATCTCAGCTTTCTGAAAGTGGCTCTTTAAAATCATACTCCAGTGGCCAAAGTTTTCAAACCCATGAAGCATGATAAGCTGAATCTATCAAACTGGTCCACAAGCAGTTATTCATGGTTTGACTCCACATCAGAATCCTATATAATGTTTAACCGATTTATTTTGGTTTAACCGATTTATTTTTGGTTTCATATGTCAGGACAACTATCCCAAATATTCTTCTAAATTGTGTAGGGATTATTTGAACAAGAAATGGAACAGCGATCTGGAAGATTGGGGATGTCGGACTGGACTGGTCAAGATTCCGGATTTAAAATCACTTGAACAAATATGGGATAAAATTATCCATGAATTGATCTCACAAAGGTTTTCTTCAAAAGTATTTGGGAAAAGTTACAAACTACTGTATCTGCTAAAGAAACTGTGAATAAATATGTAAAAACAAGGCAGTGCAATAAAATAAATGTTTAAAAAAGTTTTCTGTAGGACGGTATGGTGGCATATTGTTCATCTCACAACAAGAAGGTCCTGGGTTTGCGCTCCTGGTTCGGAGAGGGTGATGTTTGCAAGGTCGACCTGTGCTTGCGTGGGTTTCCTCCAGGCACACTTGTCTCCTCCCACAGTCCAAAGACATGCATATTAGGTTAATTGGATGTTTCAATTTGCCTCCAGTTGTGAATGTGTGTGAATGGTTGTGTGTGCGGGTGTCGACTCAGAAAATGAGTGAGTGAGTGGGAGAGTTTTCTGTAAATTTTTTTTTTACACTTAGGTAATTTGTTGAGATTTCTTTCTTTATCTAACAAAAAACATCTAATGTGAACTTTTAAAATATCTGAATTTCTTTCGTGTATAGTAAGCGGTCTTATTAATTTGTTAAGCACTGTACATACAGTCTATAATGGCACTTATTTTCATCACTATGTTTGATGTACTGGCCACCATTGGACAATATGACATCAGTTGTGCCCTCTGTGTTTTCTCAATAAACTATTAATTATGGACTTTGTATGGTGTTTATAAAACGAAGGCATGACCATATAAGTACCAGCAGTAGTCTTATGTGCTTGCTGACTTTGTGCTCCATCTACAGGCCAAACTGAAGAAGCACATTCAGAATCCCAGTGCTGCAGAGCTCATTCACTTCCTGTTTGGACCCCTTGAGATGGTAAGAACTGCAGCCATCTACATGTTTACATATACATAGGCAACAGCTCATAACTCTGTTGCTGCAGGTCTTGCAGCACTGTGGTAGTCCCGACCTGCCTCGCTCAGTGCTCTCTCCTCACCTGTCCCTTGAAGCAGTGGAGTTTCTGAGAGGACACCTGACTCCTAAAGAGATGGCACTTTTGGAACTGCTGGGGGATGGCTGGACAAGACCCAGGTAATACTGGTACTGCATGGTTTATTGACCTAGAAACGGTGTTTTTGATCTTTTTGGGATTTGTCTGAATTGTCTTTCCATTGCATCTTCAGCAGATTGTAGTGCAACAGGGTTTAACGGGCTAATGCATTTACTAAGGCTAGTAATGACCTGCATAAGGGACAGGGAGGTCAGTGGCTATCAGTGACAGAGGCCCTCTACACTTTATCAAGGTGTACCTTCTTTTTTCTTCACCTTATCTTCTTTCTCATCAGCATTTTGCACCAACTCCACCCACCATCACTGCACTCATTACCAGGCGCTTCACAATTTTAATACAACCTCATGTTAATGTTAGAATTAAATTTTTGCCGAAAAAAACACGCCTTTTTCTATTGGCTCAGTGAAATTGGCATCAACAGCAAACGACTTAATCCATAGTACTAGATATGCATGGATAAGCTCGAGTCCAGTGGGTGAAGCTATGTTTGATTTAACATACAAGTTTATAAGGCGAAAGTTGTTTTGATAAAATAAGGCCTGCAGGGGAGGGTGTTTTGGCCAAACTTTATCACTTCTTTACTCTGAGACTGAGAAACACTGAGAAAATCTGGCTGCTCTCACACCCACTAGCATTTGGTTTCAGTTACCATTCTATAATTGTTTAGCACACTGTAATGTCTTCCTGTTCAGTTGATTATGGACCATTCCTCTTTCCCTGTTTTCAATCTCACAGAGCTAATTGGCCCAGGGACCAGTGTGCTCCGCTTTACGTCCCACGTTTTCGTAATGGCTGGGAGCCTCCAGTGGAATTGTTTCGCACATCAGCGTGGGAAACAGAGTGCTCTGAAATGTCATCAGAGGTGAGAAATAGAGAAATTAATACGAATAGAGAGAGTCACATCGTACTTTAATCCATTTTAAAATTCTGAAATTAGCCTGAAATGTCAGGAATCAGAGATTATTTTGCTGATAACAACAGTACGGTTTATCTACAGTATAAATGTCTCTATTAATTTTATGCTTTTTCTCAACAAATTTTTGTTTCTACTTTTGTTCCTTTATTTCAGTTTTTTGGCTCACAGTCCTCACTGTCATCAAATGGGTGAGCTATTCCTTTCAAAAAATGATCCTTATACATATTTTAACTAGAGGCCCCTGATGGGGAAATTGCACCAGCCACTGCTCAGCCATTATAAACAATTGGCAGCTTTTTTCCTAACCTTGAGCTTGACCTAAAATGAGTTTTCCATAAACTCTTTTCAGCCTTTAGACCCTAGTTACTACACTGAATATTTGACAGTGAAATGTCAAGCAGTCTTTGAGATGTAGGTGTTAATATGTAAATTTAATATTGAACATTAGGCAAATTTGCTGTTCCAAATCGCCCCAAAGTGTGAGTGTCACCCAAAAAATCGTATGGGCTTGGGCGTTTCTGTGTAGAGTTAGCATGGAGTTATCCCTGTGCTTGTGTGGGTTTCCTCTGGGTACGCTGGCACATCAGACTAAATGGCTGTTCCAAATTACCCATTGGTGTGAGTGCGAGTGTGAAAGGTTGTGTTGAATGGTCTGGCGAACTGTTAGGGGTGTACCTCACCTTTGCCCAATGTGGGCTGAGATTGGCTCCAGCCTTCCCGTGACCCTAATAGGATTTAGCTGTTTGGTGAAGGAGTGGGTGGGTGAATGAGTAAGAGACCAGTATGTGACTTCTTATATTGTTATTGACTTACAAAGTTGCATTTTAAACCATCTTTGCTCTGTAGGTCCTTCACACCCTCTTCCCGGAAATATGTCAAAGTTCTCTACAGCTTTGTGGCCCACAATGTCAATGAGCTTTCTGTTCTTCAGGATGAAATTTTAGAGGTGAAGCTGCAAAATGTTCAATCTAGAGATAGTTATGAGCTATGCTGAAAATGCTGGAGTTTAACTGATCCCATTCTTTGCGAAGGTAATTGAAAGTGATAATCAGTGGTGGAAGTTGAGGAACAGGAGTGGACAAGTGGGGTTAGTGCCCTTCAACACTCTAGCTATCATTACGCCAGAGGATATTCACAATGTGGACCCCATCTACAACCAGGTAACACATTTTGCACAAAATGCACATCGGTTAATATGTACTTTTATGTGCTGGGAATCCTGTACAAAATTCACATCCTCTGGCTGTCCTTGTAGTCTCCATCTAGTCATCTTGGGAGAGGAAACAGTTTTGAAAAACCGAGATCACCACGGGATAAAGACTGTGAGTTTGACCTAAAACATTAATCATGTAACTCTATCTTTCAAATAGGCAATTTCTGAAAGTTATTTACTAGTTCACCAATACAGCAGGTGTGGTGATTGCATTGAGCACAGTGAACAGTGGTTCAAGTCATTCTGTAATGGTTAAATCAGTGTTCTTGTGCATCATTAAAAACATGAAAAATCATTATATTGGGAAGCAGGATGATGTAGTGGTTGGCACTATCACTATCAAATCCCAGGCTCTGTGTTTCTGTGTGAAGTGTGCATGTTTTTCCTGTGCTTGCACTGGCTTCCTCCAGGCACTCTGGTTTCCTCCCACAGCCCAAAGACATGCACGTTAGGCTAATTGGCTGTCCTAGGGACTGGCGACTTCTTTAGGGTGTACCCCGCCTATGCCCAGAGTTGGCTGAGATAGGCACCAGCCCCCAAGACAATAATAGGATATCACGGTTTGACATTGTGAGATGTACTGAAAATATATTCAGCCATACTGCAATTTTACATGCTGTGATCCAGGCTAAATGCACTTCATGAAAATATTGCAGTGTGCGACTTTGTTTTTGGTCAGGCAGTGTATATTCTTGTTTTTTAAACCTGAGTTTTTGCAGTGTAAATGTCACTTTTAGATTTTTGTGTGATGGTATGCTTTGACAATTCTATTGTATAAAAAAACTGATCTAGAAAAACAGTTGCATCGGCGCTTGTATGCATTGCCAGACAATTAGCAGAAGAAAGTTCCTTGTAAATGTATGCTTGGTATCATATCTGTGGTGTCCGGCTACTGTAGGAGGGCTTGTACATGTCTTGCCCTCTTTCTCTCTCAGACCGCATTCAACAGATGGATGAAGTGAATGATGAGCTGCTGAAAAAGATCACCTCCACTAAGAACCAACCGCCAGCACGTAACTTCAGAGTGGAGCGCCATGCTGGTCCTCTCATTCCCCTCACGTTCAATTCGTCCCCTGCCGAAGTCACCGCCTGGCTTAATGCCAAGGAATTTTCCAAGCCGTAAGTCCTTTGCTTCTGCATCTTAGTTTATTTCATGTGTGCTAGTAATTCACATGGAGTTGTAGTTGTGCTTTAATGTAATGACTGTTTACATAAGTATCTCTTTCTCTCACTGTGTGTGTGTGTGTGTGTGTGTGTGCGTGTGTGTGTGTTTCACAGGACGGTGGACTGTTTGGGAAATCTAACTGGTGCTCAGTTGTTTTCCCTGAATAAGGAAGAACTGAAAGCAGTATGTGGGTATGAAGGTGCGCGTGTCTACAGCCAGATCACCGTGCAGAAATCCATACTAGAGGTCAGTCATCATTCACACTATACCTAGTGGCAAACAACCAGCCACTTATAACCACCTGATAAGTTAACGCTGTGTATGTGAACCATCTTAGTTTATGGTATAAACTGTAACAGTATTTTATATCTCAGCTGACTCTGGGCAAAGGCAGGGTACACCCTGAAAAGACCATCGCAGGGCAAACACACACAACAATTTACACTCACACCTAAGGTCAATTTGTAGCAGCCAATAAGCCTCATGTGCATGTCTTTGGACTGTGGGAGGAAACCGGGGTACCCGGAGGAAATCCACACAAGCATGAGGAGATCTTGAAAACTCCTAAGAGAAATGCTTAAGCTTGGACCTAACAATATATTGCTGTCTTAATATTTCTGTTTATTGACGATCACTGTATAAGCATTTTTTATATCCTCCTTTATTCATTTATGGATTTATTAACTGAGTAAACTGCCCTTAGACTTCCAGTTTTTCATAAATGGCATGCCAGCTTTTCTTGTTCACCTCCTAGTTTTAGCCATTATAAGTATAATATAAATAAACATGCCAAAATAGTATCAGATTAGAACAGTAGGCTGATAAAACAGCCACTATTAGGGGTGCATAAGTCAATAAATTTTTTCTTTCTGTCTATCAGAAGACACAAGGGGACTCAGAGCTGCAAGAGGTCATGAGAAAACAGAAGGAGAAAATCGCCTCTGCCTCCAAATGATTATATTCTTTTCAAAATATGAATTAAACAATCAGCAATGCAATCTGGCTTCTGTAATATTAATGACTCATGACAACAGTAAATTGAAAACATAGGTGAATTCCAGAAATGCTTTCAACAAAGTGCACAATGCTGCTTTATCTTTATTGTATCTCCTGTTATACATTCATAAGCAATATCAACACATGCTAAGCTTGTATACGTTAATTTGTCTATTTATTTTGTTTCCAGAGCGACCTCTGTTTCAATTACTTCAAAACATTTTTCTAAATGATTGTTTATTATGAGGGAAATATTAAGCTTTTCTTCTGTATAAAATGTTTGTATGAGTGCATCCTGATGCAGAATTTGTGAGTACTGGTATCAACGAGTAATTTGAAAAGAATGTGTATGCGTACCTTTCTTTTCATTTAAATGCCATTTTGAATCTGGATATTTGTTTTTTCAAAGGCTACTTATTTGTAAATGTACAGTAAATAATCCTGTGTGCAAAAGTAATACTCAAATGCTGATTTTTGTCATGTTATTATGATGTCGGGGTACTTGATTTGCTGCCTCTGTCCTCCAGGGTTCCAGTTTTGCTCCTGAGCTCTGGTTACTATCTGTGCAGCATTTCAGATGTTCTTTTTCATATCCATATGAATTTATTCTGGGTTCCTCACACCTCGCAAAAACATACCAATAGATTGACTAGCTATGCTAAATTGCCCCTAGGTGCGAATGAGTGGGGCGTGCATGAAGTCCTGTTCAAAATGTATTCCCTCATGGTGCCCAGTGTTCCCAGCATGGCTTAAATAAAAATTAATGAATGAATGAATTAATGTACAATGATGCAGGAACATAATAAATTCAGCTGACATTCATAATGTATTTCTTTATTTGATAAATTCATTAACAGGTTTTGTTGTTGTTACACTTTGTTTGTTTGTTTTCCACCTGGTGGTGCACACATGCAATTTTTAATAGGTAGGTTCTAGGAATGATTTTTCATTTCAGAAGAAAATTCTTGAACTTTATTGGTAAATTCTGAACATTTGTTAACATAATATGCCATGCCCACAATCACAACACCCTTGTCTTGTGGCCCTTTATAGTACCCATTAATTTTCATAAAAAATCAGATTTAATGATCTTCAGATATAGACTTGACCTTTTTTTGGAGGCCAATACCCACCATATTTGATCCAGATCAATAGATCTGTTTGTCCTTTTTGTCTCAAGTTTAGGTTATTAGCATTTGCAGTGGCCAAGATATACAAAATTTGGTAATTAGAATGCTAGCTACTAAAATTAGTTTGTTAATAATTAGCACATTTTTGAACAAAGAAACTTCATTTTGATAGCTTTTTGTGAGGCTGCACTCAAGATTCTATATCCAACGTTTCATGCAGATTGGGCAAAATATGAGAAATTCGAAAAGTAGTTTTCTCATTTTGTGATTTTGTGTATGGTTCATCTCATTCTAGTGAATATGTGGATGTTTTTGAATCTGCAACATACGATTTGGAAATTATGGGCTGAAACACATTGTTTATGAATTTTCTGCTTTTTTATTTATTTATTTTATATTTTTTTCATTTCCCCCCTTTTTCCCCCTGTAGCACCCTCTGTAGACAAATGTGTGTAATGTTATGTATTTGAAGTCCCTGCAGTAATTGGTACCCATGCGCTAAACAACTTTTCCAAAAGACTAGAGATTTGATCTATGCATTGCCTTCTGTTAAAAAAAAAGTAGAAGCAGAAGAAAAAAACCCTGAAAACAGTAGGGTTGCCAGCACTGCTGGGCTGGGACCCCTAATAGCTGTGAGAAAGTAAAGCGGAGATTATTAACAGTTATAACTGGTGCTGTTTATGATAAGAGGTAATGCTAATCCCGCCTGACTTCATGCAAGAAGTACATGATAGTACTTCAGTGCATCTCAGTGATAACAAACGATTCACACTTACATCTATGGACAATTAGCCAGTTGACATTACATGCATGTCTTTGGACTGAGGGAGGCAGACATAGGAAGAAAAAGCAAACTCCATGCAGAAGGCCCTCATCAGCCACAAGATTTGAATTCAGAAACACTGTGCTGTGAATCTAACAGTGGTAACTATTGAGACATTATGTCACCCCTGCTAAATTTCGGTTAAGAACAAAAAAATACAGAGGAAATACAGACATTGCAAAAGTAAAGAGACAATCATTATTATTTAAATTTTAGATTACAGTAAATAAATTGTTCATAGCAGCTAGTTATGCTGGCAAGAGCAAGTAAGTGTTCGTTCTAGTATTTTTTAAGATAAACAAAGCTTAAATGTTAAACTTTATTTTATTTTATTTAACAATTTCGAGTGTGAAATGTCATTCAAAGGAATTCATATTATATGAAAGCTGGGGTTGGTAACTTTTTGGCTGTATTCACAAACTGACAGCAATCTAAAAAAGGTCGGAAAATAATGTCATCTGTGGCCACTGAAATCCTGTTAAAAAGCAGACCAATCACTGTCTCGTGGTCTGCTAATAAATATCCAATCAAATTCTCCCATGTCTCACTGTTCACGCATGATCCTACCGTGCCTGGGCCAGCAGTCAGAGCAGAGCTCATGGGGCTGAGGACGGAAGTGGCTATGGAAGGACCTCTGACGGCAGGTTTTAGCCGAAGCCCTGAACAGATGCTACTTTCAAATTTTGCTAGTTTTCCAGATGACCAACCCCAGCTTTAATCAGTATAGTGTCATATACACATTTAAAAAGTTTTGCATTTGTTTAAAAATAAGATCTAATAATCATTACACACATTAAAATTGATTTGTGTCTGATGTGAATCACTAAATCACAATACTAACACATCAGTTCCGGCAGTAGATAATGAGAATATTAAAGTTAAAAAACCCAACCAAAAAAAAAAAAAAAAAAAAAAAGGTTTACTGTGGACACTCCCAACGTTCACAGAATTAAAATCCTCCATGTGTATGTTAGAATTGTTTAATGGTAACTACACTGTTGGCATGGTTTGAAAAAGTCACTGAAGGACGAATGGACGACTCATTTGTGGAGGTAGGCATCCAGCCACAGCTCACCAGACTTTCTCAAAGACCTAAAGTGAACATGAATAAAATATTAATGCTCAGTGTTATAAGGTCTGAAGCATGTCTGATTTAGACAATGTCATGTGCATGTGCAACTAATTCTGGCATGACTTCTTTCTAAATGTACTTTCACATAAGCACCACTGTTTGTTTTGTTTTAGCCATTAGTGTAGTTCATTTAGCAGCTTCAAACATTGAAATGCTCAGGTTCTCTCCAAAAGGACATTTCTGATGTTTTCAAAGTGTGCCACTATACAACCAGGTCCAGAGGCTCTCAAAAAGTCAAGGTCACTTTGACAAGGTCAAGGGTCAAACAGAAAACTGACAAGCCTATGCACTCCTATACAGCATAGAACAGCATGCCAGTGATGGGTAATTGATCACAAGGCCCTTAACCCTCAACTGCCCAGGTGTATAAGGGTCATTCTCAGAGAAATGCATATTTTATGTCCCACTCTTTAAATACCTAATTATGTTTTTAAAAAGACTGCAGATGTTTCATTTTGTATGAATCGCATGGAATAATCACACTGAAGTGTATGTTAAAAAAAGCAACACCTTCTATCTTAACTGTAGTTATGTGTACAAATGCTGAATTAATAATGTGCTGCGTCCCTAATATTGTAGTCAATACTTTAGCATCAGTTCTCCAGTTATTAAATCGGAATTGCCCAGATCTGTTCTGATATAAAAATGTGCTGACAATTCAAGCTAAAATTAATACATTTTGGCGTTTCGAGCATATGAAGTTATGTCCCCAAGAACTTTGTCAACTCTGTTACATCAGTTCTATTAAAATCCTGTATTAATACCGCTGTAAGTTATGATTCAAAAAAGCTGGAGCTTTAAAACTTACCAGAAGTATAATCTGTACCATAGTGTTTATTTGCTTATTTGTATTTGTAAAATTATTCTTTGGGAAGGTGAAATTATACACTTTCATGAAAATGACCCATAAATGAGACAAAAGTGGAAATGACTTAGGATAATGGGGTCTAAGGACATTGTAAATGTACAAATACATTTTTTTTATTCTTCCTAGTCATATTACAGATGAAGCATGAAAAAGTATAGGCAGGTGAAGGTGATATATATATATATATATATATATATCTATATCTATATATATATATATATATATATATATATATATATATAT
>JAOUQZ010000010.1:18339282-18352241 GCA_028564935.1 Neosilurus hyrtlii | reverse complement strand
ATATATATATATATATATATATATATATATATATATCTATATCTATATATATATATATATATATATATATATATATATATAGCCATTAATTGAAAAAAATGAAGGGATAGATGTGAAAGCAACACTGTAATCTAAGTGTGTATATTAAATGAGTGTGCATATAATATAAACCACAGTCATACCCAATAATGTCAGACATGGCATCCCACAGGCCTTTGACCTGATACTGAACTCCATACTTCTCACAAAGCTCCCGAAGAAGAGGAGCCACATGAACATAGTTATGGCGAGGCATTGTAGGAAAGACGCTGTTGAGGGTGAGGAGATTGTGACGGGAGCAGAAAGAAATCATGTAAGAGCTCCATTAGCAAGTTTTAAGTTTATAACTGATAGTCAATTCTTGAACTATGCACATAACTCTAAAACACAATGGGTGGTTCCACTTACTGGTGCTCAATCTGGAAGTTGAGGTGGCCAGTGAACCAATCATTGAAGAACGACTGCTCAACATTACAGGTAGCTTTCAACTAAAAAATCCCCAAAAACAGTAAAATATAAATCATACAGACCCATTTCCAAAAATAGTGGGGACAGTGGGTAAAATGTAAATGAAAACAGAATGGAGTGAGTTGCAAAATTCATCAACCCATTTTTTCTCACAATAGAACATCAATTCTATGAAAAATATTACATCACTTGAATTTCACGCCAGCAACACATAAAACAGTAAAATGTATAAAAAGTGCGTCTGAGACGAGATTTGCCAATCTGTATAAAACCACAACAAACCACAACAAACCAAACTCATGGTCTTCTTTAAATGGTAGATTGTGGTACTTTTACCCCTGCCCTGTGGAGTTTTCTGATGAGGTCACTGGTGCTGTAAAAAGCACTATACAAATACTACTGAACTGAATTGAATTGAATTGTTTAAATACCCAAATACTAAAAAAATACTGTGGTGAAAAAATACTTAAATCCCAACAAATGTGCACTGGAAAAACACTCAACTCTTTTAATGTTTAAAACAAATATTACTTAAATATTTCTAGTCATTATTCCTCCATATGGACCCTAAAACGTACCTGCATGCTGAGCCAGTCATCATGTCTTTCATAGTCAATTTCCATTGGAATGTGGTTCATCTGGGTCACCCACACGTACCAGTGACTCTCTAAAAACCTAAAATTCACACCAGTAACAGAACATACAGTGGTTATTTTCTCATGTGTATAACGCTGTGCACCTAACGCTAAAATGCTGTCAAAAATAAGGGTTAAGTGAAATCTTAACAAATCTTTATCTTACCTCATAAAAGTCTGAAGCAGTACCGCTCCCAGGAATCCATAATAAGGAACGTAACATGAGAAGAAACGTGTATAGTACGACAGATACCACACAAAATCCTCAACAACAACAACAACAACAACAACAACAAAGTATTATTAGATATACTGAAATAAACTGTAAATTAAAGGTAAATCAGTGTTCAGAAGTTGAAGTCATGGCAACTTACCACCCAATCCCTTTTCAAGCACAGTGTTCGAAAAATGTGCACGCTAAAGAACACTGGTATGAGCAAGGGAGGGCCAACTGGGTAAGAGAAAGGTGGGGTGGGAAAACAGACGCTATATTAAATGATCAACATAAATCTAATGACTGATTTTGAGCAATACATGCAATCATACTGGAGTAAAGAATATAGTAAAGATCGACATACTCAGAAAGAAGTAATTGTGCTGATGATTGTAGGGCATGTGCTTCAGCTTCTTAATCCCATACTGCAACAAATAAAAAAGGGTAAATACTTATACAGTGCTTAATCAATTTATTTGACCACCTGTCATAAATTAACAAACAAACAAAACAAAAAACCCCCCACAAATTTTTGGTTTTCCTCACCTCACCCTACACATGACAGTAGATGAGCTTTTTCCATGAGCCTATCCCACTTTCAAGTGAGCCATTTTAGCTGCACCAATCTGTAGGTAAGGCAACTGCCACAAATCCCAGGATGCACCATGAGGAGGCGGGTTTAGATGTTACATTCCGAAAAATTTATTACAATTAACATTTACTTTATGCTTGTTAGTTAAAGAAAGATAATTGAACACATTATTAATTCATTAATCTACACTCTGAACAGCTCGCCTTTCCATCCCAGGGCTTACACACATACAATCATTCATACTCACACTTACACCAAGATGCAATTTGGAACAGCCAATTAACCTACTGTGCATGTTTTTGGACTGTAATCTAAGTAAACCCAAAAAAGCATGGAGGGAAGATGCTAACTCCACATAAAAATGCCCTCACCAAGCACGGGAATTGAACCCAGGACCTTCTTGCTGTGAGATGAATGTGCTAATCACTACACCACCATGCAGCCGTATTGAACAATTTACTTAAACATAACACACAAAATTCAACAGAAAACTTAATATTTGTTCTTTTTTCAATATTTAGTTTGGCCTCCTTTGGAGTTTGTAACAGCGGTTATCTTGAAAGCCATTGTTCATCCATATTTTAGCACTGTGTTCCAAATAGTTTGTAGCTGCTCCTTATTTTGATCAGCTAATCTCTTTATCTTTTTATGTGATTAATTTGTAAATCAGTAAGTTTCCATATTTGTTCAAGTGGATTCAAATCTAGAATCTTGGCCAGTCCATTCTTTCCACTATACCAGACTGCTGTTTCCTGTTCAATTCAATCTCAAGACGTACCATGAAAGTTTAGGATTGCTGTCTCTCTGATATATATATATGAATCCACAGCCAAAAACTAAAAATAAATAAATAAATAAATATATGTGTGTGTGTGTGTGTGTGTGTGTGTGTGTGCATGTAAGCAATACATCTAAAATTGATGCAGTATGTGTCAAGCATAAGACCTGAACATGACAGAATGAATAAGTAAATGACTAAATTGGTCTACCAATTAATAAGTCAAACATAGCATTTATAAATAATGTAATACAAGGATATAGTGAGTTTACCTCTACAGGCTGAATATTCCCCAGTACCAGTATGTCCAGTGTATTAAGGTCAGGATCCTTAGTGAATACATTGGGCTTAGAATGGTGCTGAAAGTGTTGATGGTTCCACCAATTTGCAGAGGCCCCCTAAACAATCACACATAAACACACAGATCAGTGTTATTGTACAGGAATTTTACCAACCAGTCCATTTTAGCTATTTTTCGCATTTATGAAAATTGATAAAATAACATGAGTCTAATATAAATTGTTCATACGATTCAAAGAAGCTTAGGGGAAACGTTAGTAAATGCTAATTTCCACTTTGATAAGATTAGAGACACACATGTATGATACTTCTCTTGGGTCAAATTGCTAAAAATTACAGTAGAGTAAAGCAACAAATGTAGTAATGTGAAAGTTAAAAAAATAATAAAAACCCGTGTTCAGACAATATACTGAACGAATTTATAAAACGTTCAAGTGAAATATGGTTGTTGTGCTGTTTAATATTGTATTGAGAACAAGTGTGGAATTTTACTAAAGAAGGTAGTGGTATTTGTAGTCAGAAGGTTTTTACTATACCACTGTATAAGTAGAAGGGTGACAAAAAAGTACTCTTTAATTTAGTTTAGGGGTATAAGTTGCCTTGGTAAACTATCTTTAATTTTCTGTATTACTACTTAAGCTTATAATGTACTTTAATAATATTATTATTATGATTAATATTATTATTTTTATATAGCTATTTTAGCGATGTGTCTTACAATATGTTTATATTTTATGTTGTAAAATTCACAGCACATCCACTTTGGGTCAATTTATGTGAAATAAATAAACTTGTAAATTTTGAAATGAGTAACACAAAGTGTTTGTTAATGCTAGTACTAGGACCATAAGACACTGTTTAATTTTTTTAAAATCCCCGTTTAGAAATTTAAAGTACAAATTTAATTATTGATATGCACATGATATGTTATTGCAAGTATAATGCATTTTATTCTTTGTTAAAATATATACAAATATGTTGAAGAAATCACACATAAGTGTATTTCTCTTAAACAGGTTATAATGTCTGTGACATCTTGAGACTTCTATAAAATTAGATTTTCTGCAGCAAGCCTAGCCCATAAATGCAGCTATAAATACTATATACTAAAATATAGCTATAAATGCAGGTTTGTTTACATTAGAAACCTGCTGTACTACATCATCCTGGTTCCAATATGGTGGTGTGTAATTGTGAGTTTTTCATCCAATCTCCATTCCAGTCTAAATACAGTTCAATGGTTTATGATTTGTACCCAAATTTTTTAAAATATTAAACGTAAAGAACTATCTGCAGTTAACAGAATCAAAATATCATTTAGATGGATTGGCTGAAATTGAACTGAGCACCAGTGTCCAAATTGAATTTCAACTTCAAGATAACTGAAGAGTTTGCAAACCAAAAAAGGTCCTCTTTCAAATGGGGAGTCATCCTAAGTCAAAGATATGGGTCAATATCCTATTCAGGTATGTAGCCAGCTTATTCCTATTTTGTCCAGATTTTCCAGGAGTATCTATGGAATTGTCTTCCCCTCAACCTGGATATGCTACAACAGCCGAAGTTCACATCAAGTTTCACTTCTGTCAGCAAACAGCAGGAATGTGAGGCCACCGTGGGCACATTGTGACATATAAAACAGAGGAGGGTAAGTACTGTATTTGGCATCCATAGCATTGAATTTATGGACCCAACCTGCTTTGTGACCACAGATCAGACTTTGTAGTGTAAGGGCCCAAGGAATGTTTCATTTGACACATTGGGTCATGAAATACCAACAAAATGCTCTAGCCTGACTACTGTTGCTGATTAAGTGCCTACATTTATGTACTCCTTATATAATGGCTACTTATAGCATAAAATGTTCAATGTTAGAAAGCATCTCAAAGTCATCTCAAACTGGTTCCATGGTAATGACAATGAGTTAACATGGACACATTGAGCCTGTTACTACGCATTATTAAAATGGTGTTCTTAATAAGGTCTGTGTATCTACATAGTAGGTAGTAGTCTCTGAAGGATTGGATACCTTCAGGTGTCCAATGACAAATTTGTGTGCTAGGTGATCCCAAGTGGATTTTTTGAAGACTGACAGATGGCCAAGGTCATGCTGAAGCCAGCCAGCTTGGGCCTGCACAAAAAAGGAAAGTACACAGAAATATGGTGTCAATTCCACTTTTGGTGAGCAATTATGATTTAAAAAAATATATTTAATAAAAGGCATTACGACCCAACTGGTAGCAGTCATCATCTGGATGAATATAAACAAGACAAATGTAACCAGGAGACAAGATACAGTATGAAATAATGTGTCACCATTAGATTAATGCTTACCTAATGAAAAGATACGAGGGGAGACATCCGAAAAATTATTCTTATGACGGAAAGGTGTAAATAAAAGTGTACACTGCCCAGATTAGGGTTGCCATGACTACTGTACTGAAGCTAGATTTGTCAGTGGTGTCCATAAGTGAACACCTGGTGGCTAACAGAAGTTGACTGAGTTTTGACCAATTGCTGATGAGCTGCACAGCATTCCAGCTTGGTTGCACTGTAGATTGTGTCTTCTTGCTTGTGTTGCTCAACCTCAGTGTAGACTTTAATACCATAGATCACAATATTATTCTAGATGGACTAGAAAAACAGTTATAATTAAGGAACCACTTCCGTCCTGGCCCAAGTCTTTTTAACGGATGTAGCTCACTAAGTCCTTGTTCTAGGCCCACTTTTATTTTACTATACATAATACAATACGATATTTTTATAAACACAGTAGTAGCTTTCACTAATATGCTGAATATCCAGATCTATAATTACAGCAAAAACTTTAGAACAATGACATTTGCTTATTACATTTAAGCAATGTTTGAAGTCTAGTTGGACTGCTTTAATGCTTTGCTGTCTGAATGTTTCCTTATTTAGAGTCATTTACATTTTACTGAGGAGTTGACAATTCAAAGGTATTTTTCAAGGGCTTCACCTCATTCACTTAGATTAAAAGATTCTTCAACAAACACTGGAATAATGAAGTACATACTGCATCTGGGGGCTATTCCCTTCAAATTTAAATTTTCTTTAATTTTCTTTAATCCTTGAATCTAAAGAGAGAAGATTAATTTTGTACGGTACCATCATCATTTCTAGCTGAAAACTTCAGCTACAAATGATGATGGTACCGTACAAAATTAAGCTTGTGTGAACAACATGCCTAAAAGATACAGATATAGTATACTGATTTAGAATGGAAAATGTTCCAATGTTAATCCGAAAAAATATATATTTTAATTATAGATGGATAAGACTCCTTAGCCTGCTGGACAGAAACCTGTAGTAATGAAATCTGGGAGAGCTTTTTGAGGGGTCATTGGCCCAGGGGCGATTTGAAACAGCCAATTAGCCTAATGTGCATGTTTTGGACTGTAGGAGTACCTAGAGGAAAACCATACAAGCACAGGGAGAACAGGCAAACCCCACACAGAAACACCCAAGTCCAGGCCTTCTTGCTGTGAGGCAGACGTGCTACCCACTGCACCACCGTGCCAGCTATACTAGACAAGAACAGCTGTACTAGACAAGTACAGCTCTACTAGACAAGTCTCACTGAACAGAGACCCGAAGACAGATACAGGACCTGAATTGTTGGCGATCCGTCAGGTGAAGCTCGAATCTTTGGCTGCAGGTAGAGGAGTCTGGCAGCAAGAACATTAAGACATTATTTAACTGGCCATTAATGGTTTGCTGCCTATCATCTGCTTTAACATTTAGATACTTTTGTTTATTTAGTTTTCCCCAGAAGTGATTTTGACCAACATGCCAAAGAGTTGCCATACAAAAATACATTATGCTTTGTTTATTATTTATTTTAATAAGTACATATTAGAATATTGGTAAAGATGCAGGTGTCCTACCTGGGCAGTGGCCAGCATGACAGCAGTTAGACCCGTAATAATCCAGCCATTGCCATATTTCCATAGTAGTACCAAAGGCGTGGCCTCGAACAGCAGAATGTGGCCAATACATAGGATAAAAAACAGTGGGCTGGTGCGGAATAAGCCCCGTGCCTCTAATTTCTTACGCAGGGCCTGGAAATCTTCCACTAAAGATGCCTGAGAAGAAAGAAATCAGAGTTGGATAAATATCCATAGCTACATTTAATTTCTCACATTTTTTATTAATTATTTTATTATATTATTTATTCATTTATTTATTCTGGATGTGTAAATTGGGTTTATTGAGCACAACAAAAGCAAAAAAAAAAAAAAATGCTGTATATAATAAAATATATATAGGTGGCCTGGTGGTAGGGTGCTGGATTACTGATCCCAAGGTTGGGGTGTTGGGATGTCACCGCTGTCTCCCCAGTGCACCAAACTGGGTTGTAAAAGGCCAGCCATGTCTCTCACTGTCTATGGTATGAGGCATGTAAAAGAACCATAAACCATAGATGATTTTCGTCAAGAGTGCATCAAGAGTGTTTCTGCCCTGTGATTTCCTGGTGAGCTGTCCAGGGTGTAATGTGCACTCACCCAGAGTCAGCCTCCCACGACCCTAATTAGGATTAAGCTGTGTGAGCGCCTGCCAAAAAAAGTTGGCACTTTAAATGAGCAAATAGGCAAGATCCTTTGATTGGATTCTTACTGCAGTAATCATGTTTCAGCTGTCAACATGTTCATTAATTTATTTGCAGAACCATTTAATCCTACAAGGGTTGCAGGGAGGCTGGAGTCTATCTCAGCCAGGCGAAAATGGGGTACATCCTGAACGGCTTGCCAGTCCATTGCAAGGCCAACACACTCACACCTATAATCAATTTGGAACAGCCAATTAGCTTAATGTGCATGTCTATAGACTGTAGGAGGAAACCAGAGCACCCGGAGGAAACCCGCGCAAGCACGGGGAGAACATGCAAACTACACAGCCCAGGTTTCAAAACCAGGCCCTTCTTGCTGTGAGGTGCACGTGCTAACCACTCTGCTACCGTGCTACCCTAGCAACACGTTATTTAACCTTACTAGGTGCAGTGAGTCCCTTCGCGTTCCATAAATGTGACCTGTGGTCATGGAAAAAATATTATATGAAGTATCAAACTGTTCACATGCATCAAGCAAACATAACAACCAAGAAGATTACTGACCTGCAAGGATAGTACTGAATCTTTAACATTTTGCATGAAATATGGTCAGAACAAAATCCTGTGTGACCCTATCAGAAATCATGTAAAAGCTAGCTGGCTTGTAGCATGCACAGGTTATCAGCCTGTCTGGTGTTAGACCCACGCTGCCGGGTCACTAACCAGACTGTAGGATGCTAGCCCAACACTGGTTAACCACGAGCTGGCCTGTCTGATGTTAGCCCTATGCTGGTTAGCCTCTAGCTGGCCTATGAGCTGCTAGTCCCCATGCACATTTGTGTTTTCATGCTTGGAACTAGAACTATGCCATTGCTGTCATATTGATTTTCCATGTTGAGCCACTACCTACCTTCAGTTTGGTCGGGAGGGAGTATTTATCTGGTTCACATGGACTTTTACAAAACCACTTGTTTACAGTTTGCTAGGGAGCATAAAAATCTGCACAAGCCTCTGAAAGCAGAAATCTAAGGTTGCTTCAGTTGGTGAAGTCGAGGCTCAGTAATAATATGTGGCAATGTAATAAAGTCAGCTGATGACCTGAATGTCCTCAATGACCAGGTTATCCTATCAATAGCATTGTTCTTCCCTAATGGCTCAGGGAGCATGAGAAAATATTTTTATACATGACCCGGTGCCAGTAAACTAAAGTTAAAAAATAGACCGCAGGGGTCCAAAGCTCCCAGGAATGTGTATTTTAAAGTTGATCTATATCTTCCTTAAACCAAAATCAAAACCGATGTGTTAAAAAAATTATGTCCAACTGGTTCATTAAGCATGCACAGATTTTGGTGTGCACCAATCCCAAGCGAAGTACCTGTAAGACAAACCTGCAAGCCAATTTTCATCAAAATTCGAGCAAGGATTCTCAAGGTATCATCCGGAAGACAAATTGTTGTGTTAAATAAATGAAGTCCACCTGGTTTATTAATTATGCATGTATTTTGGCATGCACCAATCCCAGGCGAGGTACCTGTAAGATCAATATGTTTGGCGGGAGCTAATAAAGATATACTCAGACTATTCTTGCCAAGTTTTGTCTTTGCTACTTAATAGATGTCCCTTGAGTTAAAGATAATTCACTGTAATTTTTAGGAAACTTAAAAATAAATTTCCAGGGAAAAACTAGCTAAAACATAAATTGATTTCCAAATGTAGATGGTGAGATCAAGAGAGCTTAAATATTAAATACTACTAATAATAATACACTAAAAATCAAGTGTCTACTTAAAAAGAACTGGTGTAGTGCATTCAACCTGGAATTAATATGGATAGATAGATTGTAACCTTGATAAAATCTTACTCACGTTCAAGAAAGAGACAGCCCGACATTTTGAGCAGCAGGGAGCATTTACTAAGTTCATGCTGGAATTTCAGGAGTATATATATATATACTGGTTCCTTGTACTCCCTTAGCATCCCCACAGAATTACCCAGGGGACACGATTGTAGGCCTTCTCCAAGTCCATAAAACACCTGAAGGCTGGATGGTCAAACTCCCATGACCATCTTCATAACTCTGCAATGGTAACAAGCTGGTCCATTGTTCCATGACCCAGACGAAAGCCACACTGCTGCTCCACTGAATCAGAGGTTCGATAATCGGTCAGAGCCTCCTCTTCAACACCCTGAAGTAAAGTTTCTAAGCGAGGCTAAGCAGTATGATCCCCCAATAATTGGAGCACACTCTTTTTAAAAATGGGGACAACACCCTGGTCTGGAGGTCGCCCTAAACATGGATCATTCAGCTTCCATGTTTCCAACCTGCCCTGCAATGGCCTGGTGAGCTTTCCAGGGTGTACTCTGCCCTCGCCCAGAACCCTAATCAGGATTAAACGGTTCAGAAAATGAATGAATGAATAAATGAGTGCCTCCTACCTCCCCTGTTACATGAGAGAAGCTCTTTAGGACTAGTAAGTTGAAGATCTAAAGAACGGGAGTCTATTCAAGACATTCCTGGTTCACCCAGGAAGTCTATTCAAGACATTTCTGGTTCGCCCTGACTACACATTTGAGTTTACCTGGTCTGTCCAGCAATCTTCCTTGCCACAAGATTCAACTCACCAAGTTCCAAGAAGACTGGTTAATCTGAACTGTCTTTTGGTACATAAGCACATACAATAGTCAGAACCTTCCCTCCTGCAACTTGGAGCCACAGAGAGGTGACCCTCTCGCTCACGGAGAAAAAAGTAAACACAGAGGCACTCAGCCTGAGACATTTGTAGTAGTGTCCCTCAAAAAAAAGATAAAAAAAAAAAGCAACATTGAAACATGCCTATTTTGCGCAGTGTCTGTGTGTTATGTAGGTTTTTTGATAAATTTGGCACTTACAGCTAGAAAATGTGAGTGCAAACTGTACTATTTCATATTCTTAGTCCTTTCATCCAGTGAACTGTAGGACTTGGGCCGTAGCCTTGTACTGGAAGCTATGGATAAGTGCAGTGCCATTATAAAGCACTAAACAGATACAAAGTGCCAGGTGTAAACAACGGCATTTAGACCACTGGTGCTGACATGTGGCTGCAGTGCAAATGATGTCACCGAGGTACAAATTTGATAAGCTTGCAGTCCTCGACCAGCCCAGTGTCTGTATCAAGCTCACTATCAACATCTGTGTACTCAACCAAAATATCTTTTAAATTCAGCTTTTCCAAGTCACTAAAGTCTGGGTTGCCTTTCATTTTTAGAACAGTATATTATCTTAATACCCAGTTTTGACAGATAAAAACATAGAAAATCAAAGCAACAAATTCCCTGCACAGTCTCATTTTTAGTGATATGTGCTACAATACTGGCGTAAGTAACATTGATGGGCAACAGTTACATTTGCATTTACAGGATTTGGCAGACGCTCTTATCCAGAGCGACTTACAATTATCATTTTTATACAACTGAGCAATTGAGGGTTAAGGGCCCAACACTTGCTCAAGGGCCCAACAATGGTGATGGTGGGGATTGAACCACTAACCTTTGGATAAGTAACCCATCGCAATAATCACTAAGTTACCACTGGCCCTGAATAGCCAGGCCAGGCCAGTGTAGGCTTCCCATCACTCTCTATATTAATCCCTGATTTAATATTTTATTATCATTATGATAATAGGTTTCTGCAGCATGATCTCACGGGAGCTTGGATTATGGTTAAGATGGCAGACAGACAGGAATATGAAGAAATGAGGTTGATGGATTCAACATTTTTTAATGCATAATGACAGATGTAAAAATTTTATCATAAGATAATGAAATACTATGTTTAGTATGCAATGAAGTCTAAAATTCCACCGCAGTGGAATTAAAGAATGTAATAAGACTCTCAGTCAGATAAACTGGGCCAAAACGTACTGCCACTAATAAACAGCAGGTGGCAACAGACAATGACGTGTTATTGCAGGGTTTAAAAAGACCATTGGACCCAAATAACCTCAGACAAAGTCACATGCATTATAAACCTTAAGAGCCAATCACTGGCTGAGTCTGGACCAAAAGAAAAACCTCACCTGATACTGCCCAAATGACTGCCTTCATTATGTTCAGGAAAGCTAGCAGGCCAGATACAGTTTCTATAGCAACAGGCCTTTCTCAGTGATTTTTCCTTTACTGTGTTTCTATCCTGAACTGTCACTTTGACCGCCATGTAGATCTTCGATTAAGTATATTCCTGACAGTGTCTCTCTAGGGACAAACAGAGAATGTTTACTGATTCAGTTTTGTTTCTAAGGAATTCCAGACTACTAATGCTTTTCTAAATATGGGATATGAGCCTTTTTAAATGATTTTCTGTGATAGTAATTGTTTTTTAAACTAAATAGTCAAAACTACTATCTTTCCGTTTGCCTTATAAGAGTTAATATGTTTTGTGTGTGTGTGTGTGTGTGTGTGTGTGTGTGTGTGTGTGTGTGTGTGTGTGTGTGTGTGTGACTGTATGTACATATCTGCTGATCAGCCGTTACATTAACTCCACAAGTTTTATAAAGCTATGCTGTGGTGTGGGCAGTGGTGGCCTGGTGGTAAGGTGCTGGATTACTGATTCCAAGGTTAGGGGTTCAAGCCCCACTATCAATGGGTTGTCACTGCTGTCCCCCCCAGTGCAGCTAACTGGGTTATCAAATGCCAGCCATGTCTCTCACTGCAATGTACGTGTGAAGTGTACATTATGTCCTGGAGCAAAGTGTTTGTCCACGTTCATTGTAGACAACTCTAACCTAATAAAGCGTCTCTCAACGGCACACACTTCAACAAAACTAGTTGCTGAAAACACCGTTGTTGACACTGTTGATAACAGGCCAGCTGTGCCTAACATGAGCTCTGTTAACAAAGAAGGGCACAGAGCCACACCATCCAAACATCTTAATTTACACTACAGAGAGTTAAAGCACTTCATAGTTAAACTGTTTACTTTTATTTTTAAGAAAATACTTCAACAGTACAGTATTTGCAGAGAGTTAAGCACTTCATATGGTTAAACTCTTTACTTTTATTGTTAAGAAAATACTTGAAAACAGTACAACATGTACAGAGAGTTAAAAGCACTTCATATTGTTAAGCTGTGTATTTTTGTGATGACAAAAATACTCGACGTACAGTATGTCTACCAGTTGTGGTCTGTTGAGGTGCAATAAATATTAAATGTTCTGTGTGAGTACCTGTCTATGCAGTTCTACTCACATAAACTACAGGTTTTGTCATGTCATGTCATTGTCATGTCATTTTCTGAACCGCATAATCCTAATTAGGGAGGCTGGCGCCCATCTCAGCCGACTCCGGGCGAGGGCAGAGTACACCCTGGACAGCTCGCCAGGCCATCGCAG
>JAOUQZ010000010.1:18328970-18339182 GCA_028564935.1 Neosilurus hyrtlii | reverse complement strand
GTCATCACTTCCGGCATTTGGTACATTCCCTTTCCGTAAGAAGGCAGTCGTTTGTAAATTTGTTTTCTGAAAATTTAGTTTTGTTTTCCTAAAATGTATTTTTGTTTTCTTAAAATGTATTTTTGTTTTTCACTTCCCGGCCACCGTATTAAACATTTAAAATAAATCAAATATAGTTGAGTACAATTATATATGTAGTAAAAATGTAAAAAAAAAGTATAGGATAGTATAGAAAGTCAAATTCAACATGTAACTCTAATAAAATATTTGCATTGCATTTCACTGTGTTATCCGCCTAGTTTTACTATGATTATATGTCTGTTGTGATTTTGAAATGTAAGGTAAAGTCTGTTGGGCTTTTATTCCCCAAGTCTATCAATCAATCAGAATCACAATACTTTATTTATCCTGGAGGAAATTGCGTGCAGCTCATCAGAGCCAGAGCTTATCCCCGGTTTCGGTAGCATGAAGCGACTTGAAGTTCAGATCCTCCTGGATGGGTCGCTAGTCCATTGCAGGTTATCTTCCCAGTATTTTTACCGGTGCCCATTTATACTGCTGGGTGGACAGAGGCACACTTTTGGTTAAAAGCTTGCCCAGGGGCCTTAGCACGGTAACGGTGTAAATGTAAGTAACCATCTTTTCTAGGCCTCACCGGTTCCTCATGTGCGCTGATGAGTGAAAGACCATGCAGATTCGATCAGTTCCCAATTTAGTAATTTAATTAAATACATCAGAATAATTACAATACATGTGATATGAAATGTGGTGGCGTTTCACAAAGCCTGAGTCCTCTCCAACCTCTCCAGCGAGCAGACGATGCACGTTTCTATCTTGTCGACTGGTTTTGTGTGTGTGTGTGTGTGTGTGTGTGTGTGTGTGTGTGTGTGTGTGTGTGTGTGTGTGTGTGAATACACATGAAATAGAATCTCCATCCAAACTGATGCTCTCCCTGCCATATAACCTTTAACCTCTAGCAAAGCCATAATATGTCTGCAGCCAAACATGGGCAAAACACAGCATAATTAAAAGAATACACAATTACACGGATGCTATGCAAACAACACACTCAATAAAAGTCGACAGATTTACGGAGGCGAAGACTGTCTTGTCCATGTGAGAGAATTTGAGAGTTTTCTTTACCCATTAGCTTGTCTGAAACTAACAGAATGTTTAACACTTCATTTTATGGATTGTGTTCATATTTTACACAAATGCAGCATGGGAACAGAAACAATACAGTAAATTGTGAATAAAAAAATACAACAATTATATTCTATCATAACGCAGAGTCGATCCTACGACCTCTTGATCGTGAGCCTCGCACCACTACACCACCGGGCCCATTTGAAATGTAAATTAGTAAAATAATAATAATAATTTAAAAAAGCATTATTAAAAAACTATTTAAAATAAAAAAAGCCATTATTGCATTTGCAGAATTTGTACTATAGTTATATCAGATTGAGCTATCAGCAAAGAATGATAAAAGTAATTTTCTTCCATGAGGGGGTCGGTGTTCCCAATTCACATACAAATAAAGCACTAAAATAAGACATCACTTCCAGGAAATATAGAAAAATGGAAACTCAGGAGATTAAAGTGTGAATTAAAAGCAAAAAAATAAATGACTTGCTAAAGATACTCCTGTCACTGAGTTAAAAACTAATGTAAATTTTGTCGAATTGTGATTACATTGAAAACATGGTTTAAAATAATAATTAAAGGAAACACTGGAGAAATGACGATTATTTATGGAGGTAGGCATCCAGCCACAGCTCACCAGATTTCTCCAAAGACCTAAAAAGCACATGAATAAAATCCCAGTGTTAGGATCCTTAGTGCTGAATGTTTATCTGATTAATATAATACATGTCATCTCAAACAACAGGAATCTAATTTTATCATTACATTATGTGTTTCTCAATGTGAGAATGTTTTACCATGTGTTAATAAAACTCTGAAGTGGTGAATTACCTACCTAACAATGTCACACCAGGATTCCCATAAGCCTTTGACCTGA
This sequence comes from Neosilurus hyrtlii, assembly GCA_028564935.1. NCBI lineage: Eukaryota > Metazoa > Chordata > Actinopteri > Siluriformes > Plotosidae > Neosilurus > Neosilurus hyrtlii. Next base: position 18,337,159 of record JAOUQZ010000010.1, on the reverse strand, counting down.
TACTGAATTCCATACTTCTCACAAAGCTCTCGTACCAAGGGAGCCGCACGGTTATAGTTATGGCGAGGCATTGTAGGGAAGAGGCTGTGGATGGGAATTAAATAAAAACGACATCATAAAAGAGCACCATGCGTAAAAATGTTCTGAATATTCATGCAGCTATGAGCACAAATTCAAATCTAATGCTAGTCCACCTACTGGTGCTCAATCTGGAAGTTGAGATGGCCGCTGAACCAATCATTGAACATCGACTGGTCAACATTACAAGTAGCTTTCAACTGAAAAACAAAAGTCACAAAAGTACATAACAATCCTATAGAATTAAAATCATACACTGATTTAATAATTTGGTGTTCTTCAATATACAGTACTTCCCTAGTACACATACCTAAGGGACATACTTAAGCATGAATAACGAAAATATGCCCAATATGGGTACTGATTATAATGTCTCATGTGCTCGTCTTATTTATAGTGCGAGGGTGTAAACAAATTCCCTTGTCGAAGGATTTACTGGGTTTTGAATTTTCAAGGACACTTAAGGTCAAAGCTAATTGTCCATATATGTCCATATATGGGTGGCACGGTGGCAAAGGGACCAGCACATCCACCTCACAGCAAGAAGGTTCTAGGTTCGAGTCCCAGGCTTGGGCGTTTCTGTGTGGAGTTTGCATGTTCTTCCTGGGCTTGCGTGAATTTCGTCCTCCAACAGTCTAAAGACCTGTACATTAGGCTAACTGTCTGTTCCAAATTGCCGCTAGGTGTGATTGTGAGTGTGAATTGTGTGTGTGTGTTTCCCTGCGATGGTTTGGCGAGCTGTTCAGGGTGTACCCTACCTTCGCCCACTGTTGGATGAGATAGGCTCTAGCCTCCCCACAAGCCCAATAGGAGTAAGCGGTTCAGCAAATGAGCAAGTGAATGAGTGAGTCAGAAATTCCATGTACAAATTTCTATTAGTGTTCCATAGTCATGCTGATCAAAACTATTTTTGAAGTGAGTCAAAGACTTTGTGACCTTGCTCTGACCTTTACATGCCAAATTCAAATCAATTCAAAGTTTTGTGAAAGACAGTTCTAGATTTGGAAGGTTGTTGAAGTTGCTTGAGAAGTCACCTCTCTTCAGACAATAAGGTCGAAACTATTCTGACACACCAGGTGATTTTATCTTGATATCTTCGTATTTCTTTGTTTTTTTATATTACAGAAATACTCTGAAAGTGCATTTTAGCATGCATTTATCTTTGGATCAGCACTACAATACAGACATAATATACTGAGTTTTGTTTGTTCTCATGATATATGGGAAATCTAAGTTGAAACAGTGATTCTGAGAAAAATAAATAAGATAAAAAATACAGCAGTTCACTGACTAAACTAAACAGGTCACTGCATAGCCTATATATGGCTCTATATTTGCCTTTGGACCCGTTTGCACATGTAATATTAAAAAATTCACAAATGAATATTAGAAATACTGTTTTTGATGATAAAAAATAATTTTGAAGTGTGAAAGGATGTTAAATGTGTGGTTTTGCTAAGTGTGTTATACTTTTACACACAAAAAAAAAAATTCGCCTTTTTAGATCCATATATGTGATATCTTGGTCTATACGATGCACATACCGGCAAATATCTGTACTTTGTTTTAGTAAACTGGAAAGAAGGAAGCATTGGTTGCACTCAATAAAAGAATTATCCTAAAAATCTATACAGGTCATTCTATCAACATGAATAAAACACAGGTGAAATGTCTCTCAAACCAGTTACATGTTACATTCATTTATAAATTGGTTCACGTCAGTGGAAAAAAACCCTGAAGCCAACACTGAGCCTCATGAATATTTATTACTTCTGGACATGCTTAGTGGACACTTTTCCGACTTCTTTGATTTTAGCCACAGGTGACGTGATGTGTCCGTCAATGTTACGTGACATTACTTTAAAGTGGCTTTAGAATTTATTCTGTGGATAATATTATCTTTTAATAAACGTTATTGCTTATTAGTCCTAACTTTGTAAATTGAGAAGAATTTAGATTTTCTTTATGGTTTTAAAAATTTTAATAAATGTCCCCCAGAATGTACCCAAGACCAAATAATGAGCCACATATTTTCCATATTTGCCTTCTTTCTCCCCTTTAGAGCAGAGATCTCTAAAGCCGGTGTGACAGATCTGAAATGCGCATTCACTCTGACTGTTGTGAAAAGCAGCTTGAACAGTAAGTACACTGACACCGGAACAACTGCGTGAACAACTACGTGATTTTTATAATATAATATAATAATGTGCAAGATGGTGGGAGGCTCGTTGCATGTAGGAAATATGCATATTTTTTCATTTGAAAACTAAATGACCCAGGTAGATGGAAATCCCTACACTATATTTAATTGATCCACAAATGCTTGAGGTTACTCTACTTTCAGGAGTACCGTTTTAGTACAGGTTGAATTGCCCAGTGATCCTAAACCTCAAAAAAGTACCTGCATGCTGAGCCAGTCATCGTGCTTTTCATAGTCAATGTCCATGGGAATGTGGTTCATCTGGGTCACCCACACAAACCAGTGACTCTCAAGGAACCTAGACATTAGACCAGCAACAGAATATACAGTGCATTTTTCCTGTCATGTTGTTGAATGTAATATTTCTGATGCTATATGCTGTTTAGAAATCCATAAAGGGTAAGACGAAGACTGATGAAGTCTTACCTTACAAAAGTTATAAGTGCAAATGATCCCAGAACTCCATAAAAGGGAACATAACACACGAGATAACGTGCATAGTAGGAAAGATACCATGCAAAGTCCTTAAAAAAAAGGTCTCTAGATAAGTAAGAGGTAGTTCTATTGAATGTTTAGACATATTGCTTAGTGAAAAATGTTGTCATGGCAACTTACCACCCAGTCCCGTCGCAAATACATAGTTTGCAGGATGTGCATGTTAAAGTACACTGGTATGAGCAGGGGAGGGCCAACTGAGTAAAAGAGGGTAGGAAGGTTTGGGTAGGGGGCATGGATTTTATAAAATGTTAAAAATAAAGCTACTACATTGTTCTGAACAATCAGTGTATTTATACTGGTCTAAATGAAAGAGCAATGAATGGCATACTCAAAAAGAAGTATCGGTGCTGATGGTTATAAGGCATGTGCTTCAACTTTTTAATCCCATACTGTAACAAACAAGGATGAAATGGAAGTACAGGCAAACTGATTATCAAAACTATATTCATTATTAAAAACAAAACATCTGTACATTGTTAATAATGTACAGACTTTTCTGCTCCAGGCAGGAACACAGAACACATTCACTTTACCTCGATAGGAAGAATGTTTCCAAGGACCAGTATGTTAAGCATGTTGACATCAGGATCCTTACTGAGCACATTGGGCTTACCATGATGCTGAAAGTGGCGATGGTTCCACCAATTTGCAGAAGCCCCCTATATATTGAACACACACACACACAGAGAGTGAGAGAGAGAGAGAGAGAGAGAGAGAGAGAGATTGAAAAAGTTTAGTCCACAATAACAAATTATTTGTGTTTCTATTTCTCACTAAACGAAGTCGACAGCTTGAGGAACAGTTGCACTGGGGCATGACCGTTTGTGTGTGTTTGTGAGTGTGTGTGTTGGGGATGTCGTTTGTTTTTGTTTTTTTTTAACAGTTTTCTTTGTTCTAAGTGTTTCAAATCCATCAAGAAACAAAGGAGATGAAGCACTTTTTGCGATTAAAAAAAAATTTGTGTAGAAATTTGAAAGCCTACACCTAGCCCTATCAGAATAAAGAAACAAAACCAAAATTGGTCAAGAAATAAAGGGAGAAGAAGCATTTTAAAAATTGTGGATGGACACCGGATAGACTTAGACCTCACTGCCACAGGATAACCTCATCGGGTGTATGGCTGGATGAACCACAAAAGCACAGCGTTTTAAAATGCCTTATAATAAACTGCCTATTTCCCCTAATTTGCTTGGTCTGTACAGAGAAATCTCAGCTCTTGGTCTTTTTGCACAGACCTCGCTTTCTTCTCAGTGTTTACTAAAGACCTTGGTCTGAGATTTCTGTGTCGAGACCTCGTGCTTCGTTAATAAGTATTTTTTATCTTACATATTTGAGCCATATATTAGCTAGAAGGTAAAAGGTCAGTTCTCATTAGCAGTTGTGTTGAATATGAAAGCAATGTGCAAATGTGTCACAACACGAAGTGCCACACCATGTTGCGAATGGGGCTGTTTTAGAGTGTGCATGCTAACCCTAATCCACGGTCAAAAACACCAACGAGGTCCATGCCTAAGTGGAATGGAGTAATTCTGGCAGGGCCAATAGCATATTAGGCCGAGAGTGATATTGGTTTGACTCATTGGTTTATATCTACTATAGTTGAATAGGTAAATCTATGTGTATTGATTTCATACCTTTAGGTGTCCAATGACAAATTTGTGTAGTATGTGATCCCAGGTGGAATTTTTAAAGACTGACAGGTGGCCAAAGTCATGTTGAAGCCAGCCAGCCTGAGCCTGCGCAGCCAAGGAGAGAAAGCACACATATGGTTTCAGTACCACTTTCACAACTTATTATTGTTATATTATTATGCTTCCCAGTTTGGTCACCTTTCCGCTAGTTAGCAGCACAAAATAGGGTATTTTGGGACAAATGCATTTTATGAAAGCAATATTATTTCTTTTCTCTAGAGGTGTACGCTGTCTGCCTCGCAGCAAGAAGGCCTGAGTTCGATTTCTGGGCGTTTCTGTGTGGAGTCTGCATGTTTTCCCGGTGCTTACGTGGGTTTCCTCAGGGTACTCCGGTTTCCTCCCATAGTCCAAAAACATGCACAGTAGGCTAACTGGCTGTTCCAAATCGACCCTAGGTGTGAGTGTGAACGGTTGTGTGTTGTCCTGTGATGGCCTGGCAAGCTGTCCAGGGTGTACCCCGCCTTTGCCCAGAGTCGGCTGAGGTAGGCACCAGCCTCCCTGTGACCCTCATTAAGATTTAGCAGTAGAAAATGAATGAATGAATGATACAGATACAGGCATACTCTTTGCTTAACACCTATTTTGAGGATTTTGATGTTTTGTTGATTTTTGATTGACATCATTACTGATACAATGTGCTTTAGTTATATGGGATGCCAGGATAACCCTTACCAGTATTGCTGTTGTTGTGCTGTTACTGTAAGGTAAGCATAACCCCCAATATTCATTTTCGGAGCCGCTTAATCCTAATTAATCCTGGCACCCATCTCATCCGACTCTGGGCGAAGGCAGGGTACACCATGAACAGCTCGCCATGGCCAACACACACACGACCACTCACACTCACACCAAGGGGCAATTGCGAAACAACCAATTAGCCTACTGTGCATGTTTTTGGACTGTAGGAGGAAACCCACCAAGCGAAAAGGAGAGCATGCAATCTTAACACAGAAATGTCCAAACCCAAAAATCGAACCCGGGCATTCTTCCTTCGTGCCGGACGTAAGAACCACTGCACCACTGTGCTACCCTACCCCCTAGTATGGGTTTCAGAAAATGTTAATGTTTGAGAAAATGTTACAACATACTGCATGCAACATTACTGGACAAATTTAATGTGTCAGTAAATGTATTATACTTAGCATATATTTAATTATTCATTAATTTTTTTTTGTTTCGTTTCATTTTCTGACCCACTTTATCCTTTATTAGGGTTGTAGGGAGGATGGAGCCCATTTCAGCCAACTCTGGGCAACTCTGGTATACACTGAACACCAAAGACACACAAGTTTTAACTCTCGCACTCACACCTAGGGGCAATGGAAAATATCCAGTTAGCCTAACATGCATGTCTTGGGTCTGTGGGTGAAACCAGAGGAACCAGGAAAAAAGCCACGCAAGCATGGGGAGAACATGATAACTCCACACAGAAATGCCATCTCCAGGGACGGGACTCGAATCCAATACCTTACTGTGAGGCGAACATGCTAACCACTATGCCACCATGCCTTGCACTTTATATAATACAAAATACATGACTCCCATAATTTTAATAACTACTATCTCATAGCATGGAGGTACGTTTTAGAGTTCACTTCATGTCTTTAAGACAAAACCAACTTACCATCTGTTTATGATACTAAAACAAGAGCTGGAACATTTAATAGCAGATGCATGCAGTTACTTCCTATCACATTTCAAATACTTTAGCTTAAACATCTCCAAGGTACAAACAGAAATGTAAAAACAAATAAATAAATAACGTAACAGCTTGTGTATGCACTAGAGCATGTTCATATACCACGAGCACCATCCTTGTGACTAAGTTAAATATGAAGCCATCTTACCTGTGCAATGGTCAGTATGAGGGATATTAGAGTTGTAACAATCCATCCATTGCCAAACGTCCAAAGCAGGGTTAAGGACAGGGCCTCCAAGAGCAGAATGTGGCCTAGATATCCGATAAAAAAAAGCGGACTGGTGCGGAACAAGCCCTTTGTCTCCAACTGTTTACGCAAAGCCCGGAAATCTTCCACTAAAGCAGCCTGAAAAAGATGAGACAAGAGCCACACCCAGAAGTAATGAGAAATTGTGAATGATAAATACAGGTGTACATTAGTCTTAGCTATATATTCCTAATATTGTTCCCAATAATCATTAGCATGAATAATGATTATATATTATTGTTAGATATGTCAAATATACTATGCTATGACAACACAGAGTTATGTATACACATGCTTGTTGAGTATTTGAGGTATTCCCAGTTATATGTTCATCAAAATCTGAAAATATTTTTGAGCTGTTTACTAGCATACTTTGTGATAAATCCAGATTACTCGTGTGTGCACCTTTTTGTGTTACCTGTACCCTTTGTAGCATTGCTATGGCCTGTAAATACAAGCCGAAAACCCAAATGGACGAAGCATTTGAAGGTACCCAAAATGGCACGATGAAAGAAAATTACAAACCATCAGTATCTTCAAAAATATTCACCCTAGAGAGTTGTGACTGGTCTCAAAATTTGTGCAAACCATGTATTTATATTCACTTTCTACTATATATATATATATATATATATATATGTGTCTAGGAGCAATACTTTTTGTGCTATTTTTTTAAAACGTTTTTGAGGCAGTTTCTACCAGAAACTGTGAGGAGACAGCCGGACTCCAGATCCCACACCAACCAGCAGAGGGCAGCACACCAACACCAACACTCCCCAAGTTGGGGGGAAGGAGCCACACCTGCTGGCAATTAACCATTAGGCACAAAGCCTATTAAAGAAGCCTGCACCCTTTAGAAGGTGCTGGGTCTCATATGTGTGAAGTCTCGTAGCCGGTAATGGTGTATTTCTTTTCCTGCATTTCTACCAGGGGCCTCATGTACAAAGACTTGTGTGGAATTCCTACTGAAAAATGGCGTACACTTAAATCCAGAAAACGTTGTGCATGCAAAAAAATCCAGATGTATGAATCTGTGCGTATGTATGAACCCAAGCACATTTCCTTTGAACATCTGAATCAAGGTGGAATTAAGCGCACATGTAAGAGTACCCGACCCCTCCCTGTCCATGTCCTCATTTAAATATGCAAATCATATTTAAATGAACCCTGCACCAGAGATTCCCCTCTTTGCAGGATCAGAAATCTTTTACAATATGAGTAAAATGTGAAAAAAAAAGCGAAATTTCGGTTTCGGTAAAATTTTGGTAACAACATGTGGAATTCGTTTCCGGTGGGGGTTGGATTCCGCCAAGGCTGCACTTTGTCACCGGTTCTGTTCACAATTTTTATGGATAGAATTTCTTCAGTCAAGGTGTTGAGGGGTTATGGTTTGGTGGCCATAGGATCTCGTCTCTGCTTTTTGCGGATAACGTTGTCCTTTTGGCTTCATCGAGCCAGGACCTTCAGCTCTCGCTGGAGCGATTCGTAACTGAGTGTGAAGCAACGGGGATAAAAATTAGCACCTCCAAGTCCGAGACCATGGTTCCCAGTCGGAAAAGGGTGGAATGCACCCTCCGGGTCGGGAATGAGGTCTTGCCCCAAGTGGAGGAGTTTAAGTATCTCCAGGTCTTGTTCACGAGTGAGGGAAGGATGGAGCGGAAGATTGACAGGCAGATGGGCGCAGCCTCTGCTGTAATGCGGAGCTTGTACCGGTCCGTCGTGGTGAAGCGGGAGCTGAGCCAGAAGGCAAAGCTCTCAATTTACGTTTCTACCCTC
>JAOUQZ010000010.1:18317678-18328870 GCA_028564935.1 Neosilurus hyrtlii | reverse complement strand
GTGTGTGTGTGTGTGTGTGTGTGTGTGTGTGTGTGTGTGTGTGTGTGTGTGTGTGTGTGTGTGAGAGTGAGTGAGTGTGTGAGTGAGTGTGAGTGTGAGTGAGATGGGGTGGTGGGTGGTGGTCGTGAAGGAGGTAGCAGAGTATGCTGGAAATGTACCCACGCCTAATAATAAAAATAAATAAATAAACAATATATTAGGGCAGTGGAGGCTTAGTGATTAAGACTCTGACTTGGTTGAAGTCTCCACCATGGTTCCACTGTGGGTCCTTAACCCTCAGTTGTTTAGCTGTATATGTAAGTCACTCTGGATGAGGGTCTGCCAAAAGCAATGACTGTAAAAATGTTTATGGGACATATATATATATATATATAAGACACAGGATTGACTTCTAAGCATTAAATATTACATTTTTTATTTTTTATTTTAATGGCGGCACGGTGGCGCAGAGGTTAGCACATCTTCATCGCAGCAAGAAGGTCCCGGGTTTCATTCCCGGGCTCAGGGCGTTTCTGTGTGAAGTTTGTGTGTATGTTCTCCCTGTGCTTGTGTGGGTTACCTCCGGGTACTCTGATTTCCTCTTATTGTCTAAAAACATGCCCAGTAGGCTGATCGGCTGTTCCAAATCTCCCTTAGGTATGAGTGTGAGTGTGAAAGGTTGTACGGTGTTGGCCCTGCTATGGTCTGGCGAGCTGTTCAGGGTGTACCCCGTACCCTGTATCCCTAATTTGTATTTAAATGACTTTTCCCTGAAATATGTAAAACGGATTTCCTTTTTCAGTTCAAATCCACTGTGAGAGCATAAAAAAGAAGCCGTGCTGTTTCTGTTGTGTTGTTCCTTTCTGCCTGATGTATTACCTCAATACTGTGGGAAGTTTATGACAAACCTGTGGTTCATTTGTTTCTTAGCACTTCTGGGTGGGGGGAAAAAAACAATCCAGAGTGTCATTACAGCATCCCATACTGTGTTCTTTTCCATCAAGTCTTAACATCCATCCCCTCTCATCTTTACTTCCAGTGGCTTTTCTTAAACGAGCAGAACTCGTCCTACCTCCTGCAGAGTGACCTGTCACTGTCACACCTCTTGTCACGCTCCAAAATACTGAAAGGGGCATTTTGGCTTGGCTGCCCTTCTGGATCATGCCATTAGTGCGAGTGCTTCATACAGCGCAGTGACGTGACTGATCGAAACTATTGCACAGCATCATCACAACACACACACACACACACACACACACACACACATACACACAGACACACACCTTGTACTTTTATATTTATGGGATGTTCGTTAATATAATCCATTCCCTAGCCCCTAACATTAACAATCACAACAGAATACATTACCTGAACCCTGAAAACCAAGTCTCCTGTGAATAGTCTCCTGTGAGGAAAAAATTCGGAAGCCACATTCACTTGAAGCCTTCACTGCAACTTGAGCTGTGGGTGCTGGAGCATTGTCCTGCACATAGTGCTAGCGGAGCTTTCCTCTGCATTTTTTCTTCATTTCTTCCCACAGCTGTCGAAGCTCTCTAGCATAATATTCTCTATTTATGGTTCTGCCATGATGAAGGTAGTCATCATTAAAATGAATTTACAATACCAAATACAGAGGTCATTACTTTGCCACTGGCCTGCGCAGCTTTGAACTTTTTCGGTTTTGGGAATCCAGGATGCTTCCCCTGCATGCTTTGTCCTTTAGTCTCAGGATCAAAGTGATGGACCCATTTATATTTCATCCTGAGTAGCAACATGCCCAGAAACCTGTCTTGGTCTGCTGAATATTCCTCCAAATGTTGCTGGCACACATGTAACCACCTCCTCTTTTTGTTCCTCTCTCAACATTCTTGGCTCCCATCTTGCAGACACCTAATTCATGTGAAGCCTCTCATGCTAAATCCTTTCTACTGTTGAACTGCTTATGTGATGTAAATTAACTATCTAAATTATCTATCTGACAGTTATTCTTTTGTCTAGTACCGCAGTATCAAGAACCGCATCAACAGTTTACTGTGTGGTGACTTCACATGGATGACCAGGATGGCAGGGGTTTTTGGGTGCTGCTTCTACTCCGCTTAAAAACAACACATCATACCTTACCTGTACTGTATGAAGGGAAATTGCTCACCTTCCCTAAAGTCAGTACTTTGTAGAGCAACCTTTTGTGGCAATTACAGCTGCAAGTCGCTTTGGATAAGTCTCATGAGCTTGCCACTGGGATTTTTGCCCATTCCATCTCCATGTTGGATGGTTTCCGCTTGTGAACAGCAATCTTCTAGTTTGACCACAGATCTTCAGCTGGATTGAGGTCTGGGCTTTGACTAGGTCATTCCAAAACATTTAAATGATTTCCCTTAAACCACTCGAGTTTTGCTTTAGCAGTATGCTTCGGGTCATTGTCCTGCTGGAAAGTGAACCTCCATCCCAGTCTCAAATTCAGACTGAAATAGGTTTTGCTAAAGAGTATCCCTATATTTAGCACCACCATGATGCTGCCACCACCAGGTTTTACTGTTGGGATGGTGTTCTTGGGGTGGTGAAATGTGTTGGGTTTGTGCCAAACATAGTGATTTCCTTTGTGGCTGAAAAGTTACATTTTAGACTCATCTGACCAGAGCACCTTTCTCCATACATTTGGAGAATCGCCCACATGCCTTTTGGCAAACTCAAAATGTGCCTTCTTATTTTTAACACTAAGTAATGGCTTTTTCTGGCCACTCTTCCATAAAGCCCAGCTCTATGGAGTGTACAGCTTATTGAGTTTTGGTGGGCAGCCCTTTCTTGGCAGGTTTGTTGTGGTACCATGTTCTTTCCATTTGAAGATGATGGATTTGATGCTGCTCCAGGGGATCATCAAATACTTGGATATTTTTTTTATAACTCATCTCATACTTGTACTTCTCAACAACTTTGTCCCTGACTTGTTTGGAGAGCTCCTTGGTCATTCATGGTGTGATGCCTCTTGCTTAGTGGTGCTGCAGACTCTGAGGCCTTTCAGAAAAGGTGTGTTTATACTGACAGATCATGTGACACTAAGATTGCACACAAGTGCAATTTTTATTTTTAAAAATCCCTTTTTATATATATTTTTTCTCATTTCACTTCACCAATTTAGACTATTTTGTGCAGATCCATCACATAAAATTACACCCACTAAGCAGAATATGCCACAGTGCCCATGTTTATTTCCTAACTTGAACAGAAAATGGTGTACTGGGATCTGGCTGACATTAATTGACGGTGACAGCAGTTTCTAAGCATGCACCCAGTAGCTGTCCCTTCTTTTCCCCACAGGACTTGACCAAGAAGTTCCCCAGCTGACCTCAGTAGCAAGCACAGCTGGTCCAAAAGCCACAAAGTCCACTGACTGCTTAAAAAAATCTGCCTCATGCAGCCTTCTTTGTCTCTCGGGCAAAACAAACTTAAGGTTTCAGGAACTACAGTTCCTAGGAGAAGTATGTTTACTCAGAGAGCAAGCTGTGGAGTTTCTGAAACCTGGTGGAGAGCAGGAGGGCATAGAGAAAGTCTGTGCGGCTTTAAATAAACAACAGCCTGAATAATTCACTAAACTACAAAAATTCAAGTTCTCTTCAGTTAGGTGCACTTCTGTCAATCAATTGTCCGTTGTCTGCCTTTTAGCCCGCAGCCAGTTAGATCAAATACAGCTGCACATACATCACATCTGTCTTCTAGCCTCTCTTTCTCCTTTTACTTCTCCTTTTATACACTTTTCTTAAACTTTACAGTGTTTGGTTCCTCCGTGCCCATGCCCTCTACTGCATTTTTGAAAAGAATTTTTTAATAAATAATTTTTATCAGCACATGTTTGGATATTTGGAACATGGGAAGGCTGGAGTCTATCTCAGACAACTCTGGGCAAAGGCTGGGTTCACCCTGAACAGCTCACTAGTTCATTGCAGGGCCAACACACACACACACACACACACACGCACACACACATGCACATACATGCACACACGCACACACATATGTTATCTCTAGTTTATTTTGGAATATTAAATCCCATCAATAGTTTGTTATTGGCAGCAACATTGTGTAGTGGCTAGCATGTCTGCCTCACAGGAAGAAGGTCCTGTGTTCGGGTCCTGGGCTCGGGTGTTTTTCTCTGGAGTTTGCATGTTCTCCCTATGCTTACGTGGGTTCCCTCCGGGTATTCCGGTTTCTTTCAACAGTCATGCATATTAGGCAAACTGGCTGTTCCAGATTGCCCCTAGGTGTGAGTGTGAATGTGCATGACTGTGTGTATGTGCTCTGCAATGGTCTGGCAAGCTGTTCAGGGTGTACTCCACCTTCGCCCAGTGTCGGCTGAGATAGGCTCCAGCCTCCCTGCAACCATAATTGGATTTAGTAAATCGGCAAGTCAGTCAGTAAGAGTGTTTGAAAGTAAGAGAGCCCTGCTTCAGGGAAAAGTAAACTACAGCAGACTATTTTTATATCGTGACGCTGATGTCTGTGTCTATTATTACTGTATGTCCATTTGCAGGTCAACTCTTTTTCCCCTCCTGGTAATGAATGACAAGCACATTCACATTAGTGCATCATTAAATTAGATCAAATTCTTTTTCACAGAGTGTGTTATTATATCTGGCGCTGACCGTATCCTGTATTATCTTTCTATTTTTCACGTAAATCAGACCACTTTCCTTCTCTACAGATTCTCTGCCATTTTTACTTTACTTCTCATCTTTCAGGTTTTTTACTCCCCTCATCATCTGATCCACTCTTTTCCCATCTGTCCTGGAGACGCCTGCTGCCAGAGTCTGTACAAGTGTTTAGCAATTATAGAGTTCTCTTGCCATTTCTCTGGACGGCAGTGTCATTATGTCAAAGCAGGGAGTGTTTAGCACTTTCCTCTGTGCTGTGCTGAAAGAGACAGGATGCAGGTGCCTATATTTCAAGGTTCTGGGTGATGAGTCCTGCACTTTGAGGCCCCCCAGTCTAAATAATTATGAAGGACAGAGAAAGAAAGAGTGAGAGAAAGATGGAGTGTGTAGTGCTGAAAGGGAGAACTTGAGAATATAGAGACAGACAGCAGGGGAAGTAAAGGTGTGTACAATGTGAATCTATTAATAGAGAAATGTGATGTAAGCTGGGGCTCCCGTCGCGCTGGGTGGATTCAACCGTCTGCTACAGAGCAGGAAAGGACAACGGCACAGTCGTTGTCTACAGGAACCTGGCTCAGTGTGTATGTGTGTGTCAGCTTTATAGTGTGACGTTGCTGGGTTTTTTTTTTTCTGCATGGCCTGTTTGGACATTGATTTCTATTGTCCAGTTTGTCTTTTGTCTCAAGGCTGCAGTTATGACCACTTTCAACTAAACATGTAGAACACCTGCAGCTCTGTTAGTTGCTATTTTCACACACACACACACACACACACACACACACACACACACACGCACTTGCACTTTGTAGCTCACAAAGACCAAAGTATTCTCTGCACTGTAACAAATGAATGTGCCATGCTGAAATTAACAACATGCTCACTCTTAATATTGACTGAGCATGACCAATTGCTTCAAATGCAGTACTTGGCGGAGTGTATTGTATTATCGGTACACTGGCTCACAAATGGTTGCAAAACTCTCTCTCAAATTGATACGTGCCTTAATATTTTAATCTTTCAGTAATTTGGGACATGATTCAGTGCATCAACACAGTAGATTTAACACAGCATGTGCAATCACTATTTACTTCTTTAAAAACACTTGTACTACACCTGATATTTAAACAGAAATATCTCATTGACTCCAAAAAAAAAAAAAAACACCCATGCTTTTCTCTTATACAGGAATCAAGCCAAATTTTTTCCACCATGTTATTAAATCTAGAGACAGAGCCTGAGTAGTAGAGACGAGAGTCAAACTCACTGGGTATAAGCCCACACCCTTCTGCCAATGCCACCTTCCAGTGTGTGGCAGAGGCTGTTGATGACTTAATTTTCAACTGTTTCCATGTGTTTTGATGATATAGTAGCATAACATTATAAAACAAATTTCTAGGGGATTGAAAAGAAAATGCAGATACGTGGATAGGGAAAACTAAATGTTCAAATTAGACCCTGTAGATCACAGGTGGCAAACTCAAGGCCCGCAGGCCAAATCTGGCAAGAGTTTTTGAATTATATGATTATCGTATATGCTTTACATCAGCCGTTACCATGAATCGTAATTCATCATCCATCCACCAGGTGGCAGCAATCTATTTCATGACTCAGGAAAGATTGCAAGCTAGCTTACTGTTGTTAAGCATTGTCAGAAAAGAAATCGAATAAAAGAAAAAAAAACAGCAAATGCCTTAACTAATCATTTTGTTATACAGACTTCTTGATTGCCCTTTTTCTTTAATGCTTATGCAGGTCTCTGTGACCTAGAAATTTAGTGATGTGTTTCTTAGTGTAAAAAGTTTGACAACCCTGCTGTAGATGGAAATACAGTTTGGACCTGAAAAGTGACTATAAATAGATGAATATATCATTGAGATATGTCAGGATGGCTGGTGTTAACATTATAAAAGAGCCAGCCAGCGGTGGCGCTGTGCCCTGTTTCCTGTAACCTCTATCTGCATGATTTTATGTATTGTTATTCCACTACATCCTGGGCCAGTGTTGTAATGGTTAGGGTGCTGAGCTCATGATCAAGAGGTTGCGAGTTTGAATCTTGTCAGTCCCCTGCCGTGTTAAGACCCCTGGGCAAGGTCTCAACCACAAGTGTGCCACTGTCCTCCCAGCAGTAAAAATATTGGTAAGGTAACCTGCAGTGGCATGGTGGCATAGTGGTGCACCTCACAGCAAGACGGCCTGGGTTTGAGGCTCGGCCGTTTCTGTGTGAAGTTTGCATGTTCTCTCTGTGCTTGCGTGGGTTTTGTCTGGGCACTCCGGTTTCCTCCCGCAGTTCTATGCACAGTTGGCTAATTGGCTAGGTGCGAATGTGAATGGTTTGTATGTGTTTTGGCCCTGCAGTGGTCTGGCGAGCTGTTCAGGGTGTACCCCGCTTTGGCCTCCCCACGACCCAGTTAGGATAAAGCAGCTTAGAAAATGAATGAATGAATGAAAGGTAACCTGTGTTGTACTAGCGTCCCACCCAGAAGGAGTTGAGCTCCACTTCATGCTATGGAAACCAGGGTGAGCTCCAGCCTGATGATCCAGGTGGCTTGGGTGTAAATAGCCCTGGAGACTTGAACTACCTTTGCTGCTACATGACTGGCTGATTATATAATGACATTAATGAGCTAGGTTCCTAAATAAGTGGATAGTGAGTTTAGATATGCCACAATTAAAGGAATGGTTATGTCTCAAAGGCTTTAATTTACAAAAATCACACCAAAGTCAGTCACAGGTATTTGTACAAATTATTGTTTATTGTTTTGTTTTTTTGGGGTTTTTTTAGTGTTTATTTTTTTAATCATAGAACATAGTAAGAGCTCAGCTCCATAGCTCCACCCACCCCACACACCCACACACACAGAGGGTGGGGGCAGACAAGGAAACATATCAACCAATTAAATCACAGTCCGCTCGGCCAAAGAAACAGGAGAGGCAGAAAAAAAGAAAGGAAACGCTTTGCCATAGTGCATCTGGGTGGAGCTTACAGACACCTCAGTCTCGAACCCCACTCCTGAATACGCACACACACATTCAACATGTAGAACTTTTCAGTGTTATGGATGCCGGCAGAGCAGTTGGTCTAAGTTATAAGGCATGATTGAGATTTTTCTTTTTTTTTTTCATTTCTATCACATTTTCTTCTCACTCTGTAAGACAGCAGCTTGATAGATTTTTTTTTTCCATGGAATGTTTGAAGGTATAAGATACTTAAATGAGTACAGAGTGATGTAAGAGTACTGAGGCGTCCAGACAGCATCTTTAACCCAGATCTAAACTAACATTCTGTAAACACACACACACACACACACACACACACACACACACACACACACAAGCTCACTTACAGAGACAGCTCTATATTTACACATTGCCAGACACTGGGATGTGGGAGGTAAAGATCAGGGAAAAGAGAGATGAATCAGGTTTATGGCATCAGAAGCACGTAGCACTGACGTAAAACCAAGAGCCAACCATTTCACTAATTAAAAGTGGGTTTGTTTTTCTTACACAGTGTATTTATTGTTACACATGTTATTTTATTATTTTCTGTAATGAATATTTCTTTTCAAAGAGGTTCATTTCAATAAAGAGGAAGACAGAAGAAGGAAGGGAAACACTGGCCGGTGCTAGAAAAGCACTTCATCTACATCTAAACACCAAAGACACGATTTAATAAGGACACAAAAGCCTGCAGCACTAACACAGACTACACAGGCTTTCGGACTACATTACCCTAACGGACGTGTTAGACGTACACAGACAAACTCCCACAATTCCTCTCTGCGTTTCCGTGCACTCTCCTGGGTGCCTGAACCTCGCTGTGTTCATTAACAAACAAACAATGAACAAATCAACAACCCATATAAAGTTTTAACAGGAAACAACACAGACTTTTTAGATGCCACATGATAATATAGAAAAATAATGACAATCAGAGAAAAAAGAAAGTAATTGTGGCATCGCAAGAATCTACAGAAAGCATGATCTCGTAAATTCTTTTAGAATGCTTCTACACGGCTGACTGATCAACTCTACCAATTATACATATATATATATATATATATATATATATATATATTTGTGGGCCTTAACAGGCAGCTAAAATCTATACAGTACTCAGTTTTCATATATTTATACTTTTTTACAATATACAAAGTTGGCAAAAAATGGTACAAGAAATAAATCCATAAAGATTGTACACATATGAGTGCTGACACAATGAGCACTCTTCACTGAAAGCGGGTTGGTTTGCGATGAACTCCTTAAAAGCACAAGAGAAGAAGAGAGACGATCCTGAGACAGAGAGACTTGTTTTCCAAATGATAAAAATATTATTTGTATTATTAAACCATTTCAGTGAGACGGAGGAGAAAATATTTTGTTAGCGCTGCCACATTTATTCCTTGTCTCCTCATTTCCAGAAGGTAGTCACTTGAAACCCAGCTATTGGTCTTCTTATTAGAAAGGTACACGTTTCTCTATTTTAAAATATGTATTAAATACCAGCTGTGAAATTACACTACAAACAAATGACATATTAGCAAGTGAAAATATCTTAAATGTAGTCCAATGTATCTCACTCACTCATTCTTTAATCCTACTACTAGGGTTGTGGTGAGGCTGAAGCCTATCTCAGCCGACACTGGGGAAAGGCATCCTGACCAGCTTATGTACTGCAGGGCCAACACCTCACATCCACAAACAGGGGCAATTTGGAAGAGCTAATTAACCTAATGTGCATGTCTTTGGATGTGGGAGGAAACCGAAGCAAGGGAAGAACATGCAAACTAAAGCCTGTGTAATGCGAACAAACGCCCAATCCTCGAACTCTTGCTGAGGCAAACGTGCTAACCATTACACCACCATACCACCCTCAAATGTATCTCTTATTTCTTATTATAAAACTATAATCAACCAAATATGGGATAATTAACTCTATCTCTAGGCATGCAGTGCTGTTTTTAAGCCAACAGAACAGAAATATTTACAGCATCAAAACAGTAAAACACTTTACTTTAGACATTATTCTGAGTTTGCTAGTTGGATATTATGCAATTATTGAATGAGGTGATGTATGATGTGGAGAATTATTCAATCAAGGCCGTGTTATTCACACAGGCCAATTTTTCATATCATACAATAAAGCTAAATTTTCTAAATGTTTTATTAGTCGGTCAAAATGTTTGTAAAATATTCATTCATTCATTCTTGAACCATTTAATCCTAATTAGGGTCGCGGGGAGGCTGGCGCCCATCTCAGCCAACTCTGGGTGAGGGCAGAGTACACCCTGGACAGCTCACCAGACCATCGCAGGGCAGAAACATGCTGATGGCAACCTAATGGCCTACTCTTTACAAACAACAGCAATGGAATAAAATATTCATACAAAATTATACATTTTACATACATGTATATTAGTATACAGTGTGGGATACGTGATAATTATCCTTGCCACGAGGTGAAGCCAGGTACTTGGAAGAGGCAAGGCTATCTTGCTGAGGGTGCAGAGAGGCAGACGCTAGCTGATGCAATAGTTACATTATCCTTAAGTACTCTGATTTGTATGTATGATTTCCCCCCCAAATAA
This sequence comes from Neosilurus hyrtlii, assembly GCA_028564935.1. NCBI lineage: Eukaryota > Metazoa > Chordata > Actinopteri > Siluriformes > Plotosidae > Neosilurus > Neosilurus hyrtlii. The sequence goes on along the minus strand of JAOUQZ010000010.1, from coordinate 18,318,657 downwards.
TATTATTAAATAAAAAAAAGGTGTATAAACTTGAAGTTACTGAACAAAGTGACTTATAGTATATGAAAGTGTTCATATACCTGTTGTACAGTGTTTCTTATACAACAGTACAACAGTCAGTAACGGCACTGTGTTGCTAGCTAGCTCCATGGGGTAAGCATGCTAAATAGCTAGTACCATTTCTGATTCATCCTAGGCACAAACAGCAATAAAATATGAAATTAAAGGATTTGATGGTATGAACCTATTTTTTATGTTTAAGAACCTTTTTTCACCAATCAGAGCTTTATTCACTTTTTGCAGTGATCAGGACGTCTTGAAAATGGTCAGCCTTTTTTTCACTGGTATGATGGGAAAAGGAGGAATATACATATCAAAAGATAGATAGGCTACGCCCCACATCATTGCGGCCACAAGCAATAAATTTCATTGCATTTTTCACAATATTGATGCTACGTAGCTTTCTACCTCTATCTCCATGCTTACAACAGCATAAATACTGAGAAAATGAAAAGAAGTTTATAGCTCAGCACTGCAGTGCTTTGGCAGTCTGCAGAAATAAGAACATCTCTTGAATGAATAATTATGCCTGTTATTCGAAGCTAGTGACCATTCATAGGTTGGAATAGGTTGAATCCTAGCTCCATAATCCCAGATCTTGCATCTTGCAGTCTTCTAATTGAAAATGTAAGATAATTTACACTATATTTAAGATAGTTTAACTTGCAGTCATGTTTGCAGTGCGTTATCCATAACAAGTTTGTTCAGAGACAAGTGGTTTTTCATTTAGGGCTGTTAGTTATAGCCAGAGGGCGGCACGGTGGTTAGCACGTCCGCCTCACAGGAAGAAGGTCCTGGGTTCGATTCCCAGCTCGGGCATTTCTGTGTAGAGTTTGCATGTTCTGTGCTTGCGTGGGTTTCCTCCGGGTACTCCAGTTTCCTCCCACAGTCCAAAAACATGCACAGTAGGCTAATTGGC
>JAOUQZ010000010.1:18287261-18298444 GCA_028564935.1 Neosilurus hyrtlii | reverse complement strand
ATGGCCCTGCGATGGCCTGGCGAGCTGTCCAGGGTGTACCCCGCCCTCGCCCAGAGTTGGCTGAGATGGGCGCCAGCATCCCCGCGACCCTTAGTAGGAATAAGCGGTTCAGAAGATGAATGAATGAATGAAGATACAACTGACCAGAAGGTTAATAAATTTTCTCACCAACTCAGTCATAGGAGTTTGCTATTGCTGGGATTTGAACGCGTGAAATCAGTACAAGAAATTTGAGGTCATTGTGCTGTCTTGTGAACTGTTTAAGATTCTTGCAGTCATAAATCCAGCTTTTAGTGCATTTGTTTCTCTGGCTTCTGAGCCACTCTCCTTCATTACACTCTGTACACCAGACCTCCTCTGTGATGGTCTATGAGCACTCAAAGTGAGCTTCAGATTCATGATTTTAGTGGGCTTTGAGAATGAGACACAACCACTGAAAGTACATCAAGGTCTGTCTCTGGATGCAGGACAGCTCTACTAAGCTCCCCCGAGCTTTGCATTTCATTATGCTGTTGCATTGTTACTAGCAGCTCTTGTATTTATTCCATGCCCACTGCCAGGTCCTTTAATCTGTTTTCCAATGTATTAAAGGAGCACACTCTTGCTTTTGCACAAGGCTGAGCAGCTGAGACGTCTGCTTTTTTTCTGTTCCTGCCCTGACAATGCAGCAAAGGAATTTGTTTCTCTTTAGAGATCTCCGTTAGTGTGTTGGCTCCTCATTCAGTCCTTGCTTTGATAGGAAACAAGCAAAAGGTCAGAAGGAACCCAGCACAACTTGTGCATAGAGATATTACATGCTTTGTGTGCTTTATATGTAGAGATGTATTGTATAAAATGCCACTTAATAAAGTAAACATATAATCATAGATGTGGTGGCATTTTTAATGACACATTTATTTACATTGTGTGGCGGGACCCTAATCAGGAATAGTGGCGTAGAAAATAAATGAATGAAAATAGTCTTAATTATACTGTAAGTTTCTCAGATCAGGAAAATCTCCAGTAGAGTTTATTACAGGCTGCATTTCTTAAAAAAAAAAAAAAGAAAGAGGAGGATAATTTAGTGAAGAAATGATTGTCTATCACAGATACACTACCCAGTCCAAAAAATAGGCAGCCACATTCTGTTGGTATGTAGATGTAGAATTTATTTCAAAGTTTCCCTTTCAAAACGCAAAACTTATAAGAGGAGAGTATTTGAACGAATCATTCCACTTGATTTTTTAAGGTTGGCGTTCAATCTTCAGTTGTATTTTCTGCCCCCACTTTTTAAGCTTAATATCCCGAAAAAGAAAAATAGGTTGTTTCAGCACCAAGGACAGTGAAGATGGCTGGCTGCTGTAATGAATTTTTTTTTTTACAATTAACTCTTAAGTTAGTTTGATTGCTGAATAATTATGTCAAATTTACTATTGCATTTCCTAGCTTATTGTCTTATTGATAATGCAGTTCAGGAATAAGAATGGATTTCAAAATGTGGCTATGATAGAAAAAAAAAAAAACACTGTCGGGACCCTAGTCCAGTACAGACTCCAACTCTGCGAGTAGCTGCAAGACTCCTGAGGAAAGGTAATACATAATTTAGCTGGTTTATGTTCCGGTCCAATATTTTGTGGTAAGCTGTCAGTGGGCTTTTTTATTATGTGGACACGACACACAAACACTTGGAAAAAGTAAGGTTGAACATTACATGTTTACATCAAGTCAAAATGCCAATACACTGCAGATATCGCACCCTGCAAAAACTACTGTCAGCGAGGCATCACACCATCAAAACAAGACCGACTGATTGTGTAATCATTGTTGCAATCAGTGCAGCATGCAACACTGCTATAAAATTCTACTGCTGTGAGGCAGGGTACACCTTTGTATAATCAGGAGTGAGATGTGTTTTAAATAGGGTGAATATCGGTAAATTGGAACAATGGTTAATATCAAACACATAAGCATGATTCTCAGTAACTCCATGTGGTTGTACTCACTCACTCACTTTCACTCATTTGCTGAGCTGCTTAATCCTTACCGATCAAAACCTATTACAGTGGCTTGCAAAAATATTCATACCCCTTGAACCTTTCCATATTTTGTCACATTATTTCCACAGATGTAAACATATTTTATTGGGGTTTTATGTGACAGATCAACACAAGGCGGCACATAATTGTGAGGTGGAAGGAAAATGATGCATGGTTTTCAAAATGTTTTGCAAATAAAAATCTGCAAAGTGTGGTGTGCATTTGTATTCAGCCCTCGGGTCAATACTTTGTAGAACCACCTTTCGCAATTATAGCTGGATTACAAATTTTTAAATGCACTATTTATAACCAAATGGTTTTATATCTTTTGCAGAATAACCTTCTTGACTCTAATCAATCTGCGCTCTTGGCTGTCACAGTGAAGCTACATGCTGCAAGATCAGAAAAGAAGTCAGCAGTCCTCGTCCTCCTTGACCTTTCAGCAGCATTTGACATGGTCAACCACAGGACTGTCTTGTCCATCCTCAGGAGTCTAGGAATTTGTGGTTCAGCATGGCAATGGTTTGCTTCCTACCTGGAAGGTTGCTCATATCAGGTTACATGGAGGGGGTCCACATCTTCTCTTTCCAACAAATTTCCACTGGTGTTCCCCAGGATCAGTTCTTGGTCCACGTCTGATCTTTATACTAGGTCCCTTAGTGATGTCATGTCCTCACATGGGTTCTCATACCACTGCTATGCAGATGACACTCAACTTGTTTTCTCTTTTCCTCCCTCAGACACTGATGTTTCTGCCCAGATCTCTGTATGTCTGGCAAGTATCTCCTCATGGATGGCAATTTACCATCTGAAGCTTAATCCCAGCAAGACTGAATTGCTGTTCATCCCAGCTGACTCATCCTCTCGTCAAGATCTTGCAATCTCCTTGGACAGCTCTGTGATCTTTCCTTCAGTCACTGCATGAAGCCTCGAAGTAACCATGGACAGTTGCCTGTCCTTCTCTTCTCATATCACTAATCTTTCACGATCATGTCGATTTCTCCTCTTTAACATCCGAAGAATTCCTCCACTTCTTTCCACTGAGGCCACTCAGATACTTGTTCACTCCTGGCACCATTGAGCACAATTCAACCTCTGCAACTGAACCAGAATGCTGCTGCATGGCTTGTTTTCAACCTTCCGAAATTTTGGCACACCACTCCACTGCTACAATCCCATTGGCTTCCTGTAGCTACTTGCATTAGATTTAAAACACTAATGCTTGCCTACAAAGCCAAACTGGACCTGCACCCTCCTACCTACGAAGCACTTATTACACCCAAACTGCAGTTTGTTTAGATCTCCTGAAGTTCATTATCATCACCTTTGTCTTGGATGTGTTATGGTCCAGGTTATTGTTGTCACACCATCGCTGCAGATGTCGGACCTCCTTCCTGTAGGCTGAGTCATCATTATCTGTTATCAGACCTATGTCGGTGGTGTCATCGGCGAATTTGATGATGGTGTTGCTGGTGTGAATGGGGGAATAGTCGTGTGTGAGGAGGGAAAAGGGGAGGGGGCTGAAAACACACTCCTGTGGTGTTCCGGTGTTCAGGGTAAGAGTGGAGGAGATGTGGTCTCCTATCCTGACATTCTGTGGTCTGTTGCTCAAAAAGTCCAGCATCCAGGTGCACAGTGAGCTCCCTAGACCCAGGGTGCCCAACTTCTGAACCAGTTTATGTGGTAGGATTGTATTAAAAGTGGAGCTGATATCTACAAACATAGGGTCATTGATCATTGTACTGTGGAAGGTGAACCTCTACTCCAGTCTCAAGTCTTTTGTAGACTCTAACAGTTTTTTTTTTCCAAGATTGCCCTGTACTTGGCACCATTAATCTCCCATGAACTCTGACCAGCTCCCCTGTCCCTGCTGAAGAAAAGCATCCCCATAGCATGATGCCGCCACCACCATGTTTTAATTGGGGGGGTGGTGTCCGCCACACATAACATTTTCCATTTAGGCTAAAAAGTTCAATTGTGGTCTCATCTGACCAATGCTCCTTCTTCCACATGTTTGCCTTATCCCCCCACATGGATTGTAGCAAATATTGTTTTTAATATTGGCTTTCTTCTTGCCACTCTTCTCTAAATGCCACATTTGTGGAGTGCATGACTAACAGTTTTCCTGTGGACAGATTCTCCCCCCCTGAGCTTTGGATCTCTGCAGCTCCTCCAGAGTTACCTTGGGCCTCTCGGCTGCCTCTCTGATTAATGCTCTCCTTACATGGCCATTTAGGTGGACAATGCATAATGGACTGGACATTGCTCTGTGAGGTGCTTAAAGGTTGGGATGTTCTTTACAACCTAACCCTGCTTTAAACCTCTCTACAACTTGATCTCTGACCAACTGTTTATCTGATCTGAGGCCTTCACAGAACAGCTGTATTTATACTGAGATTAGATTACACAAAGTTAGACTTTATTTACTAATACGGTGACTTCTGAAAGCAGTTGGTTGCACTGAATATAATTAAGTAATCAAGTAAAGGGGGCTTCCTTCCACTTCACAATTATGTGCCACTTTGTGTTGATTGATCACATAAAATTCCAGTAAAATACATTTAAGTTTGTAGTAGTAACATGAAAAAATATGGAAAGCTACTGTATACAAATTATTTTTAGGAAGTAAGGTGTTAAATGTTTAAAGCTGTGTGGGAGTGATGTCATCGTTGAGGGTCAAATTATCTTCAAAGTCAGGAGCGCAAAAGAGGTTGGTAAGTGAAATGTCTTATTATGGTAACTAGATGTGTCTACTGATGGGTGTCCGAGGCTGGTGTTATAAGAGTAAGAAATAAATGAATAAAAAAATGAAAAAATATATCAGTCTCCTCTGTTTTTCCCAAATACATTCTGGTGCAGAAAGAGGAAGGGTTAACACTAAGTTTCTAAGTTCATACTCCCAGCATGCACCACTGCAGTTTGAGACACAAACTAAAAACCTTTAAAATGACCATCAAAAGGCCAAGCCAACCCCCCCCAAAACAAACACACACTTACACTCATGGCCATTCACATCACACCTAGGGTCAATTTGGAACAGCCAATTAGCCTAATGTGCATGTTTTTGGACTGTGGGAGGAAACCATTGTATCCAGAGAAAACCCACACAAGCAAACACCAAATAGAAATGCCCGAGCCCAGGGCTCGAACCCAGGACCTTCTTGCTGTGAGGTGGATGTTCTAACCACTATGCCACTGTGCTGCATTACATACATATATTCAGCTGGAAAATTATTTTTAAAAAATGCACATGATGATGTTCAAATGTTTCAATAAATGCAATAAACATAAGTTAATAACCTTATAACATTTAATCTCCATCTCCAATATGCAGCTCAAAGAAAAAAAAAATCTAGTGTCCCACGTAGACAGTATGGGTGTCCCACTTTATTAAAACACTTTGCGGTTTGCTAGTTGAGATTGGACATTATTTTAGTTGTGCTTTGTGTTTTTATTTTGATTTTATTTACTGTGTAAAATGCAAGCTAAACTTTTAAAAATACATGATGCTCTCACATATTGCATCAAGTTTGTGCAAGAAAGAAAAGAAAAGAGAAGAGGAGAGGGAAAAATGGCAAAAACATGTCATTTCCAAAACTGTCTTACTGTCTTATCAGTGTTCACCTTATTTTTCGCGTAGCTTGTCATGACAATTCTAGGAAAATAAACCAAACTGAGAGCTCAGAGAGAGAGAGAGTGAGCTCCCACAGAGAAAACGGATAGGTCTGCTGAGCAGAAAGCAAAATACTAATCGGGATGCTCTCTCTCTCTCTCTCTCTCTCTGTTACTCTCCCATTACCTTAGCCCTTCGCTTGTTCTTCTTCTCCAAAGACTCTAGATAAGCTCTGGGATCTTTGCTCTCTCACACACAAGCTCTTGCTCTAAAAACATTTACTGGATATCGTACAGACTTTGTGGGCATCAGAGAGGCCCTCTCAATATGCGGGAGACTCCAGGAACATCTGGGACAGGTGGGATGTCTGATATTGCCACCAGCAGGATGAAAATCAGATGCAGAAATATGCGTAGCAAGATAATAACCTCCAGTTTTACTAAAAAGGTTTTCCCCTTGCTATTTTCACTATTCCCCCTCCTGTGGACTGCACTGATCTAAAATAACCGCGCTCTCACTCTCGTTAATGGTATGTGTTATTACTTTCATATCGCTACCATACTGGTACTGGTATGGTTTCCTAAACGCTGACTTGTAAAGTGAAACGGTCCTATATCAGGTAGCATTTCTCAGCATAACCCATAACCCATTGTATACGCTTTGATCTCAGTGCAACATGAAGCTCAACATGAACACATTGGAACAGAAGCGACTGGAACAATCACAACACACCTTCAAACAGGAACGTCTCGTTCCAGTGAGGATTGAGGTTCTTCCTCTTGACTTTGGTCTCCAGTTTGTGCTTTTTGTCAGGCAGAAGGTAGATTTTTACAAAGGGGTCAGAGGTGCCGGAGAAATCTTTAGCAGGCAGATCTTGACCTTTCAGTATTTTGACGGTGAGAGTAGAGTCCTGGAAGCTGTAACCAACACTGAACTGAATCCTCCCCAGCTTCTCGCTGATTGGACCTTCATGATCCTCATCCGAGCCAGGAGACAACTGAAGCGAGAAACCACACACACACACACACACACACACACACACACACACACACACACACACACACACACACACGCACATACACACACATACAGTGTCATTTATGTAATCAGAGATGTGCAGTAAACAGTAATTACGTCAGTTAGGATCGAGTGCTTGAGACAAACAGTGTGTAATTAAGGTGTGACTGAAGTAGATTAACTCGATAGTTGTTTTGAATCAAAAAACAGCAATGATTGTATCTCTGACTCCCGTATTGGTCCCCCCTTGGCCCCTCTTTCACCACCACCACCCCTTTTCCTCTCCCACACACGGATAAAATTCAGTTTGAGAGACCAAATTGAACCCCTCACAGTCAAAGCTCTGAGAGTCTACACAAAGACATGACACACAATCCACAGCCATCTTACCATCACCATGTCTCCAGTGAGTGAGTTAGCGAGGTCAGAGACAGAGGAGTGGCCATCAGCATCCGGTGGCTGACCCTTAGGACTGTTCGCTGGCTTATTACCCATATTCCTACTGCATAGAGACAGGAAAAAATGAAGGAGAGAAAGAAAGAGAAAGAGAGTAACTTTCCATAGATAAGGAAGAGTTCTTTTTAGTGCAGGTATCCCAGCTTTAGCTCACATTTGCTCCAAACCAAGTATAAAAAAAATTACATTTTGGGAGAAATTTAATTAAAAAAAATATAAAATATGGAATATATTTCTCTCTGAGCAACGCACGGTTCAGACAACAAGCATGTGATGGACATCTCAACAAAATTGAGCTCAGCAAAAAAAAGGCAATAATACAAATAATATGTAAAATAATAATAAAAAAAAAAACAAGTGCAAATTAAACTTTTTTAAACACACCCAAATTCTTCAAGCACTTTAATTGCTTCCTTACACTCACAGACAAGCATTCGAGTATAAAGCATGAATAAATTATAAAATGCAATTAACAAGAAAGCTTTGTTAAAACCACAAACAAGGCATTTAACAGAATCCAACCACGCGACACACGCCATTAAAAAAACAAACAGATTTAAGACTTTTACACTCAAACAGGTTAATTTTGGAGCAAATAAGGGAACAAGAGCGCTGACGGACATCACAGAGAGATGTACAGATAGCAAAATACAAAGAGATGAGACCTGTCAAACGGTAAGAATGCATTATTCTCTTACAGCAGGGGTGAAAGTGATCGGATAAGAATAAGTTCGTATAGATAAGGAGTAGTCTGTTTCTCAGAGAAGAAAAAGAAGCCAAGGTGGAACACTCACATACAGAGAAGGATTACTGAACTAGCGACCTGCCAAACCCTGCAAAAAACTAATAAAATGAAATGGTGCAAATATTTGAGAGCGAAAGAGAGAGAGAGAAAGAAAGAGAGAGAGAGAGAGAGAGAGAGAGACTGATTGACGGACAGTACAAGACATCAGTAACGTACAGATGTTCAGTAAGTTAAAAGACAACAACAGATAGAGAGACAGAGTGCAAGTCAGACAGATGGGTTGATCACAGGAAGGGAACAAAAGCAACAGCGACAAAACAATGGGTGGACAATTCAGACAGCAACTGCAGGAAAGAGAAAGACAGGCAAAGAGAGAGGTAGAAAAACATTCTCTGTCAGAAAAGAGATGCAGCATATTATTAGCATGACTACAGACTACAAAGTGAAAAGAAACCGGAAGAGAGACAAAGACTACACCAGTGTTGAGTTTATCAGAAGAGAATTCAGAGCTGCAAGAGAGGAAAACGAGGAAGAGAGAGAGAGAGAGAAGGAAGGAAGGAAGAAAGGAAGGAAGGAAGGAGAGCAAGGAGCCTGGAAAGACAAGAAGATATGCTTAATCTGGTCAGTCAGATAAAGAAAAAACAAAGGAAAGATAGTAAGTATAATAATAAAAAAAAAAACAAAGCAAGAACATAGAGAACATTAAGCAAAAAGAGTGTATGCTGGGAAAAAAGAGCAGAAGAAGAAACAGAAAGAGAAAGAGAGAAACAAGATTGGAGATTAGTTTGACAAAGAAAAAGAAAAAGCAGGATGAAACATTTTCTTTTCTTAGATTCGAGCGAGAGAGGGAAATCGAAAAGCAAAGTCAGAAGGAAATAATGAGAGAGCTCAAAAAGAGAAAGAGTGACAGATAAACATTTGGACGGAGGAACGGACGGACGGACAGGCGAAGGTGGGACTTTCTTAATATCTTTAGAATGGTGGGAAGACGAAGGAAAGAAGAGAGAAATGAAAAAGAAAATCGACTAGATAATTTAGAATGTAACAGACCAGATGGGAAGAATTCCTCCACGTCACTAGATGGACCCCAACAGTCTAAAGAGATTAGATACGGGCGGGGCCCCGGTCAAATCCACGCTCGGGACAGGGGTGCTGGGAAACAGGCCGGCTGATTCAGACCGAGTTTTATTAGAGAAACTCATACGTTGTCTGTCTGTCTGTCTGTCTGTCAACATGTAAGCTATTAACATGGATGTTAAAGTTGTTTTTTTTTTTAACAAATTAATTTATTGTAGTAATGAAGACACACAGACACACCCATATGATTTTAATACACACATAAAGCAAGCAATGTGCGACAAGCAGAGACAGAGACATTCAAACATTTAGGCAACATGTTGAGCAGACGACACCAACACACACACAGGTACACGGACAATAAACACAAAAACCTGGCGTAACAGCCTGGGGAAAGGGAGAAGAAAAAACGCTCAGCTAACAGATGCCAGGTAATATTTGGCATTTATGTTAATTTGTGAGTAATTAGTTAATTGTATAATTGAGTGCTGCACAGTATGGTGGGTTGGATAATTAGTTGCTAAGTGGTTAGGTGACTTGTTAATTGGTTAGCAGAATTGATTTTTAACGACACTGTGCTAAGCGAAATCAGATGAGAAGCAAAAATCAAATAAACAGAAACGGGAAAATAAACAATGCCAAAAGGACGACGTGTGCTCTTCGAGACTTAAAAACTTAAAAAGAGATGAAACAAAAGCAAAGAAAAAGAAAGTGAGAAACAAAGGTTCCCTCCTGTTTTTTTTTTCTTCTTCTTGATTTTACTTCCTCACACCTCTTTATTCTTATTGATTGGAAGGTGCCAGCAAATGTCTTGACTCAGGGGTGTATCATTTATTCTGCCTGAAGTCTTATAAAGGGTCACAGTGAAGGTTACTCTATTCTCTCTCAGATAGCTGGGGTGTTAGACTCTTTAATCTGGTGTGTTAGAAGGAGGAAATACACATTTCATGGTGGTTGAAACTCCCCACGATTACATTATATTTTAGGGAAATAAAGTAAAGTCTGAATACATAGATTTAGGCGCTGCCTGAAAGTGGAGCTCCTGATAGATGTCTCTAATGATAGGAATCCGAGCCTGGATTTGCTATTCAGTGCCTTTCCTTTCACAAACTGATGAATTTGCTTTCAGTGTATTACCTGTCTGGTTAGTTTAATTATCCGTTTAACATGTTCATGTTCTGTGACGCTTCTGATTTTGGCATTTTCTCCACAAACTTTTATTTGCCTGTCTGCCTACCTGAGTTAAATTTTATTTTCATTTTTTTTATTTAATTGTTTGTTTGTTTATTTGTTTATTTAATATTTGGGAGGGGAGAATTGATGTTCAGTTTCGTTATTTAAAAACTGCTACTCATCATGCAATCAGCGCATAAAAGACAATCAACCGAGTGACGCAGCAGCATTTTTAGGTTTCCTGCGGCGAGCATGCATGGACACAGGATGGACACAGGAAAACCATCCAAACCATATCCCATGACCACTTGGGAGCTCCGTTCATATACAGTAATCGTTGTGTTGAAATGCTGACAGGTATAAAGTGCAGGAAGGTAAAAGGCACCTGTGACTATAAACATTGATGATAGTGGTATATATCAGTTTGAAAAAGCACAGTAGGTCTTTTAAAATAAAACGAATAACAAATAATTGTGATATATAAAAGAGATCATTTTAGAGACAAAAAGAGGGAAAATTATATGAAAGAAATCACAAAAAATAAACAAGGCGATCATTTCCAAATACATTTGATTAGCCAGAACCGGTTCTAACAACACCCCAGGAACTCCTAAACTAAGAATTATGTATGTAATTATTCAGGATAAATGGTATTAAGGAACAAATTGTGGAAAGTCAGGGGCATGAAGAGCCAGCAGTAGGGGGCAGAATGATCTCAAATTCCCCAGAACACTTCTGTTCATCCCATCACTCCCAGCTCAAAAGTAGGCTGTTGGCATAGCAACCAACGGGTAGAGTGGAGTGTACGTGAGCGAGTGTATGAGTGTTAGCGGTGGAGTGCATATGGTGTGTGTGTGTGTGTGTGTGTATGTGTGTGTGTGTGTATGTGTGCGCGCGTTTGAGCAAGGTTTTGGAAGGACATGGGGCGAAGCAGCACACAGACAGTTTTGGTACATACACAGCAGACAAGAAGAGGATATATGGCAGGTACAGGTGAGAGCCTCGGTAAAACACACGCACGCACGCACGCACACACACACACACACACACACACACACACACACACACACACACACACACACACACA
>JAOUQZ010000010.1:18253387-18274184 GCA_028564935.1 Neosilurus hyrtlii | reverse complement strand
TATATATATTTTCTTTATTTTTAATTTTTATGCATTTTTATATTTATACTGACCTTTAAAATCCTTACAAAAGTTTTTTTGTTCTACATTGTTCCTTTCTTCTTGTCACTTTGATAGTTTATTCTTTACATTTTGGACAGTCGTACTAAGCATTTTACTTCATATTGTACTGTGTATAATTTGTATGTGACAAATAAAATTTGAATTTAAATTTGATTTTCAATTCGCACTCATTCGTTGCCTTCGCTGTCATTCGCCATGCACTGTTTGCCCAGTTTAAACGAACACATATTTCCAACCAACCAGAGTACACTATTGGTTTATAGTTACTGGTTAGAAGGAGACAATGAAAGTGATTTTTGTATTTATCATGAATGTGGTTCTCTTGCCAAGTGCAGTAGGTTACAGGAGAAGCATAAATGTCTAAAGCAATTCAGTATCTTACAACTCGTCTGAGAGAGATTCGCACATTACTCTTCCCTGTGAACACTAACACCAGTTCTCTAATGCACTCACATTCACCTGTCCAAACACTGTATATCAATAAACTTAAGCATCGTAGCTTTTATAGCTGAGAGAGACAAGATGATCATTCACAAGCACTTTAAAGAAAACCCTAAATCATGGTATATAAACAATCTGAGGACCTATCTACATTGCAAGTAATGAGGGGCGTCAATCAGTTTTATAAGAATAAGAAACATCAGCTCAGTGTCTAACACATGTGCATTTATTGTTGTTGTTGTTGTTGTTGTCTAGGTTACCGAAAATGCTTTATTTATAGATGAATGCTTATGTAAGTGGCTGGCATGCTGCTGAATAATGAGACCTCTCACTGAGTCCACAGTTTAAATGCACACATACATGCCTGCACACCTTGCTCCAACACACACACATACAAGAAGGGGGGTGAAGTAGAAATAAAAATAATGAGCAAAAGAATAAAAGCATGCAAGAAGAAATTCCAGTATTAACATTAAAAAAAATGCAAATGGGGGAGTCATACCAGGAAAGAGGGTGAGGAAATAAAAATGTTTCAGAGCAAAGAAAAGCAAATTGCTTCACGTAAAAAAAAACAAAAAAACAATAATAATACAAAAGAGCCAAGTTGCTTAAAGTGCATGACAGCTTTTTATGTGTGGTGGTGTGAAAAAACAAAGCTGAGTCCCTCAGTGGCTAAGCTGCGGCCCACACGGCAACCGGTTGCATGTGTAAAGCCCCATGTGCCTCAGGTGAAGATTTCATTAGAATGATTAATGAGCTAGCTAGCTATTAAGGATGTAGAGCTGAACACTGCCCTTCGAAATTAGGCAGTCACCAGGATACGAGACTGGCTCGTTTTCACTTGTTTGTTCACTTAAATTAGTTTCCTCCTAACGGGTCAGCCAGAAAAAAAGGCCAGAGAGGAAAAAAGAGAGATGGTAACACTTGAAAGAGCTTGGTGTTAATAAACAGTGCTATGCATCATTCCTCCGAATTATCATTCCTCCGATCCTTCCATGTGTAAATGATCGGTGCAATGCTGTTACCCTGCATGGGGCTATTTACATAAATATGTTTAAATATCAATACTAAAAGAAATATCTATACTGATCAACACACACACACACACACACACACACACACACACACACACACACACATATATATACATATATGAATGTATGTATTACACTTATGTGATTATAACAGCAGGCACACAAAGATCAGGGTTTTCACATCCTCAGTGGAGTCGATTTGCCAAATCATGTGGTAAAACAGCATTGTTTTGGGAGCTTGAGGAGAGACGCCCTCGCACCACCCTCAAGATGCTGATCAAGAATGAAACAGGCCTCTTTGCCAGCAAGATTAAAGCAGCGATGCTCAACAAGCCACCATGGGCATCGCACCCGTGGGGAATGTGGGTGTTTTAACACTCACACTTTGCCTGGTCAGAGGGTTCGACACCCACACTTTTTCCGCAGTATTGCACAAACGCCTTGCAACAGTGGCTCAGTTTTCTGGATCTTCTGCTCTGTGCCTGCGCTGCGGCTGCCTCCTCTCCCCTTCTCTACCTTATTTTTCTTGAGACATGACAGTCCCGCCTCCCTTGCTGTGTTAGTTTAACGTTGATTTCATGCTGAGGACGCTCTAACTAGCTAGGTTATAATTCACACACAAGTAGATTTCAACCCAAAAGTGGCTCATTTGAAGCTGAAGTATTGTTTTAGTGGACATGCAAGTAAGTAACACTGAGCAGTCACAGTCCTGTCAGACCCATGTCACTCTCAAGTTCGCCACTGTCTTGTAGCATGTAAAGAAAGCAGAAACAGCACTTTTGATTCTTTTAAATGATTTGAAGAATGGTCATATTTTCATTGATCAATTTGTTTAATGTCACATTTCTCAAATTTTTCATAGATTTGTAACCAGCTGGTACCAATCTGTCTTGTATTTTTTGTTGGCAAAGTTGATGAATTAATGTAAATTAGTTTGAATAAAAAATTATAATATATCGTGACATACTGCATTGACGGATATTTTAACATAAAACATAAAGCCATTAAGAGTCAATTTGTAGCTAATGCCTGAGAACCACGTCCCCCACACTTTTTAAAAGCAGCAATGGCTGAGATGTACAAATCATATCACTGGCACCCAAGACATCCATTGATGATGAGAATGATGATGATGATCATGTGACTTTCTGTGACTCCAATTCTGCTTTCACTTCTTTAGTTTATACATTTTTCATTCGCATTTTTATCCACAAAATATTCCAGTTTTTTCCCTTGTTCCAAAAAAAAGACTGTCTTCCTATTAAACTGTTTTTTTGTCTAATGAAAAATTAATATTCCACTAATACTTATGTTTATGTGCAAAATGCTGTCTTAATGGGTACAACAATGGTCTCTTGGGTACAACTCACAGAGCAGACCATCAACAGGAAAAACTCTCTGTATCACAAATAAAATCATCATAAAACCACAAATTGAGATTCATGCTCCAAACATTGTATACATGTCCAAAAATGCTCATAAAGCCTAAATAATAATCAGCACATCCCATGTCTCCCATTTGTAATCCAATACACATTTCGTCAAATTCAAAGCCAATAGCACCTCAGGGTCTGCTCGCTATTTGGTGTTAGTACACACCCTTGTTTCTGTAAAGGAGAAGCTAACAAGGTGGCTCAGAGTAAGCCACACAACACTGTTCCAGCCAATCCAGTCATTTTTGCTCATGCATAACACAAAAGTACTCTGTTGCTGCTAATCAGTGCGTCATAGTGACTGGGTCGTCACTGTAAAGAACCGCTAAGACTAAGCAGTGACCAGCTGGTGACCACCCTGGGTCTTTAGAGCAAACATTTCTTGCACCCGCTGTAGCTGACTGTAGCTGTATTTCGCGGAATATCCGAAGCTGGTGTGCAGCAGTTGACAAGTTGTTGTTGCATTTACGCAGAGCCTAACCTGATTTGTAATTCTGCAAGTGGGTAAGTGGATGCATTGTCTTGTGATTGCTGGCAGCAGTATATGATTTATTATCCCACTACTTTGAATTTTTGTTTGGTTTTGAGTTAGGCTGGCTAACAGAGATAATGGAGCCACACCAATCACAACAATTTGTATTTTATAGTTTAACGGAGATCTGGCTATATTTTAGGCTGCTAAAAATGTATCTTGACCACATTGGTTAGCTGCTTTGAAAATTCAGTTATCTTCAGCCCTATATACACCATACACATAAAAATACTTTAAAGTGTAAAGTTAAATGAAACACAAACTAAACATAAATGATTCCCATCAGTCCAGAATGGCGACCTAGGGTCATGACCTATAGGGTCGTAAAATAGAAATTTTGATGACCTTGGTCATCGTTTCACGTATGTTCATTTAACGACTCTAAGTTCATCAGATTGACAACCTTACTTTTTGTGTATGGGGTGTCACTGTTAGTGTCACTTCCTTGGCAATACTCGTCCATGAATTCATCAAAGCTACTTCGCTTTTCTCTCTCCACTACTTCTACTACTTTTCCCACATCTTTCTTTAATACGACATTGAGCATTACTTAAAACAGGTGTGAAACAAACAACACTGTGGGACTTTTGCTGAAACAGTGAAACTGGGAGATTTTTTTCTACAAATAAATTCCTTTAAAAAGCATGTTAGTAATGTCACCCTGTGATATTTTAATGGAAATATCAAACATATCTGAGTGGATTCTTTTCCCTTTAAAGGATCTGTACTTTCTGAAGTTTCAGGGACTTTCCTTTCAGCTCTGGTTGAGGTTGCAGTTTAATAATGGGAGAAAAAAAACAGCCTGAGCTGAAAAATCCTACCACACTGCCAGTAGTTTGACTACCAAATAAGAGTTGGATGTAGCAGAATGTTAAAATGTGGGCTAATAAATTAAATAAACTTCTGAGTGATTTAAAATGAGAGAGAGTGTCAAAAACGACCCAAAGGACAAAATGATGTACTTTTTTTTGCCAGCAAGGTGCTCCTTATCGGGTGGTCCGTTGGCGCAGTGATTAGCACGTTCGCCTCACAGCAAGAAGGAATGAGTTTGATTTCCGGGCTCGGGGCGTTTCTGTGTGGAGTTTGTATGTTCTCCCTGTGCTTGTGTGGGTTTCCTCCAGGTACTTTGGTTTCCTCCCACAGTCCAAAAACAATTGGCTGTTCCACATCGCCCCTAGGTGTGAGTGTGAGTGTAAATAGTTGTGTGTGTCAGCCCTGCGATGGCCTGGTGAGCTGTCCAGGGTATACCCCACCCTCACACAGAGTCGGCTGAGATGGGCGCCAGCCTCCCCCGACCCTAATTAGGATAAAGCAGCTCAGAAAATTAATTAATGGATGCATTCCTTATCCGTATTAATCTATAGTACAATGCCCTGTCAAAAACGTTACACACGCGAATATTTTGTTGGAGCACCTTTTGCCTTCCTTAGATCCCCAGCAACATAACATTTATTTCCATCCAGATTTGGGTTTAGTTTTCACCAGTCTCTTGGATTTATGAAACTGGGAAAATCAAACCCTAGCACATCCCAAAGACTTTCAATAGGGTTAAGGTCAGGACCTTGTGGCGCCAGTTCATGTGTGAAAATGATTCCTTATGCTCCCTGAACCACTCTTACATGATTTAAGCCCCAAATTGCCATCAGGGAAGTTAAAGTCCTTTGACAGGAGAACCTGGTCATTCAGTACATTCAGGTCAGCTGACTTAAATGTTTGGGCACATAATGTTGCTGAGCCTTGACCTGACCAGTTGAAGCAACCTGCAAATCATAAAACTGCCCCCACATGCATGTATGGTAAGCACTAGGCATGATGGCATCAGGTATACAATAATGCACCCATCATCCATCTGAAACAGGGTAAATCTTGACTCATTAGACCACATGGCCATTTTCCGTTGCTCTTTATGCTCTCTGGCAAACTGAACCCTTTTCTTCAGATAAGCCTCACTTAAAACTGGTTTCTTCAGGCTACACAGCTGTTTCATTACACCCTTTGAGTTCTCCTCGTATTGTGTGTGTGGGGAAGTGCTTTTGCTTTTCCTTTTAACCAGAGCCCTGTCCTCTACAGTTGACTTTTTACAGTCAGATTTCCCCAACTGTCTTAAGTGAGCTCCAAGTATGACCATTCAAGATTTTTTTAAACTACACTGATGATGATGGTTCACCCATGTTGGTCCAGGTTTTGATAACATGTTGGAAAATTCTTAACCCAATTTTAGTAGTTTTCTGTAATCTTCCTAATAATTTTCTTTGCTTGATGTAGGCCAGTAATTTAACCCTTCTGTCTTTTTTATGACCACAGGATGTCTTTTGATATGGTTGTTTAAGAAATGAGAAGCTACTCACTGCATCAGTAAGGGTTGAATCACTTGTTGCCAGCTGAAACATATCAATCACTGCAGTAACTATCTAAACATAGGGGTATTTTTTGGCCTGGCAGTGTATATAGGCAGTATTCGTAACCTATCACCACAAAATGAGCCTCATGGCACCAAATTGTGTTCTGAATTATGCATATATAAAAATAAAGGACACTTTACATTTAGCAGACACCCTTCTCCAGAGTGACCTAAATTTTTATCTTTTTTACACAACTGAGAGGTTGAGGGTTAAGGGCCTTGCTCAAGGGCACAACAGTAACAGCTTGATGATAATGTGACTTGAACCCCCAACCTTTTTGATCAGTAACCCAGAACCTTAATCTCCAAGCCATAACTGCCTGAAGATATGACAAAAAAATGTTATCTGAAGCTTGGTAGATTTATTCACAATTGTAAAAGGTTCCAAAATGTTTTTTTTTTTTTCTGCATTAAGACTCATTTTATGGTGATGGGTCTCATATAAAAAGTGAATATATCTTTCAGTAAAATATAATATTGTCTGGTAAAACAACTTACAAATATGACTTTTGAAGGCCAAATAAATGTGCACTATCTATAAAACTAAATTTGCATATCATAGTTTACGGCTGAATTTTACCAAACTTGGTGTTCTGTTCAGACACTAACAACTTACACATGTTTGCTAAGTTCTGTGTATTGGCTCTACCAAGTTTAACACATGAGCCTATATTTAAAAATAATTTGATTTAGATCAGATATCTTGATTAAAATTAAATTACCCAAATTAACAAGTTTCCATTCTATGATGACACACCCCATTGTACTCACTGTTTACATTACTTTCAGGTTACTTCCTGCTACACTGCTTAAAAACATCCCAGGTATACAGTATATCTTCGTTTCTGTAATCTTGTGCTTTGTTTCTGTGCACTTGTTATATTTGAACCTGCTAACCTTCGGCAGCAGTGATGATGTGAAATTTGTTCTTGTTCCCGAATCATTGTACACACAACACCTTTAATGATGCAGAAAGCCACTGGTATCATGCAGTACAGTGTGGGTTGGTTATAAGTGCATGTAAAAGCCTCTCTGCTGCCAGAATAAACTTTCCTGCTGTTTTAAATGTAGCTGATGTGAAACAGCTGACCAAACAAACTACAGGTAGTGCTTTTCGTATAATTTGCCATTTGCTCTTGAACACTCACACAATCTACTATTCAAATCACATCTGCTATACACACACTTTCTTATAGTTACAGTCCAAAAATGTCATGCACACATACACATACTGCCATGCACTCACTCTCTCTCACACACACGCACACACATACACATACAAACCAGTACCTCTTGTCAGCAGGGGTTTCTTGACTGGGCGGTACCTCCTGTAGGTCCGGTAGATTGGCAAAATCATCCTGCTCAGCTAATCCAATCGTCAGAGAGAGAACCACCATCTTCCCTTCCCTTCACCCCAGCCAAACATGAGAGAATAGGGAAGACAGTAGGAGATTTTTTTGGAGAGAAACAGGAAATATTAAAGTAAGAACAGCACATAGAAAAAGGAGCAGCATGATTGTGGGACCAGGAGAAAAAAAAAACAGCATGGCCAGGGTCTCTAAAGGCCGATCATGCACCCAGCTCCAAAACTAACAGCACAATGTCTGTTTCTTTTATTAATCAAAATAACACAAATCTATGACAGTCCCAATATTTTTGAAGGTCCCTCAATAAAGATATCAAGCTCTGATTGGATATTACATCCCATCCTTCAGTGGTCTTTAATGTAATGTTTAGAGCAATCAAAAAGATGTGTGTTTCACTGACTTCCTTCACAAAGAGCCCCAATGCACATGCACACACTCAGCTTTATTTAATCTCTGACTCCTAGGAATCACCTACCCTCTGCTTTATCACCCCTTCCATCTCTTTATTGCTCGCTCCTTCTCTCTATCACTTCCATCCATCTCCTTCCCCCTCCCTGAAGAGTGCGGATT
Source organism: Neosilurus hyrtlii (assembly GCA_028564935.1). Lineage (NCBI taxonomy): Eukaryota > Metazoa > Chordata > Actinopteri > Siluriformes > Plotosidae > Neosilurus > Neosilurus hyrtlii. The sequence continues at coordinate 18,266,343 of JAOUQZ010000010.1, read as the reverse complement.
TAATTGTGCCTCATTAAAAAGATCTGGACTAATTGTTTCTATTTGAGAGTCAGGCCAGACCAAGGTGCCTAGGGTGCATCACTGATTTCTGGGCCATCATAGTTTCAATCCTCCCTTCCCTTTATTATTTTCTCTTTCTTTCGGTTCAGGATCATCCACTATGTAGAATTTAGGGGAGTCTATAGGTAAAAATGGTGCTCTTATGTAATAATCAGAAAGTATTCGCGGCTGCACAGATGAACACATTACAACTAGCCGCAGCTACACAGATGACCACTCTCTAACTGGTCTATCCTGAGAACTGCATGCTGTGCTTTCTTTGAACTGACCAATCCTGTGGTGCCTTACCACAAACACTGCGTATTTAAGCCCTATAAATTGTGAAATAAATGAGAGAGCTGCTAAACGATGTGCCTGTGTGTGCTGTGTCCTTGTTCTTCTTCCAAGATCCTGGAGTAAATGGTAAGCTCTGAGTAAGTGTAAGTGTAAATGGTAAGCTCTGAGCAAATCTATTCTTGGTTTGCATGCATCACACTCATCGTCTTATTCTTTTAAGCTGGTTGCAATCAACTAAACCCTACACCGTGGACCTTTAGAGGGTGATCACACTAGAGAGGCAATAGAAAAACAACTGATGCAAATGGATATTTTTTGCGAATTCTGAAATTGTTGATGTTTTTTGACTCCACATGCAGGTGAATACTCTGTGGCTTCAAAATGTATGTTGTGTGAAAGTCATGAGAAAGTTGCGCAACAATTAGCAACTGATCTGCGAGTAATTAGCAAATGGTTTGCTGATGTTTGGCAGAAAAAAGCAAATTTCCTGTCGCAAATCATTCGCGTCTTGTTCGCTGTTTGTTCTCAACCCCTTTGTTTTTTTATTCACCCGTTATTAGCGAGACCAAAATGCAAATAAAATATGAATGATGACAAAATACACGGGATATGGCAGATGCCAGCAAGTCTCAAACTTTTCTCAAACTTTTCACATTGAAGTCTCCAACTTGTCGCTTTTTCTTGCAAACAAAATACGTGTTTGAAATTTTGGCGATGAATCTACGAACCAGGCGACCAAAATGCGATGCCGAGACCGAATTTGAGAGTGAAAAGAGAGCCGCGAATTGCCATTTGCATCAGCAGCTTTTCTATTCCCCTTAGTTTCATTCCATTTCTCCTTCGGAGTTCGCAATCGTCAACAATCCCTGCAGTCTCACCATTTTCAACAGCATTTCCCCCACTTTTTTTCCCTTCATATCTCTAGCTGTGCCTTGTGTGCTCTTTCTCTACTTTCCATTGTAAGCCCACACACCTCCCAAACGTTTAAGCTCTCCATATGACATTTATCCCTCTCTCTCCCTCTCTCTCTCTCTCTCTCTCTCTTTCTCTCTCTCTCTCTCTTTCTAAATTGCATTCTGTCTTTCCGAAAAAACCATCTGTCTTTTTTCATGTCTTGCTCATGCTCTCCTGGGGATCCCGCTATTCTGACTCTCACTGCCTATTTTTACCTTCCATATCATAATGCCCTTAAAAAAATCACAATATTCTGTGGGATAAATCAGGAACACTTCATACAAGCAAACAAAAACACCTCCATGCACACACACACACACACACATACACACACACACACACACACAGACAAAACAGGGCTGGGAGGTTTTCTTTAGACCTGTACGCGTCACTTAGAGATATAAGCGAACACCGGAGAAGATCCTCGCATGACGTGCCTTTCAAGACTAAAATCCGCCATTCCGATGGGAGTCAAATGTTGGGTTTTAACGGCCGGTCTTGTGTGTATAATCCATGATATCAGCCCTTTAAATATCTTTGTGCATTAAAGCAGGTTGTTAATCTTGCTAACAGAAGAGCCTCTGGAGTTTCAACAACAACACTGTCAACTTCTGTGACTGGTGCATGAAAATTTCAATAACTTACATACATTATATATATATATATATATATATATATAACAATAAAGTATGTAGGTTTCTTCCAAATGTATTTAAGTCCTTGAACATGGATATATATCTACATTGCACAGTCATTCCTAAATTGCCCCCTAACAGTCTGAACCTAATACGAAGCCATTTACTACAGCCTAGCTACTGATGCTATATCTAACATTATCTTTTGTAATATGCTGCCTGCTAAAAGTATACACGGTTATACCACTTATAGCATTTTAGCTATAACTAAAGCAAAAATATATATCTACATCTGACATCTATATAAGGAAGCTTAAGGCACCTGGTCTGTCCTGTCCCTGCTCTAAGCCTTGAAGCTGCTGTTAAAAAAATTAAACAAATCTGAGGTTAATTTTAAATATGTGTGTGCATTCCTACTTCATATTTGTGTGTGTGTGTGTGTGTGTGTGTGTGTGTGTGTGTGTGTGTGTGTGTGTATGTGGCTATTTGGTATAAGGTTCTCATTACAGACAAATCATAATTAATGTCTTAATAAAGGCCACGATTAAAAAAATGCATTACAGGATTTGTTTTCACATTATTTAAAGTTTGTACAATTTTGTGTACGCAGCCAAATTATATATCCTTTTCATGTTTTTAACTTTAGCCACTAATAGCCAGCCATGTTTTTTTCCTAGCTGGTTAAGCAGCTAGCCAGAAGCTTCACGAAGCAACCAGCCGATTTCATTGCAGCTGGCTGGCTCCCAGGTCTAGTTTTCGTCTCGGTACAGATAGACAGACTGTTCTAATAGGCTGTTAACAATGCCAGCACTTCACGCTGATTACAAAGCAAGAACCCTCAATAATCCTCGCTTGTTTCGTTCTCGCTCTGTCTCTGTCTCTTGCTGTGTCAGTTTCCAAAACAGGTTGTGAATGCAAGTCTCCTCCTTGTTTGGACAGCTATGCTTGACTGTGGAGAGGAAAGAATTGCAAAATAAATGAGCTGCTCTCTTTCCAACAGGCTGCGCTTGAAATGCCACCTACACGTAGCGCACATGATCAATCTTCTATATGGGACAATTGTTGTCAAATATGTACTGTCAGTCATGATCTATTAATAGAAAAATCACCAGTAACGGATGTCACTATTTAACACTTAGTTTCTTACATTCAGCTTTACTTAAAATGTGGTCCTAATATTCAATCCTATTTAAATATGCATGAATTTTTAAACAGATATCAACTTAAATTGTAAGCTCCTGGTGGTTCTCTCTCTCTCTCTCTCTCTCTCTCTCTCCCTGCAGTTACTATCTATTGTGGGTGTAATGAGGCTCCAGACAGAAGATCAATGTGTCGAGCTTAACATGAGTCTGCAGCCAGGAGTTTAACCCCTACATCTGATGTCACACAATGTTATACACACACACACACGCGCGCCATATTAATTCGATATACAGTGTACATATATCTGTTAAAACAGTCTCATCAAGTTCATATTTTAAGATAATGAAGATTTTTTAAATACGTACTTCCAAAGGGGTAATTTTAAACTCCCATGAAACACTGGCATTAGGTCAACTGTTGGCTTTTACATCTGACCGTACTGGCTCACCAGAGCTTAAGCTTATTCCCAGTTTCCTTAGCGTGAAGCAACTAGGAGTTTAACTCCTCCTGGATTCATCACAGGTTACCTTCTCAGTATTTTTACTGGCATCCATTTATACTGCTGGGTGGACAGAGCCACACTTGCGGTTAAGAACTTGCCCAGGAGTCTTAGCACAGTGGGGGTCTTACCGAGATTCGAACCCACCCTAACCATTACATCACCGGCCCCACTTTGGGTCAACTGGGTACTCTTAATTAGCCATAGGTGTAAATGTGTGAGTAAACAGTTGTTTATCTCTGTGCTAACATTAGGATAGATTGACTGCCTGTTCAGGATGTGCCCCGCCTGTCGCCTGAAGTCATTAAAGATTGGCTCCAACTCCTCCTGTAACCCTGATGGGTAAGCAGTAGATATAATAGATGCATGGATCACATAACTATATTTAAGTAATGTTGAACTAATGCATAATTCATGGTGATTTAATGCATGAATTAATGAAAGATGTGTCATGAATTCCTGTATCTTACCACAAACTAATGATGAAGTCACTGTGACTTTATGTGACTACTTCACGCTTATTGGATCATTACTTAAGGAAGATTAATTCATAATCACTTTATATAATAATTGATATGCCGTCAAATTAGCTGAATTGCTGCGGTGGTAGCTGATGTGTTCAGTGAAGACGAGTGAAGAGAAGTGAGTAAATCTCAGTAACGATGCACTTTATGTGTCTTATTTACACTTTTTCAGTTTATTAGTAGGTGACATGGTGGCGTAGTGGTTAGCACATCCGCCTCACCACAAGCAGGTCCTGGGTTCAAGTCCCAGTGGAGTTTCTGTGTGGAGTTGGCATGTAGTCCTTGTGTTGCGTGGGTTTTCTCCTGGTAGTTAAGTTTCCTCCCCCAGACCAAATACATACACATTAGACTAACTGGTTGTTCCAAATTGTCCTGAGGTGTGTGAATGGTTGTGTGTGTGTGTTGCCCTGAGATGGACTGGTGAACTGGTGTACTCTGTCTTCGCCAGTGTCGGCTGAGATAGGCTCCAGCCTCCCTGTAATGCTATTAGAACTAAACAGTTTGGCAAAAGTGTGAGTGACTTTATTAGGTAGAACTGTGGTGCTTTTTCTGATTACTGACCATGCAGCAACATGTGTATATGTGCCCCAAATTAATTAAAAAAAAAAAAGCTTACTGTGTTTTTATCATTTTAGACTCTGGGTTCTAGGACTGACTGATGAAATGAATGTACCAGAAAATAACATTGTTTAATGTAACCGTCACTGTGTGGACAAGCACATTCCTACTCTAGACTCTGAAGTCACTTCCTCAGCCAAGGAGGTGGACATGCTAGCAAGTAAACTCGATGTGCTAGCATCTGTTACTAACACGTCTCTTAAGGTGTTAAGCCCGGGGTACACTGTACCATTTTAGGCTGTTCCAGACAAAAGATGACCAACATGGAACAATCATGGCTCCTAAACGGTGGTCCTACATAGACCTGTAAGAAAAGTTCAAAGACATATGGTGTCACGGTCTTGTCACCAAAGATAGCCCGTGATAATTTTTTTTAAGTGTAAAAAAATGAAGGCTAATCATCTCACAGTGTGTGTATTGCTGCAACCCTCATATATTGACTATCCAATAAAAATTCAGCATGGAATTATGCATGTATCATATCATGGAGGCAAAAATAATAATAATAATAATAAAACCACAGAAAAACAAAGGACTGCAAGTATGAGGGATAATAATAAAGAGAACTATATGGCATGCCCTGTATCTGTTTACTGCTTTATTTTCCCACATTCCGATGACATTTACCACTAGCGCAGGTTGAAGATGTTTCGTTTCTTTATACTTACTTGAGTCATAGTCTATGATTCAATAGCTGTTTTCATCACACATTCTACATACCTTCATGCATACCATTGTACATCTAAATGCCTGTCGTACCCAAGATTATTACATCTATTTGATTTGTCATGATCTTAAAATAGTCTGTGCTGGAATTATACAGGTTGGGTCACTGCACAGCACTCTACCTTCTAACTACCATTACATGGATTCCGGCTACGTATCACTTAATGTATGAAGCAACTATGAATTAACATTCCTTACATAGTGACCAAGTGAGCATGAAGTAGTCACATAAAGACGCAATGATGTTATCATTTTATGATATACCTTTCCTGCATTAAATGATAATGAATCATGTCATGTCATTTTCTGAACCGCTTAATCCTAATTAGGGTCGCAGGGAGGCTGGCGCCTATCTCAGCCAACTCTGGGCGAGGGCAGAGTACACCCTGGACAGCTCGCCAGGCCATCGCAGGGTAGAAACACGCTGATGGCTATGCGCCTACTCTTGACGAAAATCAGCAATGGTTCTTTTACATGCCTCTCACCATAGACAGTGAGAGACATGGCCGGCATTTGATAATCCAGTTAGTTGCACTGGGGGGACAGCAGCGAGAACCCATCGATAGTGGGGCTTGAACGCCCGACTTTGGGATCAGCAATCCAGTACCTTACCACCAGGCCACCACTGTCCCATAATGAATCATGCATTAGTTGAATATTACTAATATATGATTTGTACCCTTTTTATAAGTGTTTTTGCATAATTGTCCACCAGTTTGGAATCAACTTGCTGGAACTTTCCTACTACTCTTCCTTGCACACTTAGCTCAGTTACAAGCTTTCTTGCATGTACTGTCATTTTTAAATCCCCACACAAATCAGGGCTCAAATTAGGGCTTTGGTGGATTCTTGGTGGATTTACTACTGTGATTCGGATCATTATCCTGCTGAAAGGTGCACCCCCATTTGAACTTCAGCTTTTGGTGGCGTAGCAGTTAGTACCTCCGCCTCACAGTAAGAAGGTCCTGGGTTCAAGACCCAGACTCAGGCGCATGTGTTGTTTTTCTCTGAGTACTCCAGTTACCTCCAACAGTCCTAAGACATGCACAGTAGGCTAACTGGCGGTTCCAAATTGCCCCTATGTATGAGTGTGAATGATTGTGTCTGTTGGCCCGGCAATGGACTCTGCCGTCGCCCATTGATGGCTGAGATGGGCTCCAGCCTCCCTGCAACCCTAATAGGATTAGGCAGCTCAGCAAATTATTGAGTGAAAGTGATGACAGTTTATATTCTCCCAGAACTTGTTTTAAATGATCAATATGTGTGGATACTGTGCTCAAAAACATAAGGAATTTTCTATATATTTAGAAAATTAGTACCTACTACCTAGCTCTTGGTTATCCCATGATAGCTACCATCCAAGATGGGTGAACACTCTCACATGATTCCTCTGAAAAAAGATGTTACAAAATTCTTTTCAGGCCTGGTCACAGGGTGGCTGAGCCCACTTGGAGGAAAACATTGACTGCCCTTTTCCATGAAAATAAGCTCTAAGACAATTGTGACAAGTGTAGTTTTCCTAAACAATGCCATCTTTCCCACCCAGATAGCACTGCAAATTTTGCTCCCTTAAAACTACAGGTCATGTGTAGTTGTGGTATTAATGGAATTTAAACTAGTTAAGACCTCCCGAAAATACCGAACGTGATTCATACTCTCTCCCCACCACACCAGCAGCTGAACAGCACGGACTGCGGAGAAATCCATGACGCTCTCATTTCTAACTGTTAAATACATCATCAGTGCTCATAAAATGTTTGACACATCCATCAAACAAGTGCAACGATGCCCGAGAGGCTATGGCAAGATATTGTACCACATTTCAAGCCAATGCAGCAGAACACATCTTGTCGTAGACATGGTTCTGCTCTTATGTCATTAACATTTAGTGATGAAAACCATGCCTTTCACATTTGAATTAATGCATTAATGCTTTTAAGCTCTACCAAGGTAATAAAAAACGATTTGCCCAGCAGTGTGTGAAGGTGCTCGTCCATTTATCCTATCCTTGTGCTATTTATATATTCAGCGCAAATTATGGCCCTACTCTGGCATACTGCCCTCATTCTAAACCAAATATCCATAATAATTCAATTAACTACATGTCACAACATGACCATATGTTGGGGAAATGGAACAAAATAGAGAGAGAGCTACAAATGTGTTTGCAGTAAAGTGGATTGTATAATGTCTGCCGAGCTTCGTGGAAAACGTCACGGTTCTAGTGGTCATGAAGAGTCATATTTATTTTAATTGAATGCGACTAAGCTTTTGAAAAAGGGCATACCGAACAATGCATGTGAGGTAAAACATTAACACCACCTGACTGGTCTGTGGCTAGTTAGCAACATGTGTATCAAACTGCAATGCTCTGTGTTCGGACTCAATCCTATCATATCCAGCATTAACAGTTCCAGCTGTTTGTGCTACAGTATCTCTCCTGCTGGATCCCACCTTCCATATCTACTAGCCTTCGCTCCCCACAGGCATCAGTGAGCCTTGAGTATCCATGACACTCTTGCCAGTTCACTGCTTGTCATTTTTTGGACTACCTTTGGTAGTTACTTACCACTACATACCATGAACACCCCACAAGACCTGCCATTCTGGAGATGAATAGAGCCAGTTGTTTAGCCATCAGAATGCAGCCCTTGTCAAAGACCTTCAGATCTGTAGGTTTGCTTATTCTTCCTGCTTCCAGCACATCAACTTCAAGAACCGACGTCTAATACGAGATATTGAGATTATCTAATATGAGATAATCAATTTTATTCACTTCACCTGTCATAATGTATTTTAAGTTGCTCACAATGTATTTATTGTGTTATGGCTGATCAGTGTATAGCATTATACAATACTGTGCTTAAAATTATCAAAAAATATTGAATTATATTAAATTATATTTTTTGTTTCTTAGCCAATACATTTTATTTACGGTTCAAATAAAATATAAAGACATAAAGGCATCTCTCTTTCTCTCTCACTCTCTCTCTCTCTCTCTCTCTCTCTCTCAATACATTATGCCTCTTCTCTGAGTATAATCATTATTTGTTTTTTTTTGTTTTTCCCTGACCAAAGCTCATTAAAAAATGTTTTTTTATTAATTAAAAGAAAATTAAAGTGTAGAAATGAATAAAGAACAACATACGGTTGGAAAATAAATATTAATTAAATTTACCATAATTATCCATACACCCAGTATCCCACATATGGACACACTCTTTAATACTGGCCTGCAGACTATAGAACTGATACACACATCATATAACCCCACAGGGACTTGGAGATCCAGACCTGTATACCCAGTATTATGAAAACCATATGCATGTAATGTCTCAAGATTTAATGTTGACCAGGCATAAGTTACGAAGGATGGGAGTAATATTCACCAGCTTCATACAGATACTTCGTGCAGATCCCAAGAGTCAGACAGATAGAGAGACAGACACATTCTCAGTGCACGAGACGAGAACAGGAGGAAGCATAACATGCTCAATGTCATAAAACATCTCAGTGTAGGAGTGAATATCAGGTTTTGCATTCCATATCTTCAGGAATGTGCTTTCCGTATGCATTTGCAGCAAGCTGATGTTAGAAATTGACTCTGAGACACTTGAGCTTTCTCCAGCTCCATGCTGTCTGATGTGGCTTTCCCACCTGGGAACTCTTTATTATCAGACTTTCCACCTCAGAGCATTAGAACAGATATGTTTAAGGTAAAAAAACATGATTTCTTAAAGTAACTTAGCGTTGTTTGTCTGCTGAGCTGATCTTAAAAAATAAAGATTTATAAAAACAAATAGTAAATTTAAATTTAGAGTAGAATGAGTAGAAATTATAATAATAATTCCTGTTTACTAACACAAAAATAAAACAGTCTCATTGAAATTCTTGCACAAATTTAGCTACCCATTAATTACCTCATTACCCTCCTAATGATACCTAACAATGCTGTGTATACGGCACAAACCATGGTAGTATGATGGCCGCCATGTTGAAACAACATCACCGAATTAGAGACTTTAAAGCTCTTAAGAAGCCTCAGCATTAAAAGTGGGTTTTATGTATTAGAGGGACGTTGAAATGGATTTTCCTACTCTGAGATTGGAAACTTCCCAGTTCCTACTTCGCACTGTATTTAAAATTAAAAATGTTTAGAGTTACAGCAGTTTAAGAGTCGTTTATTTGCCTGCACCTACTTTGCTGAACCACTAGGAAACCAATTTAGAGTTGTCACAAAGCCGGACCAAGACAATCAGAACAAACACAGTGACACGGTCATGCATGGGAGACAGTCCAGACAGGAAGTGACTCACAGGAATGACTTGACATCCAGGCCACGGTTCTTGATCTGGCTCATCATGTAGTCCCAGCTGCCTGGGTTCCCCCTCAAGACCCGGCTCCCTGAGCCTCCCGACCTATAGCGTGAGGCTCCGCCCCCTGTCGTGCTGCCTCTAGTACCTCGAGTTCCTGTTCCTCCACGCTGAGCTGTAGCTCCTGCTCCTCCCCCTCCACCCAGCCCTTCCCCGCCACCGCCTCTTCCGGGTTGAGGATGGAGCTGACCCAAGCTCTGCGAGATGGCTGAACGGGCACCGAGGCCTGAGGCTGGAGGCTGGATGAGGGGCTGCTGGAGGCTTTGCTGCCTCAGCAGCGTCTTTGGGCGGGGCGTGGCGCCCGCCAAGGGGATGTGCTCCAGAGATGAGAGGGCAGGGTCTGTGAAACTAGGTGGGCAAAGCAGGAGGGTGGGGAGTGAGCGAGATGAGGAAGGACGAGAGCGACACAGTGATGGGCGGGGCAGGAGCAGCAAAGAGGGAGGGACCAGCATAAAGGGGCGAGATGAAGAAGAGGAGGATGAAGAGCCATGTTGGGAGTCAGGGGATGAAGTGAAGGAATCAGGAGGAGTGCGGGATGAAGTGAAGGGGCATGGAGGGAGAGGAGAGGTGAGATTGAACAGGAAATCATTTGAATCCGGATGCAGGATAGAAAGAGAGGCGGTGGAGGAGAGCAGAGGAGTGAAAGGAAAAAAGGCAGAGAGGTTAGAGGACAAGAAGTTGAGAGCCGGATGGGGGCAGAAAGGAACAGCAAGAGATGATAAGGAGGACAGAGAAATGAAGTCGTCAGGGTGAGGCGAGACGGAAGGAGGTTGAGGTGATGGAGAGTGAGAGTGAGAGCGAGGTGAAGGAGGAGAGAGGAAAAGGAGAAGACAGAATGAAAGGACCATCAGGCCAAGGCAGTAGGCACAGTAGCACAGGTAGCAGAAGAGGTTACAGCCACCTTGTTCAGCGTGAGCCAACAGGTGTATGTAACTGTGCGTGTGTGTGTGTCCGTTCCCGGGCCGATTCGGACCACCTTGAGCAGACAGCGAGCGGTGCGAGTGTGAGTGCAAGTGTGCATGAGTGTGAGTGTGTCCCTGCGAGGTGTGTGCGACCTGCTTTCGAGGTGTCCGAGGCTGAGCGGCACGTGGAGTATGTCGCGCCTGCCCCGAGCGCACGTGCCGAGGCGTGTGTGGCACCAAGCGACCAGAGCTGGTCCTTCCAGGGGACTGCTTTTTAGCTTGATGAGGGACGCCCATCTTTTCTCTTCTACTCTCTTCTCTTTTTCCTTCAGTCCAAATCCAAAGACATCGCGTGCTTTCTTCTTTCTGTCACTTAACCTCTCTCTTTCTCAGTCACTCCCTCTTTCATCTGGCCCACGTCTTATATACTAACTCAGTCCGCTAAAATCCTACACCAACCAATCGCCTTTCTAGTCTTTCTTTGTGGAAACGTCACTCTTTCTTCTTCACCTCCCCTTGTCATTAACTCATCTCTTATTAGCCTTATTTTCTCTCCATGTTCTCTATCAGCAGCTGTTCAAAAACTGTGTCAAACTTATTGGAGCAGAACTCCAAACTTCAGTTAAGCATGAAAAAGCTGACACGCCGCAGCTTCCAGCAACTGTCTGAGGCCAAACAGCCTGCTGCACACCAAACTGTTGGACGGCTGAGCATCCAGCTGCATCCAACTGAAAACAAAACACTGAGTGGTGCTTTTTTTTCTTTCCTTCTTTTTCCAAAGATGGATTCGATACAGGAAGCGGCTGGGCTGTCAGAAATGACTTAAATGATGACAAGTAGTGACACAACCCAATGCAATACAAGGATAGTCAAGGGAGAAAGAGGGGGAAAGACTGACAGACAGACAGACAGAGAGAGAGAAATGAGGTGTGAGACACAAACACTAGAGACAGACACATATAGCTGCCTGAAAATAGAATCCAATTACAGAGTGAAGAGGGTGGAGAGGAAGAGAGAGAAAGAGAGAGACAATGAACAGAGGAGGGGAGGAGTGAGCACGCACATTGAGACTAAAAGGAAAGTGAGATGGAGAGAATGCATGAGGGAGGGAGTTAGGTGTCAGAAGAGAGGAGGTGTGAGAAACGAACTTAAATTAAGCACCTGGTGTGACACCTTCGGCTCAGGCATCATCCGTTGCAAGTCTAAACATAACCAGTAGAGAAATATTCTCCCTCTCGCTGTCACTGCTTCCGTTTAACGCGGCTCTCCACTAATTCAAAGCACTGGAATTGTTCTACTGCCGCAGAAACCCGAAGCACTTACTCATTCTGTCCTATCACTAATTCCTTCACGTCTTTACTCATTCTAATACATCACCCACCACCGAGAACCTACTCCTGCTTAATCTCTATCTATTGCATATGTACTGTATGTGTGGTTATCATTTCAAAACTTCAATTATTTTAAAATGTTGTCCTGTACCAAGAAAAGAAGAAAAAACTTATAAATGGTTTAGTATTTTTTTAATGGAACTTCTGTTATAAATAAAATGTAAAGATAATTGAAGGGGGCGGTATGGTGGCGCAGTGGTTAGCACGTCTGCCTCACGGCAAGAAGGCCTGGGCTCTATTCCTGGGCTCGGCCATTTCTGTGTGGAGTTTGCATGTTCTCCCCGTGCTTGAGTGGGTTTCCTCCGACTACTCCGTTTTCCTCCCACAGTCCAAAAACATGCACAGAAGGCTAATTAGCTGTTGCAAAATGCCCCTAGGTGTGAGTGTGAATGGACGTGTGAGTATTGGCCCTGTGATGGCCTGGCGAGCTATAAAGGCTGTCTCCTGCCCTCACCAGAGTCGACTGAGATGGGTACCAGGCTCAACGCGACCCTAATAAGGATTAAGCTGCTTACAAAATGAAAGAATTAAATGATGGGGGCAGTCTAATGGTTAGAGAAGCGACCTTGGGACCGAAAGGTCGCTGGTTCAATTCCAGAATCAGCTGAAAAAATGTGTGGTAGTGACATGCACCTTCCCTTCCTTCACATCCATGGCTGAAGTGCCCTTGAGCAAGGCACCTAAGCCCCAACTGCTCTCAAGGCGCTGCAGTGTGTGTGGCAGTCCACTGCTCCAAGTGTGTGTCTCATTGTTTACGTGTGTGTGCTCACTTTGGATGGGTTAAATGCAGAGGCAATAATTTTATTATAATACTATATATATATATATATATATATATATATATATATATATATA
>JAOUQZ010000010.1:18223714-18253287 GCA_028564935.1 Neosilurus hyrtlii | reverse complement strand
AGGGCTGGGAGCCACAGTGGTCTAACCCACAAAAACTGAAAACTGAAATAAGGTCATATTTTGACAGCTGTGGATAAGGTCTATGCGTGCCGGAATGGTCCCTTCATGTTCCTTATGACCTTGAATCATATGAGCATTATCCCTGATTTTCTTATACTGCAAATACTTTCATGTCATTTTTCTTAAAATCAGCTTTCTGTTAGTTAGACCACTCTGGCACAGTGGTTAGCACATCCGCCTCACAGCAAGAAAGTCCTGGGTTCGGGTCCCAGGCTTAGGTGTTTATGTGTGAAGTCTGCATGTTCTCCCTGTGTTTGTGTGGGTTTCCTTTGGGTACTCTGGTTTCCTCCCACAGGCCAATAATGTCCCACTGCTTCAAGTTAGCATCACAAACTGTGTCTGTCTTTTTGATTTCAGCATGACTTACTTAGAATAGTGATTTTTTAAATTCCAAGATAGTGGATCAGACCGCACCATTTACATGAATTATATACTAATAATACTTCTATATTAATAAATCAGATTTTACAAATTTCACCTTAAATTATATTCTCTTATAGTCTCTTATAGACTCTAATAAATGTTATTTTCTTACAGGTGTTTACTTAACAGATGTCTAGATATGTAGCAACACAGGCCAGAATGAATAAAGATTCATATATAGTGAATAAACCTTTCACAAGCATTTAATTAGAGCCTTATTAAGCAATTAACAGGCTCTTAATGAGCCCTTCATGCCCATACTGTGATGCTTTAAAGGAAACTAAACATTAAAAAATAAACCTTTTTTCCACAGCTTTCAGATCGATAGTATGTATAAATTAGGCTATAAATCTCAGTCTAAAGAGGCGAGCACACAGGAAACAATGAGCAAAAAGCAACCATGTGAAGTCAATGAAAGTCAGCGAAATGAGCGATAAGAGGCAAAAAGTTCTCAAGCGATGCAAAGTGGGCGGGAACAGAGAAAAACTGAGCTGAACTTTCGGGCAACACGAATACAATAAGTGCATAAAAATTCTGGTGATTGACGGATGCCACCAAAGACCAAAGCATTTTCTGTAGGGAACAACATACACAAGTTTAATTATTCTGCTTCCATCAACATTACATTAGCAGCTCCTTATTATCATGTAAAAACATACTTTGCTTTACGAATGCACACAGAAATTTTACGAGGATAATAAACGAAAATGCAATTCTTGAGTTCACGTTTCCAAAACGGTTGTCATTTCCCGTTAGCAATACTTATTATAATATAATATAATTTATATTAACTTAATATATTTTACTCTTTCTGATTTACATCACACAAAAGTCTCCAATCTGTACATATGCTAGACACTGCTTAAGGAGAACTAGCTAGAATTAGCTAGATACAGCTCACAAAGCTACACTTCCTGTCAGTAACTAGGTGTTCATGGATCACAGTTTCACTCTGAAACATTTGAAAATGGGAAACATGCGAGAAGGTTACCTAGGCAACCAGAGTTGGCAACTAGCACTTCGCTAATCGATTGACTTGTCCTGTGAATCAATTCACTTTCGCTCATCGTTTCCTGAGTGTACGCCCCTTGACATCTTTGGAAAATCTTCTTCTCACGTGTGTATCATTATATAGCCTTTAATGCTAGAGTCGTATATTTATGAATTTGTACCACTTCATGGTGGACCCTAAAACTTGGAGAAAATCCACAAGGACACAGGAACACTCTGTACCTGAGCGCAGGACAGCTGAAGACTCTGGAGCTGTAAGCAGTGAGACGGTATTTTCACCCACTGCTCCAGCCCACCATATATACATACAGTCATGTGAAAAAATAAATACATCCTATGGAAACTGTTGATCACCCTCTTTGATACAGTGCCTGCAGATTAAGCTGATACACTCCAAAAACAAATGCAACATAGGATTAAAATTTAGTAGTCATGTTCATAATTCAAACAAACAATAGAAAAAGTAAATACACTCTTACATTTAACAGACTCTTGTGTCCGTACAATCTGAATCAGTTGTTCCAGATTAGGTGCCATTGATTAGAACCTCCTGCAGGTGGATGGGCAATAGGAAGATCAAGAAGCCTTTATATGTCACACATGCATTACAGCAGAGGGAATTTTTTTCTTTTGCATATCCCAGCATGTTAGTAAGTCAGTAAAAGTTGGCGCAGGGTCAACCATGATACAGTTTTCAAACAATGGACCACCACGGCCCTTTTTGTTCCTTGGCAGCTTGGTGGAGGAAATGTTACGGTTTGTGGTTGCTGCACTGCCTCAGGGACAGGTCAGCTTGCAGTCATTGATTCAATTATGAATACGGCACCATATTAAAGAGTACTTAAAGTACCTCTGGGTTAACTTTCAACAGGGTATTGATCTTAACCACACTAGCAAAAGCAATGACTCAAAAACAAGAAATTGAGTTATGGGTTGACTTGGATAAAGCACATATATGAGCTCACTGATATGTAGTGGGAAGCACATGCTACAAAAACCCATAAGCATTTTGCTACCGAAGGAAGAGAAATCAAAAATTGGATGTCAGAGACCGGTTGAATACCTTTTTACTGCCAAAAGGGAAAACTTATCTTGTCTCCACAGAAGAATATTACATCAATAGATATTTTTGGAGTACATCCCCTTCATCCACAGGCACTGTATTAAAGAGGGCAAAACATTTGCTTTTTCCAATATGTTGGGGAAAAAAATCAACAAATCCCCTTGAATGCATACATTTTTTTCACATAACTGTATAGAAATGTGGTTAGTCTGTCCATTTACAGCAAGAAGGTCCTGGGTTCAAGTCCTGGGCTTGAGTGTTTCTGTGTGTTTCTGTGCTCCCTGTGCTTGTGTGTGGGCTACTTCGGGGTATTCAGGTTTTCTCCCACATTCCAAAACCATGCATATTAGGCTAACTGGCTGTTCCAAATTGACCCTAGGTATGGATGTGAGTGTGAATGGTTGTGAGTGTTGGTCCTGAAATGGTCTGGCAAGCTCTTCAGGGTGTACCCCGCCTACGAAATGGGCTCCAGCCTTTCCGTGACCTTAACAGGATTAAGCAGTTGGGCAAGTTAATGTATAGAAATGTGTGTTTAAATTTTTTATAGACTGAATTCGATATGAATGCATTTTTTTCTATAGTACAGGGAAACACTTCATTATTATTTTTTTCTTTCTGATAATCACACGTACACTCCCGATGCAGTGGCAAGAGAAAATAAAAACAACAATAATATTCTAACATGAATTCTCATTAATAAAAGATCCTTTACTTGTTGTATACAAACTTAACAATAGTCTTCACAGATTTTCAGCTCTAGAATGCTGTGAAAGCCTCATGGCCACCAAGCAGCAAGCCAATAAAGTGCTGTGCTGTGTAGGACTAATGACAGTCAGGTGAAAGTGCAGAAAGGCTAAATGGCGCTTCTCTAAAGAAAGAATAATATAATAAGTAGGCCATTATAAGATCTGATGCTGCTGGCAGGCTTACCGCATGGGATTCGTAGAGTTGTAATCACACGGTTTTGTTACATTATAACCTGATTGAGCTGTGTGTGTGTGTGTGTGTGTGTGTGTGTGTGTGTGTGTGTGTGTATGGTGAAACAGTGAGTCAGTGTGGTAATGCGTCTTGTATTATTAGTGTGCAGCGCAGCCCGAATCGTCCGTTTAACACGGACCCTCACACAGGCATGTTCCCCATAAAACCTTTTCCAATAAACACTCCATTTTTATCTTCCTGTCTCTCTCTCTGCCTCTCTTTCTCTCTCTGTCTCTCACACACACACACATACTTACGCACACATACACAGCCCTGTTTAACACTAGGGGTGAGCACCCCCCCTCCTTTGCCCTTTCGCACTCTGTTTCGTTTCTTTCTTGTTGATTAAATGAAAGCTACAAAGTCCATCCATGCACTCACCATTTTCCCTCCTCACCCTTCACCTCCCTCTGTTAAACTACACTTTTCTGAATTCCATTTACCCATCCCGATGCACTCCTTCTCCCCACCTCCTTTCCCAGCAGCTTTACTCCGTCTCGCTTTCTTTTTCCACTCACTTGCTGGTCTTCAGATCCTCGGACTGTGCGCGCCCCTGCGCCATCTGCCATCTGCTGGCTTTACTGGCTCCCATCATCATGCTCTTCACGCTGTCACTGCGTGAAGGACCCCCGCCGTCCCCCCCTCGGCCACCAGGAGACCCCTTCTGCCCCCCAGGGACTGAGCCACTGGGGATGAGGTTGGTGGAGGGGAGAGGAGGGGTGACGAGAAAGATTGAGGCATTGGGAGAAAAGAGTAAAACAGAGAAAGAAAAAGGAGATATCGAGAAAAGTTACAGTAAATCAAAGTGCACGACGGAAGGAAAAATGTACGCTGTCTACACTGTGGTTGAGGGTGCATGTGTGCAAACAGGTGGCTGATGTGAAGCGGTGCAGTAGGTGGCATGAGTAGGAGTAGAGTGGGCAGGAGATAGCTGGTCAGATTTGAGCACACAGTCCTAAAGTATCTAATGATTCTATGCCGAGTGTGCTGAAAGCCTGGCAACACCAGCACCGTAAGTGTCTGGTGTGAATTACTACTACTTGTGCTGGAGTTTTACCTGCTGTTCATTTCAGGGTGTCTCTTGCCTGTATAGGAGCCTCTGCCTGATTGCGGTGGGCTCCTACCTCACTGTAACCTCCATACATTACTCTTCTAGTGGATTTTATTCAGAACTGCAGCTCTCTGGGGATGTGAGAGCTCTCTATTATGGCAAAGGTGCCAGAATAATGGCAAGGAAAATGAATATTGGCTTGGGCTGTTCTGCTAATGGAGCTTTGGCTGGCGAGGGCACAGATCTGCTAGTTAGTCAATGCCATTAGGAAAATTGTTAGACAGCACAGGCTGGTCACTAAAGGGCCTTACTCCAAAAAAAAAAAAAAAAAAAAAAGATGCCGATGCATGTAATCCTCCTGCTAATGCAACGCAGTGTGGCGTGTAGTCATCTTAGGTGAATGGCATTCAAAGACAACTAAAATGATGGAAAACCTAGCATTACAGCGCCCCCTGGTGATGCTGAAGATGTGCTTCTGTTGAAACACCCCACAGCCAGCTTTTGTTTCATAAAGTGAGTTTCCAAGAAAACATTTATTACACATGAAAAATAACTTTACATTAAACATGTCCGCAAATGGTTATCAGTCATACAACCATCATCAGGCACTGTGTCATAAAGTGCACAGAAATGACGCAACATCTCTTCACAAACAGCAGCAACACTATAACAGCAATTCCACTGACGAGGTTATAAAAAAATAATAATAAAAAATGAGAGCGGCAGCTGCAGAGCAGAGCAAAACCAGCTTAAAGCAATCCTTTTACTTTCACTTGTCCGGGCTCAGAAAAAAATGGGAGGAAGAAAGAAAAGGAAAACAGCACCAGTCACCAGGGTGATCATAAGAGCATTAACTTTATAGACTCCTTATGTAAGCAAACGGAATTGCAGCCCACAGAGTGCGTCAGGAGCTTAAGGAACTATAATACAAGATAAATAAAGAGACATACAAACCTGACGCTGAATGATATCACAAAACCGGATGAGTAATAGTGACTTCTAAAGATACATTTCCTCACAAACAAACAAACTAATTCACTGCCTTAGCGGTGCACTATGAAAGATTTAGAGGAATCTATTAACAGAAATGGGGCAGCACGGTGGCTCTGTGTGGAGTTTGCAGGTTCTCCCCACACGTGCGTGGGCTTCCTCTGGGTACACCAGTTTCCTGCCACATTCCACAGACATGCACATTAGGCAAATTCGATATTCTCAATTGCCTGTAGGTGTGTGTGTGTGTGTGTGTTGGCCCTGCGATGGATTAGCTGAGCAACTGAGCAATTGAGGGTTAAGGGCCCAACAGCGGCAGCTTGGTGGTACTGAGCTTGGTGGTCTTCCCCGGAGCCGACATGTTGTGCTGCTACAGTAGCCCAGAACAGACAAACGTCTAAGAGCACGCCTTCTACATGTCCTGTTTTACAGCTTGCAGCATAAATCCAGAAAGAAGATTTAGAAGGAACATGGACAGTAAAAAAGACGACGAATCTGTAATTATTGTTGCTGGATAACAAGTCTAAGAAAAAATGGGGATCATATTTATTAATTAGCACAAGTAAAACCAAGGGAGTGTGATCGCTAGTGTTGGAAGTATACCACAGACACCTAAAGGCCACAGTAACAACGTACATTTACTTGAGTACTAATTACCCCATAAGCTTTAATACAGGTACTTTCTACTCCTTTTGTTTTCAAACCAGTCATCACTGTAGTTGTAAAGTATTTGAGGGCTATTAATATTTTTATTAGTAGCATTGCATACTGAATTCTTTCGGGGGGAAACACCAACATACTGGGAGGAAAACACCAACAATGTTCTGTGTTTCAATAATGAAGAAAATGCTATCGAATAGTCATTTCTTTTGGTTAATGAATGGAACGAAGCGGTGGTATGCATTGACGTGCAGAAAGAGAGAGAGAGAGAGAGAGAGAGTTTTTACAAACAGCTAGCAGAAATGTCCTTCATAGAGGTATTTTTCCCTTTTATACACAGGGTACATTTTTTTAAAAAAAACTTGTTTACTTTTGCTGGAGTAAAGAAGATGAAATGGTACTTCTACTTTTACTAGATACTTTTTACACATTTTACACATTTATCTGTACTTCTTTACTTCTTCTTGAGAAAAGAATGCATGTAATTTGAACACCTCTGCTGGTTGCCACTGTATGTTCTAATGCTCACTTGGAAATGGACAGGTAAGTGTTTAACCCCAAAAGTTAATGTTGTGTGTCTTCTCATTTCTTCACACTGCTTCTGTCCCTCTCCACCCAATAACTATTGAACTTGATCGATGTCTTCAAACAGGAAAAAGTTAAGAAAAAGAGTAATACCCAATAGCTCTTATATGAGGACATACATTACAAGGACATACACACAATATTGTTGGGGAAAAAATATGATGTGCTCATAAGAGGACATTGGGGTCTCAAGAGATTAAGGGGCATTCAGGTGGGAATCCTACACAGTGGCCCTTTAGAGAGCACTAAAACCGAGTCTCTAAAACTGGGGAACACATTGGACATGGGAAGCACCAACTTCCACATGGGAAGTTCTGCAACGCAATCATGTCTTTTTCTCTTTATATTCAGTGTACACAAAAATAAATTAATAAAACCTAACAGTCGCGTTTAAGACTGCAGTAAACAGACTGGCAAAAGGAACTGGCAGTGCTGGTTTTGCTCAAATCTGCAGCTCTCACACTGTAGTCCTGATTCTCCCCACACCATTTTAATCCAACCAGCTCCATGTCTTCCTGGGCCTTTTTTTAAAAAAATACCTGCGATGCTATGTTCTGGAATGGTCCAATTAATAGAAGGGCATGTTAAACTGGAGAGACAGTTCTCCCACATCAGTCACGTTTTTCGTTTATTTCCACTCCTGACAGCTCTGTCCGATGAATCCTCTCTGGGATGTTCCTCTAAAAAGCTACTGAGTAGGTTTTGATGGACAGGTGCTATTGAAGTGTGCTTTGTAAGACTAAACTAAAAGCTCCCACTGGAGTAGTCGGCTATTTAGGAAGTGAAGGGAAACTGGACTGAATTAAGCAGGTGTGGGTTCACTTCCTCCTCATCACAAAGCAGGAGAGGAGGTGTGGGAGGGGAGTGATCAACGACTGTGTTTATCACTTATAAGCAACAAACTCTGAGGGGGCAGGAACCAGGAACTAGTTAGCTAGGACAAAACCACAAAACACAAAGCAGGAGGGTCAACAAGAAAATGGGAAATAGGAACAGTTACTAACACGACACAAGCAAAACTACAGGTATTTACATCCACACCCACACACACTCACACCCACCCACCCACACACACACACACACACACACACACACTAGACAAAGGTGAGGGAACGAGGCCAGGGGAGCGGCCATGGCAGAGCCAGAGCAGGAGAGGAGGAGCCGTGACACACCATTACCACATCACGACTTTAGTGCAACGGTCAACCCTCAGCGGGACGGATTAAGGGAAGGAGGGGAGGGGAAAGGAAAGCATAACAGAAATGAACAGACAACGTGCTAGAAAGGTAGGTCCGTCAATATAAACTCATACATTAGAGGGTTGTCCGTCTCCATGGTAACACCCCATGGGGGGGAGATGGGTCAGAAGCTAGAGATTACGGGCCAGGGAAGCATGGCAGGGCTGTAGGGAGCAAGGGGCAGTTCCACACAACTCCTCTCCTGTCATCGTCTCAGCAAATCAAGATGATGCAGCACTAACCTGCAGGCTTTACAGGGGTACTCGACTGCACTGAATTACAGCGCTGTGTGTTTTAAGATGGCGGATGGAGAGGAGTCTAAACAATGTGGCATTATGGCAAAAAAAAAAAAATCCAAAATAAGCATGAAGATCAGAGTTCAGAGCTTCAACAAGCGAGTAGAGGTCGCTGATCATGCAGAATGCAGCGCGGCATTCGTTCACTATTCACACGGCGTGCATTACAAATGTCTCTCCAGCTGGAGAGTTCGTCAAGTAAGAATCTGAACGAAGCAAAACACGTTTGGTTTCAATAAGGCGTAATATTGGCCCCGTTTACATGTGGCAAAGATGCAAAAAAATGGATATGCAGGCAATTTTGCCGGACATGAAGCATATCCCCTAGATAGCACACGCCAATGACATCACAACGACTCTGTTTGCTAAGTGAGAAAACATTTTCACGTGATTGTTTTTTTTTTTTTTCTTCTGCTTTTTTTAGCCACCCTTGAGCATAGCACCCCTTCTTAAAAAGAGCGAGCAGATTAAATAAATCATCACCATGTAATAAACGGATTCAGCTCCCTTCACACCACATTCCTCTAGTGATTAATCGACATCACCTACTTCTGAGGCGTCGTTAGCTGCGTGGCACAAAACGATAAACTCAACAAATATTCCTTTAAAGGTATGAAAAGAAGAAGATTAAATTCAGGTATTAACAGAGACCCGAAGAGACGTCGCGCCAACGTCTTCGCAATTAGCAAACAAACTGCGTCGAGACGTAATCTGCGCGCATTGTGCCGATGTCGGCTGGATGCGTGTGTGCTATCTGGGTCACAGTA
The DNA here is from genome assembly GCA_028564935.1 of Neosilurus hyrtlii. Lineage (NCBI taxonomy): Eukaryota > Metazoa > Chordata > Actinopteri > Siluriformes > Plotosidae > Neosilurus > Neosilurus hyrtlii. The sequence goes on along the minus strand of JAOUQZ010000010.1, from coordinate 18,244,165 downwards.
GATGCATTTCCACATTGCTTTTAAACACATGCACATTGGTGAGGGCGGATTTCACAGATTGTTTCTTTTCCCGTGGCGTTATGCAAACAAGTACTCACCAAGGGCACATCAACACCGCCAGTTCCCCAGGTGAGACCTCTTCCTCAGTAAAAGTACATCATTTGGCTGGACTGCATTTACACCAAACTGAAATCTAAACACAGCACGAGGTGCTCAGGCTGCTTCGCCGCATCCTGTATTAGCATTTACAGCTCATTCGGGGTAGATAAATAAATAAATAAAGAGAGGGGGAAAAATCACACTGTGCATACAGATTGCCAGCTGTAAATGGGGTCATAGCCTTTTGGGAAACTGTTGCTTTTTCTTAGCATTTAACATAAAGCACCATTTAGTCTATTATGGAATGAAATGGTGAGCTATGCAATGGAATTCTATTCAATTTTACACATTAACCCAAATAAAGAAAATGTAATGTAAGGTGTATACATAAATTTCAATAAAGATCATGGGTCATGGGTCAAAAAGCTTGCCTCCTCATCTGCACTCTACAGCCTTGCCTGGTGGCAGGGGTTATAAAAGGTTGGGTAGTCAGGGTGGGGTCTGTTGGGTAAGGGTTGGGTCTCTTACCAGCCTGGACAGAGACTCACTTGAGCGTGAGGCGAGGGTCTCCATAAGGGGCATAGGGAGAAATGTTTAGTACAAACTCCTTGGGCGGGTAGGAGCTCCACCGCTGCTGCTCTGAATTGCTGTCATTGTTATTCCAAAAGTCTCTGTCTAGATCACTAAAGGCCAGAAAGAGACACACATCCATGAGACACAGCATATCCATTCCTCACTCATCCTTCTAATCCACCCGTCCATCAATTAGATGTAAAGTGCTGAGCTGTATCCAGGACTCCACGAAACCCCTGTAGACCTTCCACATCAGAGGAGGGGGGTTTAAAGAGGTGTCAATCAGAAGTCAGTTATAGAGTCACTGGAGAAAAAACCCACAGTGTGTTCTGGCAAAACAGTGCAGCTTTAAAAGGGACAGAACAAAATACATTTCTCTGTAAGTTGATATAACATCAAGAAAAACGTTAGACTTATACATCAACGTTACATGGATTTCAGTGTTCACGTGCAGACTTTAATGCACAGAGTAATCATACAAGCAGAGAATAATGATACAACACTGATTACATTCCACGTAATGTACTGCGCTGCGTTGAGAGGAGAGAAATGAGAGTTACCAAAGCAGAGGAACAGAAAACGTACAAATGTTATGTAGAGACACTCACAGAGATTTACTTTCTGCACGTTCAGAGTTGGATTGCACGTTAACATGAAAATATGAGGGAAGGAAAAACACTCAGGAGGGTTAGACTACTGGAGCAACATCCAGAGATCCGGAGAAATCGAACACGTAAAGAGAACCAGCAGTTTTCTCTCCGTCAACAGAAATAAACAAATTAAACAAGAACTGCTTTAAAATGCAACTTCAAGTGCAACAGAGGAAAGGACAAAATTGACAATTCGCACATCAGCATCACCTGAAAACAGATAAATGTGGACAGGCTAGTATTAGTATTAGCACTGGTATTGGTATTAGAATTCTGACAGCACAGCTGCAATACAGAGGTAAGTGAACTGCATTCTATACAAGTCACGAGCTCAGAGACCAAATGAGCTCTGCAGGAGCGTGAAAAAAAAATTAAGCAGCGATTGCCTTCACCAACTCGCACCAATAACAACAGCTGCGCACCAACACGACGCATCCACCCCACTTAACTCTCACTTACAGGCAGCACTTATAACTGCCAAGCACCCCTTTCACACACACACACACACACACACACACACACACAAACAAAAGCAAAATCATCTATTGAGATTCATTTACTGCGTGCCGCTCCCCGTAGCTGTTATTCTATCATCGCACACACTTAAGCATCAGAGATGCTATCAGTCAAGGAAGCGGAATTCTGCATAATAGAAATGAATTTTTAGGCTGATGTGTTTTAGATCAGATCATAATGACACCACGCAGCAGATGAAATGTGACATTTCAAAGTAACAAAAAAAAGAATTTTAAAAAGAAGGATTGTAAAGGAAAAAGGCATACAGAATACAGGAACGGAAGGAAGTAGGAAAAGACGTGTTGGTGACATGACATAACTGCCTTGGCATTAGACTTACCAGGTCATGTGATCTCATCCCACCACAGCACAGGTAGGTGGGAGAGAGGTTGAGAAAGAGCCAGACAGAAAGAAAGAGAGAGAGAGAGAGAGAGAGAGAGAGAGAGAGGGAGAGAGAGGTTAATTTAGCAAGAGAGTGTGTGTGAAATGATCTCCACCTACTTGATGGCTTTCTTCTCTCCTCGGCCTCGTGCAGAATCTGGAGTACCTGCTGCCTCGACCCCTGGTTTATTTCTCTTCCCCTAGACAAAGAGAGGGAGGGAGGTAGGAAGAGAGAGAGAGAGAGAGAGAGACAGAAATAATGAGATAAAGCCTCCTAATTAAACCTAGAAACATAACTTTGAAGTGCATCCGCCAGGTCTTGTATGTAACCCATTATCCTCTTCACTGTGCTCCTCCTGCAGCCTCCCCCCCTGCAGCCCCCTCCTGTCTCTCTCCCTCTCACTTCTGATTGCCAACATCACACTACATCTTCAACTGTAATTACTGCACACACATATTTACCCAGAAATACCCAGTTTAACTCCAGCACCTCTATACCCTCCCAGCTGTGTCCCTGAGCCGTGCCCTCAGCAGCAAGGCGGAGAAAAACAACACCTCGGCTCATTTCAGCATTCCAAAATCCAATCTTACATCTCTTACTCTCCATGTCTCTGTATTTTATAAAGGAAAAAATAAGGCACATAATACACCAATATTCCAGATACACACTGCTTCTCAGAAACAGCACTGAACATTCACCAATTAAAACAGAATGCATATACAATAAATATAAATTTTGCATATTATGTATTCTGGAGGGAGACACGGTGGCGTAGTGGCTAGCACGTCCGACTCACAGCAAGGTCCTGGGTTCAAATCACTGGCTCGGGCATTTCTGTGTGTAGTTTGCATGTTCTCCTTATGCTTTCACGGGTTTCCTCCAGGTACTCTGGTTTCCTCCCACAGTCCAAAGACATGCACTGTAGGCTAATTGGCTGTTCCAAATTGCTCCTAGCTGTGGATGTGAGTGTGAATGATTGTGTGCGATGGTCTGGCAGGGGTGATCAGGGTGTAACATGACTTCGCCCGATGTCAACTGAAATAGGCTCCAGCGATCTTAGTAAGAGTATGAAGTTTGGCAAATAAGTCAGCAAATGTATTCTGGAAACATCCTTTCAACGTATTACTAATACTGTTGCACAGCTGAAGACGGGTGCAAATGCTGATAAAAGTTCTCTAATTAAAGCTCTAATTAAGCACAGAAAAACAGTCCAAAAACACAATCCAGAATTGTAGTCAACTAACAGGCAGGGCTCAGCTGATCAGGCAAACAAACTATCAGAGGGAAAAAAAAACAAAACAAAACAAGACCCAGGAGCAATACTTCACACTGAGCATGTGCAAACAGAGTGGAAAGGGAGTCAGGTGTGTAAAGAATTTAACAGTCAGGTAATGGGAGAGTCAAAAATTCAGGTGACTGAGATCAGTGAGGTGCATGCTGGGAAGTGTAGTGAGAGTTGCTGTGAGAAAACTGACAGATGTGTTCATTTTGCTGAAGTTTGTTCCATCTCTTTGTACGTAAACCTACTTAGCACTCAGCCATCTTCCTATTATGTCTTCAAAAAAATTGGATAGACACAGTAAGAACTCGTAAAGTGAAGTAGGAGTGCGATACAAACCAATAAGGACATGGTATGGTCTCCATGGACTGGAGGAGGTGGTCGAACTTTGCATGTGTTTGCATGAGGGGATGAGATCAAAACAGGACACCGTGAGAACTTAAATAGGACATAGTAACAAAGGCAGTGACGTACTAATGACGTAACTGAAACCTTATGGCATGGTACAAGCGTGACACTAATGTGTTGAATGTAGATGTGGGCATAAGAAAACTTGCACAATGAATGAATAAGTGCAGCACATGCATGTGCAATATATATATATATATATATATATATATAAGGACTAGAAGTATACAGTGGGACGTGTGGTGATCTGATTGGTTGTAGTAAAAAAATAGTGAGGACACACTGGTCTTGGTGGACGTGATTATGATACTGGTTATATTGTGTATGATAGTAAACCCCCCACCCCACCCCACCCCACCCCCACCACAATATAAGCTTTATTAAATGAACATTTAGCAAATCAAAGATCACTTTAGTCAGAAAATTTGACACATTTCTCAGACTCGTAACAGTAGTCTAATGTCACGGGTACCAACCACTTTAAAAAGGAGACCTGTACATCTACACATCAGTGCTGTTCTCCTAACAACCAACAATGTGGCAAAGTCGTACAGACACAGGTATAGAGTTTCAGTTATCAGTTAACTAAAGCACTTAATGTTTACCCCCATGGCTTACAGACACAACACTTACTGTAGTATGTGCGCTGTTCCCAAGATGGCAGACAACTGTGCACTCCCACTGACATCAGGTAGATCTATTTGCCTATGCCAGGTCTTAATTAATTTTCTGAACTGCTTATTCCTAATTAGGGTCGTGTAGAGGCTGGTGCCCATCTCAGCCGACTCTGGGAAAAGGCGAGGGGAAAACCATGAACAGCTCACCAGACCATCGCAGGGACAAAACACATACAACCATTCACGCCCACTCTCACACCTAGAGGAAATTTGGAACAGCCAATTAGCCTAAATGTTTTTAGACTCATTCATTCATTCACATTCTGAACCGCTTATTCCTAATTAGGGCCGCGAGGAGGCTGGCGCCCATCTCAGCCGACTCTGGGCAAGGGCAGGGTACACCCTGGACAGCTCGCCAGGCCATCGCAGGGCCAACAGTCACACAATTATTATTAATAATATTATTACCTATTATTATAGGTATTTTTATTATTATTTTTTTCATTCATACTCCAGTTAGGGTTGCAGGATGGCTGAAGTCTTGAAACATTCCTTTAAATATGATGTAAGTATTTTGGCCCACAGTGCATTGCAACTGGTGTGTGGAAAAGCATATGGTCTGAAGGTGGTACTTTATATTTGTATAGAGCATCATGGCAAAACACGTCACACTACATGCAAGAAGTCTTGCCATGTACCCTGTATGGTGTCCACTGCTTAGTAACCAGCAGACGGTGTGAGATCTCATCCATGGCCTTTGGGACGCGGCTTTCTGGCTCATCACAGCACTCTCTGTCCTTTTCCCTGAACCAGTCCAGAGCTAAAAGACAGCAGGCTTTGAATATATGAATGGCTTGGCTGGCTTTGCTTTACTGTGGCCGAGAGCATCTCCCAGCAAGGGACAGGCTATGGTTACGCTTGTACAAACAAAAGCTCTGTGATTGGTGGAGCTGGGATGCTGCGGGGATCTCCGACAGCAAGGGCACAAGCGCTGAATCAGCTTGAGTGGGAATGTATGCATGGGCATGAATGCATGTGAGTGTGTAGATCCACGAGAGTACTTGGGTCTATAAATAGCTTCAATTCACTTTATATGTCAGTCAGGACCAGCACTGTGCCTGCACTTAATGCCCGCATGTATGCATTTTACTTACAGGATTGGAGGGGTGCGTGCCTGGGCTGAAAATGTGACAGAGAGGACAGAGGAGGCCAGTGTATATCTATACTGTGGCAGAGGTAATACTATAAACTAATCATGGATAACGTGTGCCCAGACAAGGGATCACTTTATTTACAAATGTGTCAGGGAACTCACAATGTCCTCTTTTGCCTTTTAGGAATCGATATTACACATTCAAAATATCATAGATATTTCATAGGATACATAGGGCGGCATGATGACACAGTGGTTAGCACATCCACCTCACAGCATGGAGGTCCTGAGTTCGACTCCCAGGCTATGCAAGGGATTATTTGTGTGGAGTTTGCATGTTCTCCCTGTACTTGCATGGGTTTCCTCCAGGTACTCCAGCTTCCTCCTATAGTCCAAAAACATGCACATTAGGCTTATTGGCAGTTGTATTTGTCCCTAGGTGTAAGAGTGACTGTTGCCTTGTGAATGTCTGGCGAGTTGTTCAGGGTGTACTCCAACTTCGCCAAGTGTTGGCTGAGCCATCCAGTGACCCCAATAGGAGTAACCCTGGGTTTACAGTGAGTTACGATGTCTGCAACCTTTGTGATTTAAAAAAGATGACCATGCTTGGAGCACAATTGGGGTATAAAAAGAAGACAGCTCACATCCAGGAAATGAAACTTGAAGGAACCTTGTTGCCAAGTTCATCAAGATTCCCTACGATAGCACATCGAGGGCTGTTCCGCTCTGTTAAGGTCTGATATGCTCTACTGCGCTCTTCTGCGTTTCCTACGTTCTATCACGAGTGGCGTCAAATCGTAATACAGTGGGATAATCGTGGCAGAATTTTTGACTGTAAAAATTTTTGCCACATTCAGTGTGATCATCACGAGTCCACCAAGTTCCCCCAAGATCATCGTGATTCGATCCCATGACACCCCCCTATCCCATGACACCCCCCCATCAAGAACATGGACATCGTCAATCAGTGTCAATCCAGGGTAAACAATTTGGCAAATCAGTGAAAGTGAGCAGACAGATTTTGGATACTGATATTTAAAATAATTACTGGGAGTCAAAAATAAGTCATATTTAAATTTAGTGTTAATAAGTGTCCATGCGATTTTAGGTTTTTTTACACTTCACATTTTGCAGTCCATCTATTTCCACTATAAACTAGCAGAGGGTCTCAAATCGTACCTCTATACACTATCCTACACTGCTACGGAGTACTATATGCTTTTCTATTATCACTAGTGTCTGAGTTAGTGTACACTTTAAATCACTAAACATTTTGCAACCATTTAGCTGTAAATAGGTTGTTGTGGCATGTGATGAATGTCACTTTTTAGATGGGGTTGGTAAACTGGAAAGCTAGCAAAATTTGAAAGTAGCACCTCTTCAGGGCTCCTGCTAACCCCTCCACTGCCCTTAGAGGTCCTTTCGAAGCCACACCCCCCTCCAAAAGCACAAACACTGCGCTAAAAACCATTTCAACCAATATGCCAGTTTGTGTATACATCAAAAAATTTCCCAACCTCATTTAAATCAGAGATATAGGTATGATACGAAGCGTTTGGGCATGTAAGCAATGACAGTTATATTATTGCTACTTTGGTGTACACAAAGTCAGGAATTAAAGATAAACCAGGGTCTTTCTTCCGTATGTTGGGCTGTATCCCACTGCCCTGGTGTTAACTGGTAACACCAATTAACAGGAAAGAAAACCCTATCAGTGAACCGAAATCAATACAAAACACATAGTAATGAATCTGCAAATATTGGTGATTTTGAGTGACTGACGTGCTGCTCCTGAACGGGATTTCAGCCCTGGTGAAAATAGAATCCTGAGGATGATCAGATCAGTACCACTAGAGCAAGGTCACAAACACAGACTCAGTTTGTATTAAGCGGGGTGCTCTGAGAAGCTTCACTGGGTTTGGAAAAGATAAATATAACCATGTATTTCATCCATGTGAGAAATTCCAGCTTAGAGCATGACCACGCCATCAATTATCCTCCCTGAATGAACACCGGCGGGATCAGGCTCGCTGAGTTCTCTTATTGCGCTGCACGTTCTCATGACTCTCCAAAAAATCATTTAAACTGTTTTGCTATAGTACATTAAACTCATGATGCAATACAGCAAGATTCCTTGTCCTTCTGTTGCTCTAGTTCTGCAGAGATGTTTTCAGGAAATGCCATGATGTTCTATATGATTCCGGCCAGGATCAGAGACTCCTCTAATAAGTAAAAAAATTAATTAATAAATAAAAATAGATGGATAGGTAGGTAGGTAGATGGGTAGATAGTTGGACTGGTGGATGGATAGATAGATAGATAGATAGATAGATAGATAGATAGATAGATAGATGGTGGTTGGATGGAGGAATGAAGGATGGTAAATGAATGATAGATAGGTGGATGGATGGATGTATGTATGGATGTATGTATGTATGGATGGATGAATAGATGAATGGATGGATGGATGGATGGGGAGATAAGATGGACAAAAAGTTAGATAGATAGATAGATAGATAGATAGATAGATAGATAGGTGGATGGTGGTTGAATGGAGGAATGAAGGATGGTAAATGAATGATAGATAGGTGGATGGATGAATGTATGTATGGATGGATGAATGGATGGATGGATGGATGGACGGATGGATGGGTAGATAAGATGGACATAAAGTTAGATAGATAGATAGATAGATAGATAGATACTTGTACAGAAATAAATCAAGACTTTTGTAAACTTTTGCAGTTTAAATTTTGTTCAAATTTGTTCAAATTCACATAAGTGTTATAAGATCAATTTGTGACGAAGGTCGATTCCCTGGTAACCTTCATGATTTTCCACACAACCTCCTACTCGGCAGCACATTGTGAGTTCTGACTCGTATTTAAGAAGTTACAACGCAGGATTAAGATCTCACTCTGCAAGACAGTGATTAATTAAGGCAGGGACTCGGATTGTGATACAGTGCTGTGTGCTAACTCACCGCCTCAAGCTGACAGTGTAACACCGGCTTAAGGCGACTTATTAATGGTATTTTTGTGACATCACAAAAAATGCAACCACTGCTGCAAAGGATGTAAAATCTTGTACTACAAATGTAAACTAGAAGTAGCGCATAAAGCCCTGTGGGAGGGGTATGACATCATCACAGAGTGTGCAGGTCAATCAGTAGGTGATGATGCTAAATACTGTGAGATCATGTGTCACACTGCCAGAAAATTGTGAGAGAGTTAAAGGGACGGGGGGATAAAAAGACAAAGGGACAGAGGAACATGGACGCTGGTCCCCAGAAAGGTGGACATCGCACAATCACACATAAACAAGCAAATTACATTTTATTAGCCTATAATCAGTGATATCTGGTAGAATATGTAATGTGCTCCTGTTATAAAACTCTCTCTCTCTCTCACACACACACACAGATAATGAGAGAGAGAGAGAGAGAGAGAGAGAGAGAGAGAGAGAGAGACTGTACTTACATACTGTGGTTCCTGGGAGTGAAAAGCAGTGCTGCTTTGTGACAGGCAAGAACAAGCTATCAAGGGCAACTCATCTATCATTCAACAGCATGATAAATTTTTAGAAAGATGAGAGGGGGGGGGGGGGGGGAGGGGAAAAGGAGAGGGTGGAGGGGAACAAATATTCCTATTCTTACAAATGCTCTGTGTGTATGTGTGTGTGTGTGTGTGTGTGTGTGTGTGTGTATGTGTGTGTGAAATTCATGAAATAATAACACAAACAAACACACACACACACACACACACACACACCAAACAGCAGTCTACTTTCTCAACAGGCTTCTCCCCCAAAAACATGACTTTTAAAAGAATTCTCAAGGGTGCACTGTTGCCAGGCTTGAATCTCTTCATTGCTTCCCTCTCATTTTCTCTTTATCTACTCTCTGGCGCACTCTCACTCATTCTCTCAGTTTCGAATCTGATTCATCTCTTTTCAGAGTCAGCTTCAAAGTCTCCTGTCCTCCCCTTTGTTTTTTAAGTCAGCTTGTGTGTCCATCCACCTGTCAGCCTGTCACCCACCATGCATGCCTCTCTCTCCCTCACTCTCTCTTTCTCTCTCTCTCTCTTGCTCATGAAGTGTCCTCCATCCTTCTCTTATCTATCTCGCAGTCTGATTCAGCACACCTGCGTGTCTCCTCTCACTCTCTCACTCACTCTCAATCACACAGGCACTCAGATACTTACAGCCATAAAGAAGCAGAATTGAGCGACTACCGTTTACAAATGGCAGATAAAGCTTCACAAAGAGCATTGTCACCTGATAACTATAGAACAATACAATATAATAGAATAAAATAGTTCACTCCAATGAAATAAAAGAGGGTAAACAAGCCGATGTAATATGTACGGTATAATGACTATTGAGCCACGACATACACAATAGTAAATTATCTGTCTTTAAGAGATCTGAAGTCATTAAAGCTGGATTTTTACCTCTGGCTATGATCTTTCAGATTAAATATGGAGAGAGAGGAATAAGTGTTGTCATGGTGATTTATGTCATGTGAATATTGCTTTATAGAAAATGTCTGAAAAATCACTTTATGCAAATAGAAACTTTTTTCAAAACTCATGTTCCCATTACTTATGTTTTAGTTCACAATTTCAAATTGCACCTAGATGGAGACTTGGAAAGAGAAAGAGAGAAAAAGAGAGAAAGAAAGAGAAAGGGGGTGGGATGTAGGGGGATAATGGCAAGAACACACAATCCAATCCTAAAAGAGAGGATTATTAGGATTTGAATAGTTATTCATTCATTCATTTTCTAAACCGATTAATCCTCATTAAGATCACAGGGAGGCTGGCACCCATCTCAGCGGACTCTGGGCGAAGGGGGATACACCCTGAACAGCTTGCCAGACCATCACAGGGCCAACACACTCAGACTTACACCTAGGGGCGATTTGGAATGGCCAATTAGCCTACTGTGCATGCAAACTCCACAGAAAAACGCCTAAGCCTGGGTATCAAACCCAGGCCTTGTTGCTATGAGGTGGACGTGCTAACCACTGTGTTACGGTGCCGCCTTAATAGTTATCTGTTAGGTAAACTTAATGTAGTACTGTTAATCTTTCTTTAATATATTTATTAGAGCACTTGTCACGAATAAGAGAAGTGCTAATTAAATTCATGATCAACAATAACAAGGAGTAGGATGTGAAAGGCAGAACTGTCAGTTCTTGAAGTTTTTTTTTTATTATTATTATTATTTTTTTAATTATAAAACAGCAAATAATCAAACATACAAATTCCACCACCATGTTTGTTACACACCTCACCACCCGAGTCTTACCCGTGTCAGTCCAACATGTTATTTATTTTAATGTACTGTCCAAAGTTTTATCCAAACGAACACAAGTTCTTCCCATAAGGAGAAGCTTTAACCCAAACAGTAAAAGATAAAGAAAATCACGAAAAGTGTCACTAAAATGGCAAAAGAAACCTCAATGAAAAGCAAAATCCAAAACCTAGACCCACATTTCAAAGATCCCCTTCCCTACAAAGTTCCTCCCCCTTGCACATAAGTTACCCTAGTACACAAAGAAAACAAGAATACTTTTTATTTTATTTTATTTTTCTTCTCACTTCTACCTTTTACGAATCAAGACACGGGAAGACCGACCACGGAAAACAAAAGAGAACACAAAAAAAAAGGCCTTCCCCTGTCCCCAACCGAGTACCCCTAATAACACCCTCAAACTGACTTTCCACCTTTCCCACCCATCTGTGCCCCGCCCCCTATTGGCCCCAAGGCCACCAGGGGCGTTCCATGGCTGTTCCCCCCATGAAACCATCCTCCTCAATTCTTCAGCTCCTACCCTTACCAATTCCTCCGCCCCACCCCCCAATGTCACCACCCTCTCCCATCTAGCCCTAAAGATAGCCAAGGTCCCCCTCGTATTCACCCTTGGTTCCAGGCTCCTGAGGCACTCACACCTCCTTCCTCACAAGACGCCTTTTGTTACGGAGATGGCTTGCCATGTCGGCTTTGCCACCTCCGGTTCCAGGCTCCCCAACCCGGTACCGTACAGTACCAAGTCACGGGGCAGATCCCCCCCAGATCCCCCCCTTTTTAAATTGCTTACTGGTGTAAAAGTGAGTGTGGGTGGCTGTCTTTCTGTGATACCCCACGTTAGACTGGTGGCCTGTCCAGGGTGTACCCTGCCTTGCACCCAAAGTCAGCTGGGATTGGCTCCAGTTCACCAATGAAATGGTCAAGCCAAATAACCAGACTTTGAATTTGAACTTGAGACAGAGAGGAGTGGACCTAACATTTATTTATGTATCATTTATTTAGACCATCAGTGTTGAGAACATGAGATAACAAGAGACTGATTATGGTGTCATCCTATGGTTACAACCTCTGGAGCGCTTTGGGTTTAAGAGCTGTGTGATAGCAATGGTAAGCTGAAGCATCATCCTTCAACCTGCAGGTATTAAATCAACATCAGAGGTGCTTACTCTTGAAGTAATCATGGTTGTGGTTCCCAGGGGGGTGGAGCCTTAATCTACAGACCCTGATCCAGGCCCCACTTTTAATCCACACAATTCCCACAATCCTTTCTGCCACATTAGAGCATTTATTTGATTACCTGCTGTGGCTTCACACAACCTGATGTAATGTTTATTCAAAAGTTGGTAGGAGGTTCTGCTCATGTTCACACTGGTAATGATTCACCTGTCCAGAGAATATTATTCCAAAAAGCTTGGTCCTTGCCATTGTGGTCATTGTAAAACAGTACAGTATAGATAATGGTGTAGCCATCATCAAAACGAGCAGATAGCTTTGGCTATTAACTCGGTTGAAGTCTTGTTTCTTAAGTTGCGTGATTAGCTTGCACATGTGTAGTATATCTGCAACACGACCCCATGGATCCCTAAAGTAGTGTCTACTCAGTTTTGCAAAGAGCATTCATTGGTATCATTAAAAGACCAACGGATGTGCTGTACACTTTGGGTATTGTGTATTATTATAATTTTTCATCAATGATCCGTCCATCTTCTCCGCTTATCTGAAGTCGGGTCATGGAGGCAACAGGTCTAGGAGGGAGGCATCCCTCTCCTCAGTAATACTCTCCAGCTCCAGCAAGTTCTGGGTCTACCCTGGGCATCCTCCCAGTTGGACATGCCCAAAACACCTCTAGGTGGGTAAAAAAACACCTCAAGGGAAGCAACCAGGAGTCATTCCAATCAGATGCCCGAACCACCTTAACTGATTGTTTTCATGCGGAGCAGCAGCGACTCTTCTAATTAATGATGTCTTCACAATAACACTTTGAACACTGCCTTTCACCATCATCATCAATATCTTATATGAGCACTTTTCTAGGTATCTCTTTTGAGCTGCTTTGGGGTACCAAGCTTGTGTACCATATTTGAGTTGTAATCCCACACAAGAATTTTCTGAAAGGTTTATATGTTAGCTTTGGAGTTGCACAACACCTTTCTAAAAATGCAAAAAAAAACCCCAAAAAAACATGCACCCACAACACAATGATCCACAAAACAACCCTCTTCCTTTGTCACAATAGTCTGGCCCAGATACAAGGATTTCTTTACATTCTTACATGCCAGCTCCTCATCTTCACTTGTGTCCTTGTTTTAGTAAATTATATTTTTAAGCCAAATCGGGATGGCATGGTGGTATAGTGTTTAGTATGTCCGCCTCACAGCAAGAAGGTGCTTGGTTTCAGTCCTAGTCTGAGCGAGGGTGTTTCTGTATGGAGTTTGCATGTTCTTGCCGTGTTTGTGTAGGTTTCCACTGGGTACTCAGGTTTCCTCTCACAGTCCAAAGACATGCGTATTAGGCATATTGGCTGTTCTAAATAGTCCCTAAGTGTGACTGAGAGTGTAAATGGTTTTGCGTGTGTTCGTGTGTGTGTGTGTGTGTGTGTGTGTGTGGTTGTGTGTGTGTGTCTGTGTGTGTGTGTGTGTCAGTGTCTGGCAAGGTGTTTAGGGTGTACCTCTCCTTCATCCGGAGTCGGATGAGATAGGCTCCAGCCTCCCTGTGACCCTAGCAGGATAAAGTAGTATGGCAAATAAATGAAATGAATGAATAAATAAGCCAAATTTACAAGACACTGCCATATCATTAGCATACAAGGACAAGTTTTCAGTACCTCCAGACCATTCATCCTGCCATCTCAGAGATGCTCCCTGTTAGTACGCATGTTGAAAACAAATGGGATACTTCAACCTTCAGGAGTTGGCAAACTGGAGTCTTGCTTTAATGTTCTTTTTGGACAGTAAAGGCTTTTTTTCTGGCATGCCGCCCATGCAGGTTAAATTTGTGCAATCTCTCTCTGATTGTAGATGTGTGCACTTTCACAGCAACAGTTGCATGAGTTATCTGCAGATCAGTTATTTGCCACAAAATGCTCTTGGAAACTTCCTTCAAATCAAATTATCTGTTCTCAAGATAAATTTGCTGGGGTGGCCAGTCCTGGACTAATTAACCTTAGTCTAAAATCCATGGTACTTATACTTGATTTTCCATACAGTGGTTCATTTCAAATAATTACAATATCGTTTGAGATCCTTCGCTAGTCTCACATGAATCTACAGACTTTTTTGGCGAAGGTCTTAGATAGCACTTCAAATCTTGGCATGATGGCACTACAAACTTCAATATCAGACCCTATATGTCAAGTTTAAATAAGATATGCTCCACTGAAGTTCTAATCAGTGGGACCTCATCTACAGTGATAACTTTAAGCATGTAATTTTTTTCATGTGACTGATCTGCTTTTAGATTATTTAAATTATAAAAACAATTAGTGTAAATTTCATGCATTATTTGTATATTATCAAAGTGTATCATCTTTAATCTGCTGGCATCGTATCAAAGAGGGTGAAATTTCAAATACTTTGAGAAGGTGTCCATGGTATAAAAGTTTTACTTCAGTCTTTAATATAGTACATTATGTAATAATCTATAAATGAGAGTGAATGTATACTGAAGCCGCAGCCTGTTTCTGCATCTCTCCCAACTCAATACATTTCCCAGAACCCTTGCACTACTCTCAGTCATATGACTGTTACATGCTAAGCACACCTGGCTCCCATTCCATTGATTACCTGCTCTACATGACGACTGGCTGTTTCTCAATGCCAACATCGTCAGGGGTGTCCGAGGTCTGAGGTGTCCGAGGCTCGTGTTATAAGAGCAGTGCCGCTACTTTAAGGGCTGAATCAACTTCAGCCCTGGAGGAAATAAATAACTAGCTGATTTACATATTCATTTGTATGACCTGTCATGTTAGCATAATAATCCGTGCAACGAGTTCATCTTCCGTGCTGCTGTTGGTGTTTGGTGTTGTTTTGTTTGATGGAAGTTTGTTTGCCTACCTGCGTTAGATTGTGTGTTTTCCTATTATTCTGTGCAAGTCTGAGTGGTGGTGTATGGGCCCCCATTTTTGGCTTACAGTTTCATTATTGCCCAAGCTATACATAACAGCCAATCATCATCAAGTCAGCGACAGGGTACAGACATGGGACAATCATCAAATTCATTTTTCATGCCTATGTGTCTCTGTGCAGAAGCTCTGCTAATAATAAATGCTATCCATGATCTGTGGCATACATATAAAAAGCAAGTGGAGGGGAGAAGGTTGCAAAAGATTGTTGTTATGAACAACAGCAGCTGTGTTTGACAGAAGACAAGAAACAAAACTAAAATTAAAATAACAATAACATAATTTACACATTTTTGATGGTTGGTGTGAAATGCATTCTGGGATGCGAGGTGGTCCCGAGTCCACAGAAGTCACCTTCCCATGCATCCGTGATAAAATGGGTGGAACAAGAACACATCCAAGAATTCTGACTGTACTTGGTAAGATGCGAACTCTAAATTGGAAGAGTACTTAGACTGGGCGGCATGGTGGT
The DNA here is from genome assembly GCA_028564935.1 of Neosilurus hyrtlii. Taxonomy (NCBI): domain Eukaryota; kingdom Metazoa; phylum Chordata; class Actinopteri; order Siluriformes; family Plotosidae; genus Neosilurus; species Neosilurus hyrtlii. The sequence goes on along the minus strand of JAOUQZ010000010.1, from coordinate 18,228,583 downwards.
GTAGTGGTTATCACGTCTGCCTCCCAGCAAAAAGGTCCTGCATTTGAGTCCCAGGCTTGGGTATTTCTGTGTGGAGTTTAAATGTTCTCCCCTTGCTCGTGGAGGTTTACTCCAGATACTCTGGTTTCCTCCCACAGTCCAAAGACACGCATATTAGGCTACTCGTCTGTTCCAAATTTCCTGTAAGTGGGGATGTTTGGGTGAATGGTTGTGTGTGTTGACCCTGCAATGTTCTGGTGAGCTGTTCAGGGTGTTCCCCACCTTTGCCCAGTGTTAGCTGAGATAAGCTCCAGCCTCTCCATGACCTGAATTGGATTGAGCAATGAGCAAATGAGTGAGTGAGTGAGTAAGTGAGTGAGAGTACATGGGCTGTGACTGATGATGTTTCTCAAGTTCACAAGAATAAAAGCACGGGAAATATTACAAATTGAGAAACACCCTTGGTGTTGTTTCATTGTTAGGTGTTGTGTTTATTCCTGTGTTAAATTTTAGTTTTAGGTTTTTTTAGTTCTATTTGATTTAATTTTTTATATTTACTTTCTCTTGTTATTTGTTAAAGCTTTCTTCTTATAATATATATAAAGTATATAAAATATATATCTGCTTATAAAGGTGTTCCTGCTGATGTGTCCCGCTTCAACTCCACACTTGTGACAACCTGGAGCTTGGTGATTTCAGGCATCAAGTTTCTGCCACATGATTGGCTGATCCAGACTTTAAACCAACTGAGCATGCATTTCACCTCCTGAAGATGAAACTCAGAACGTGGCCCTCAGTGGTTTTGACTGTGCTATGGTTGGTTTGTTAGGGCCAGAATAGGTAGAGTACCTTAGACACGGCTGATCTACTGGGATATTCACACCCAACTGTTTCTAGAGTTTGGTGTGAGAACGATTAGAAAAAAAAAAAAGAAAAAAAAAACGTGGATGAAAAATGTTTTGAGGACTGAGGTCAGGGAATACCCAGACTGATTCAAGCTGACAGATTCAAACTCAACTCTTTACAACCACGCTGAGCAGAAAAGTATTTCAAAACACACAGGACATTCAATCTTGAGTCTGTGGCTTGAGGTTCTTTTGCTCATTATGACGGTAAAGGTTGGTTATTTAAGTTACTGTAACCTTCCTATCAGTTCGAGTCGGTCTGGGTCAGACCCAGCTCGCCTCCAAGTAAACTTTTTCATCAAAAAAGCATTATTGCCTTTCTTATGTCGAACTTTGATCTAGAAATATAATATTGATTTAGGTACCACCTAAAAGTACAGCTTCACATAAGATGTAACACACACAAAGAAACTTGTTTCTTAATTATATGCTTATGTTTTCCTGAAAGTTTAGTTGAAGCACAAAATAATGAGCAGACATGTTTTATTTCTCTCTCCTCTCTCTCTCTCTCAAACACACATGATGGCTCAAATTGTAAAATTTGTACATTTTTTAAAAACAAAAACTGCTTGATTGTGCTACAAGTAATATCAGAAGCCCTAAGTGTCCCTAACTACCGTCGTCATGCAACTCAGTGAGGCATAACAGCCAATCAATGTCGCGATGCATACGGACACCAAACGGACACTGTAAAGTCATGGAAAATCAACTCGATCGTTTATTAAGTACGGTGCTCCGCCAAAACAAATGACTTTCCATAACTGAGACACAAAAACATGGAACTGAATCAATACACACTCATGGAGTGAGTTTTTCTTGAGCAATATTTTTCACTAACATATCACATTTCCCCAAGGATTTCTTCTGACTAATACTGACCTGGAGGGAACATGAGATGCACTCGTCCTATTCCTAAAAAATAGACAGAAATAAATAAATAAATAAATGCCATCACTAACACTCACACAACGAACTCAAAATGTCAGTAGATAACCTATGACTCAGAGGTGTATACACTCAACGCATCCTCAACACTGGTTGCAATGCGCGTGTGTGTGTGCGTGTGTGTGTGTGTGTGTGTGTGTGTGTGTGTGTGCGCTTGTTACTGGTCTGGCATAAACAAAACATACTGTCAAGAATATAGCTCTTGCTATCTAAATATAGTTGCGGCTTCATCATTAGCCCCGCTGTTTATTTCCATCTGCCACAGACGCACCCTACATGATCACCAGTTCTAATTTAGATGCTAATATTCTTTACTGAACACTATATGCTAATCTGGTCCTGGATCAACATATATAAATATTCATAAAGAATACATATGGAACTGGTGCTTGTTAAAAGGCAGATGTGTATTGGAGTTTCATGCTGATTATATTTCGAACACAAGCGAAGATAAACAGGCTGATTTTTTTTTTTTCAAGTTCACCAATTCACCTTCTGTCAAAGTCACTCCGACTTATTTAATGAAACTGATTTGAAGTACAGCTCTTCACTGCAAGTGATCTGTGTTAAATTATCACTATGGGTCTAGAAAACATCCTAAACATTGTAACTACAGAAATAACTGTCAATTATATAATAAAGGAAAGAAGGAAACAAAATGGCAAGAGGAAACTAACATCGCTGTTCGTTCTGGATTTTCACAGATTTTAATTAACGTTCCTGTCATGCGATTTTCAAAAAAAATTTAAGTGGTTAATAAATGTTCAAGTGGGAAACCTGATCAATAGGAAGTCGGCACAGGCGATGGTGTGATGGTGTACAGTGGTGAAGGCAAGTTTGGGAACCCTTTCATCCAATTGGAACAGCCAATTAGCCTACTGTGCATGTTTTTGGACTGTGGGAGGAAACCGGAGTACCCGGAGGAAACCCACACAAGCACAGGGAGAACATTCAAACTCCACACTGAAACGCCCAAGACTGGGAATCGAAGCCAGGTCCTTCTTGCTGTGAGGTGAACGTGCTGCAAATATAACATAATATTGAAAAATTAAAAGAATCATTCAGGGCCTCTGCAAACATGGCCATGATCTTACCTGACTCCCAGGTGCTTGTCATGATGAATGATTATTATAATAAAAGAATCAGAGACTGCCTGGAACTCACTGCTTAGGCTGCTGCCCCCGCGACCCGACACCGGATTAAGCGAAAGAGGATGAAGATGAAGATGAAGATGAAGAATAAGAGACCTTCAAGATGTTTAAATAATAAGAATTTGTAAGTGTAACTAAAGATTCTTGAGGCCCAATACACTTGTAATCCATTTTTATTACACAAGTAAGCAATTTTAGAGGGCAGCTCATTTATCAAATGGTCAGAAAGCAGTGTGTTATCAACCCTCTGGTGAGAAATCTGAGCCACCTGTAGGTTTGAAACATAATGGGAAGCAATACTCTGTTGATATTTGCATCTGGTAATGTTCCCACCCATTTTACATCGCTTTGTGATACCTGTGTACTGGAGGTGACCTTAAACCATTATGGTTCAGTCATACATGATTGGCTCTTCGGGGAACTCTAGGTCCAACAATTTTCTAGGTCAGTAACAACATTGGTGTTGCAGAAACATTTTCCTTTATGTTTCTGCTAATAACAGTTTCCAGGTGTTAGGGACTTGGTAAGCGCGTCATGATGTTGTAGCTGTATTTTGTACAGGGCCTGTTTTGGGGCAGTATGGTGACCATTGCAAGAAATAATATGATATACAGTTCATGCTGAAGCAGACATTGCAGGGCCAACACACACACACACAAACACAACCATTCACACTAACACTCACACCTAGGGGTAATTTGGAACCGCCAATTGGCCTAATGTGCATTTTTTTGGACTGTGGGAGGAAACCGGAGTACCCGGAGGAAACCCACACAAGCACGGGGAGAACATGCAAACTCCACACAGAAAAACACCGAGCCCAGGAATAAAACCCGGGACCTTCTTGCTGTGAGGCAAAAGTGCTAACCTCTGCACTACCGTGTCGTCCACTGTAACAAGTAAAAAAAATATTTATCATCTTCTGTTGCTTTTAATTTAAGTCATCGTTGATTTAAAAAAAACTGGGTTAATCAGAAGTGAAGTTAGTTGTTGTCAGTATTAGGCACACATACAACAAAACTTTTGTCCATGACTGTTCCATTGGGATTTGTGTAACAATCTAATGATGTTTCAGCTCAGATTTATGCAGAAATAAATTGTTGAGTCTCAGAGAAACGCTGACAATTTCACTGTCTGACAGTTTCAGCAATATAGTAGACATCTCTGGAAGGGACAAACTGTAATTTCTAAGTTCCCCTTAAAGAAAAAGTTAAAAACTCTGTTTTCGAAATTAGGAGTATCCAGAGAAACAGAACATTTCAGAGAAGTGGTGCAGGACCTGGTTAGCAGGGTTAATGAAACACTTTCATCCAGAACATTCTACTGTAATGTTAACTCCCTCTCCATGTCTGATTGGGCAATAATTCCTCCCAGGATTTCAGCAGTTGTGGACTTTGTGGTGGGTTTAATAATGAAGATTCAAAAAAGACCAAAAAAAAAAAAAAAACCCAAAAAAAACAGTCAGCTGTGTAATTCTTCTTGGAGGTGACTTGAGACAAATTGGCTCCTAATTGAGTGAAAAGCCAGGCTTTATACAATAATCACCCAAATCTGCAGTACTTATTAATGATGATTTGGGTATGTTTGTCTATCGGGGATGATTTGTGACTCCTGGGTAACCACGCACCATTTCTCCTCTATTATTACGAAGCTCTGGAGCAATTCTCCTCAACACCCACTGCCTTCATTAAAGGCTGCCTGTAGTACCGACTCTCTCATCTCTAACACTGACACCCAGAACCGGAGGTTCCTTCCAATCACCAGACAGAATGCAATTATTACCAATCCATCTCTTTTTTCCTGTCACACATGCACACACAGACAGAGAGAGAGAGAGAGAGAGAGAGAGAGAGAGAGAGAGAGAGAGAGAGAGAGAGAGAGAGAGAGAG
>JAOUQZ010000010.1:18192665-18205005 GCA_028564935.1 Neosilurus hyrtlii | reverse complement strand
ACACACACACACACACACACACACACACACACACACACACACACACACACACACACACACACACACACACAGGCTGCATTCTTTCATCAGTCTCTGAGGTGGATCCAGTAGAGCTCAGAATAAAAAAAACATCAGGGCAGGGAAGGAAGTTCACCTTGTCACTTACAGCCATGCATTCGTATAGCAAGGGTGGCTTTTGTAACCTTAGTAGAAACCATGCTGGCACAGTCCCGCACACCTTCAGGGTAATCAGTTCAATACATAACTCGGGTTAGTCTCCATGTGATGTTTCTAAACACATTTTCCCCTGTGTTCACATAGGTTTCCTCTGGGTTCTCTGGTTTCCTCCCTATACATATGGTTTGATGGATTGGCCATGCTCAAATTGCATCTAGGTGTGAATGTCTTAATGTGTGTGCACCCATGATGCCCTACAATTGACTGATGTCCCACCTGGCGGGTATTCTGGTGCCTCTTCGTGGGAAGTGTGCCCGGGATTAGCACTGGGTCCATTGTGACAGCAGATGAAATGAGAAATAACTTTCACAGCAAAGAAATGAATCACCTTAATACAAATCATTACCAAAAAATCATCTGTCAGGGTCAGGATTCTTATCTAAGAAATAACAGGACAACCATCCAAAATGAAGGCAGTAGATTAGGATTTCTTGTGATGGGCACAGATGGACATGGGACAGAAACAGGACAACCATCCAGTATGGTCAGTAGATTACGATTTCTTGTGATGGGCACGGATGGACACGGGACAGTCAGAGCAAAACAATTCAGAATAAAGTTAGTAGATTAGGATTTGTTGTAATGGGCACAGATGGACACAGGACAGTCAGGACAACCATTCAAGCCATATTTTATGACTTTTAGGGTGCGTACTACCTACTATGACTGAAATAATTTTTTTATGTTTCTAGTAATGTACTGTTTACTTTTTACCACAGTTTTATGCATTGCATGACAAATAAAATTATTATGTTCCTTTCTGTTCTAAAAGGAAATAAAAAACATTTAACATCCTTGAAAACAAACAAAAGTAGGTCCTTGGAAATAGGGTTTGGTGTTAGCATCAACATTTTAATTGATGTCTCTCTTAGTGAAAAAATGGCAAAATTTATGGATTTACTCAAAGCTAACCCCTGTACGTAACCCTCAAAGTTACAATTCTCTTAATATTTGAGTACAGGGACTATTTAGATGAAAACAATATTTTACAGGGGTACATAACTTTGGGGGTATGTACAGGGGTTAGCTTTGAGTAAAACGTTGATGCTAACAGCAAACCCTTTTTCCAAGGACCTTTACACAAGGTAAACATAGATATTAGTACACCCGCAGGTAGTACACAGCTCTACTTGGCAACAACTGGTATTATTCCTGTAACAGTTGTTTAGTACTGATACAGTCATTTATGATTTTCTTTAACATTGATACATTTCCTTTTCAATTCTGATGTTATTTTATTTTCATTCTGATTTAAATCCTTATATGCTCTTATATGTTTATTTCCAGACAAAAAGCGCCTCTTGGGTATCCTCAGGGTGAAACTTCAAGGTCGTTGAGGGAGGGGTAAATGTTGTACAACTGAGATAAAAATTCACCGGAACTATTCCAATGAATTTCAGGGGTTGGACCTTAGACTTTCTGACTTTAAATTTTTAAGGACCTCCCTAATAGTCATAAAATATTTTAATACTTGAATGGTTGTCCTGTCTGTCCCGTGTCCATCCGTGCCCATCACAAGAAATTCTAATCTACTGTATCCTCAGAGTGAAACTTCAAGGTCGTTGAGGGAGGGGTTAATGTTGTCCGATTGAGGAAAAAAATTCACCAGGAGAGTTTTCTCAACTACTCCAATGAATTTCAGGGGTTTGACCTTAGACTTTCTGACTTTAAATTTTTAACTATGGTGTTCTGTTTGGGAGCACTACTTTGAGTACGGTCTGAACAGATAAGTAATAACTGAAATCATCAGGTGTGTTTACGCAGTGAAATCACCAACCTGGCTGCTGAATGTTTGCCTTTCTTAAGTGCAGACAAGCATCACTGGATTTAGGATGCCCCCAGCCATCCTCACCCCTCCCAAATTTGCCCAGTAAAGCAGTGGCTTTTAAAGTTATGATATTTCCAAGCTGTCATGATGCCAAAACAGATGAAGCAGCAATAAAATTAATGGGCTTCGATAGTGATTCCAGGGTAACAAAGTTTGCAAGCATGCAATCTTATCACTAGTGTCTCTCTTGGCTTTAGAGCTTTCCTTTAAGAGATGTTGGAGATATGAACATACTACTGCATTTTTACCAGGTGGGGTCTGGGGTCTCGGGTCTGTTCAAATTAAAATGTTAGCTCAATCAGCTCCTTTTGTGTGCCATAGGGTCGCAGAGTGCTGCAGCCTATCTCAGTCGACTCTGGGCGAGGGCAGGGTACATCCTGAATAGCTTGCCAGTCCAACGCAGGGTCATCTCACACATAACTATTCACATTCACACCTAGGGGCAATTTGGAACAATCAGTTTGTCTAATGTACATGTCTTTGGACTGTAGAAGTAAATGAAAGTACCTAGAAAAAACCCACTCTAGCAGTAAGAGAACATGGAAAGTCAACAGAGAGACGTTCTCACCAAGCCCAGGACTTTCTTGCTGTGAGGCTGATGTACTAACCACTACGCCCTCGCAGCAAATCCTTTACACACTGCACTCTTACAGTGATATAAAACCCTCTTTAGTATGGCTGTTAGGAGGCTGTAGCACATATCCAAATGCTTACATTCATGATTTCTTGCATTTTTTGACTCTAAATGATAAGTAGGATCCTTTTTTTTATTTTGAGTCCTCAGAATTCTAAGCCAGCATCAGCAAACATTGAATCTCCTTCGTTCATCTGCTTTGTCTTCCTTTCAGTGCTTCCTTCCTAATTCACGCTGCCTCTTCATCTGCTCTCTGGAGTTTGTCTCTCCTGGGATACTGAAGCGGTGTAATATGGCGGCTCTGTAAAAGACGACCTGCTCCCTGTGTGGGTATAAAGGGCTCATTGTAAGCTTATGAAACCACAACAGTTTGTAGTTACAGGTAATTATACACCAATGAACACATACAGGGGTGTAAAAATGTCTCCCCCCCTTCTGATTTCCTCTATTATTGTTTATTCATAAAACTTAATTGCTTCTGATCCAAAACTAATTTACTCATACAAAAGAGAACCTGATTTATCAAAGGATAAAACCTTAAGGCCTGATCTCGTTTGGGTAAATCTTTGGCGACTGCCTGTGATATTTTGAGTTGGTGACTGTCTCAGACTGTCTCAGACCAACATACAACTGTGTATGTGATGTCCTAAATGACACAAATAAAATAATGCTCAGATGAAAATCTCTGATGGTCGGCAACTAGGTCTGAGACTCTCTGCAACTAAGTTCCCAACTATCTGTGATGGACCACAACAGTTTCAGACTGTTAGCAATATAATCACGGACAGTTGGCGACAGTCAATGACTTGTAGATTATGGTGTGTAATCATCAAACATTTGGAAACAGGTTTCAAAAAACGGGACAATTGTCCACAATAGGTGGACTGACTGACATGATGACTGTCAAGGATATCGGATGCAGACCCCTCATGCTCGCTCCCGACCTAAAAATGTATTGAATCATGGCCATTATCACGCAAAAGAGATCGGGGCTTTACCAACACCCATATAACCCAAGTGAAAAAGTGGCTTCCACTACATTCAGTGTACTTAGTCCTGCCACTATCAGCAGCAACAACTGCAATCCAACATTTCCAACAACAGGAGTCGGTTATTTTTCACCACTGTGAGGGAATTTTGGCGTTCCCTTCCCTAAATACTGTCTTCATTCAGGGATTTTGACTATAAATTGCTCTTTTCAAGTCCTGCCACAATATTTCAATGGGATTCAGATCAAGACTGATTAGACCACTCCGAAATCTTTTTTTTTTTTTCAGCCATGCAGAGGTGGACTTGCTGTTAAGCTTCGGATCATTGTCCTACTTCATTACCCAGTAGCACTTGAGCTTTTTATCAGACCATTAATAACCAGACCATTCTCCTTTAGTACTTCTGAGTAGAGAGATGAATTCATTCTTCACTCAATTATGGCAAACCACCCAGGCAGGCCCTGTAGCAGTAAAGCATCCCCACACTGTCACACAACCACCACCATGTTTGACTGTGGGCATGAGTTCCTACTGAGCTAAGATATTTTAGCTTCATGGAACCATGTCTTCTAAAAAAGTTCCACGTTTAACTTGTTAGTACATAGAGCCATAATTCATCAATTCATTTATTTTCTAAGCCAATTAATCCTAATGAGGGTTGCGGGGAGGCTGGCACCTACCTTAGCCGACTCTGGCAGATGGCAGGGTACACTCTGAACAGTTCGCCAGGCCATCACATTGGCCAGCACACACACATCCAATGAAACTAACACCTAGGGCCGATTTTAAACAGCCAATTTATCTTACTGTGCATGTTTTTGGACTGTGGGAGGAAACTGGAGTAACATAAGGAAACCCACACAAGCATTGGGAGAACAGGCACACTACACACAGAAATGGCCTCGCTGAGCCTGCGACTGGAACTCAGGCCTTCTTGCTGTGAGGTGGATGTGCCAAGCTACATAGAATATTATCCCAAAAAATGTAAGCAAGGTGTTTTTGGCAAATGTTAGACATGCCTTTAAGTTTCTTTTGCTCAGCAGGGGTTTTTACTTTATCACTCTTCCATGGATACCATTTTTGGCCAGTGTCGTTCTAAAGCCTGAACATGGGCGTTAACTGTAAGAATGACATGGTCTGAATTCACCTGTGACTTCTCAGAAGAGGTTTCTATTTGCCAGGCTGGCCACTCCTCGGCGGATTTCCCACTGTCCCATTTTCCCCCCATTTGGACATGATGACTCTCATGGTGGTTCGCTGAAGTCCCAGAGTTTGAGATTGATTTGGGAACTCTTTTCCAATTGATATAGACTTCTTCACCAAAAAAGTGTGTACCCTAAGGTACAGCTGACTTCATTTGATTGCCACATGATTCAAGTTCAAGAAGCTTTATTGTCATTTCAACCACATATAGCTGACGCAGTACATATTGAAATGGAACAACGTTTCTACAGGACTAGGTGCTACATAAACATACAACAAAGATAAAATTCTCAAAAAACAAGAACACAAAGCTAGGACCAAGGTTTTTGTCCTAGCCACACAAGTGAAAAGTGTTCGACTATGTGCAACAGTGCAAAGACATACAGTGCAAAACCAGCACAAAACGAAAAAGACAACACAAGAATGAGATACTTAGTGCCGAAAGAAAGAAAAAGATGAGATGGAATAAAAAAAAGAAGAAAAGATATACAGAGAAGCAGGTTGAGGTAGTGCAAAAAGAATATAGGCATAGATATAAATATAAACATAGCAGTGTAATGAAATAATAACAGGGTTAAGGTAGTGCAATAAATAATGAACAATGTAAGTTATGTGCGTGTCCACACAGGCGAAAGAGAGCGTGTGTGTGTGTGTGTGTGTGTGTGTGTGTGTGTGTGTGTGTGTGTGTGTGTGTGAGTGTGTGTGTGTGAGAGGGAGAGAGAGTTTTGTACAGTTCAGTTCTTTTAGTCTTGTGCAGTTCTGTGTGTGTGTGTGTGTGTGTGTGTGTGTGTGTGTGTGTAAGAGAGAGAGAGAGAGAAAGAGAGAGAGAGATTTTTGTGTAATTCATTCCTGGGTGTTGAGGAGCTTGATGGCTTGAGGAAAGAAACTGTCACACAGTCTGGTTGTGAGGGCCCGAATGCTCCGGTACCTCTTTCCTGATGGCAGGAGGATGAAGAGTGTGTGTGAGGGGTGTGTGGGACATCCACAATGCTGTTAGCTTTGCGGATCCAGCATGCAGTGTAAATGTATGTGATAGAGGAAAGAGAGACTCCGATGATCTTTTCAGCTGTTCTCACTCTCCACTGAAGGGTCTTATGATTCGAGACGGTGCAGTTCCCAAACCAGACAGTGATGCAGCTGCTCAGGATGCTCTCGATGGTCCCTCTGTAGAACACAGTCAGGATGGGGAATGGGAGCCTCCTCAGGAAGTAGAGGCGCTGCTGGGCTTTCTTGCTAATGGAGCTGGTGTTGAGTGACCAGGTGAGGTTCTCTACCAGATGAACACCAAGGAATTTGGTGATCCTGATTATCTTCACAGAGGATCCATCGAAGAAAGACAAAATCGCTCTCCTGAAGTCAACAACCATCTCTTCAGTCTTGTCGACATTCAGAGACTTATTCAGAGCAAACTTATTAATGTGGTTGGAACTGTACATTGCTTCACAGTCGTGAGTCAACAAAGTAAACAGCAGTGGACTGAGCACACAGCCCTGAGAAGTTCCAGTGTTTAGTGTGGTGGTGTTGGAGATGCTGTTCCCGATCCGGACAGACTGGGGTCTCCCAGTCAGGAAATCCAGAATTCAGTGGCAGAGAGATGTTCAGGCCCAGCATCTCAATCAGCTGCTGAGGGATGATTGTGCTGAATACTGAGCTAAAGTCTATGAACAGCTTTCATACATACGTGTCCTTACAGTCCAGGTGTGTGAGGGCCAGATGGAGGGTTGTGAGGATGATAGCTCTGACTTGATGTGCCTCATGACGAGCCTCTCGAAGCATTTCATCACGATTGGTGTGGGTGCAACAGGATGGTAATCATTGAGGCAGATAACCGTAGACTTCTTAGGCACGGGATCGATGGTTGTTGTCTTGAGGCACGTTGTGATGATGGAGCTGCTCAGCGTCAGTGAAGACACCTGCTAGCTGCTCTGCCCACTCCATGAGCACTCTGCCAGGAATGTTGTCTGGTCCAGCAGACTTCCATGTGTTGACTCTGCGTAGAGTTCTCTTCACGTCAGCTGTGGTGAGACAGAGCACCTGGTCATTAAAAGGAGGGATGGTCTTCCTCGCTGTCTTGTTGTTCTGTGCCTCAAACTGAGCGTAGAAGTCATTCAAGCACATCTGGGAGGGAGGCATCACTGTCACAAGCAGGTGGTGTTGTCCTGTAGTTGGTGATTGCTTGGATGCCCTGCCACATGCGCCAGGAGTCTCTGGTGTTCTGGAAGTGGCCGTGGATTCTCTGGCCATGTGCAAGCTTCACCTCTCTGATGGCTTGGGACAGTTTGACCCTTGCTGTTTTTAATGCCGCCCTGTCCCCTGCTCTGAAGGCAGAGTCTCTCGACTTTAGAAGAGCACGCACGTTTGCAATCATCCACGGTTGTAGTGTGTGATGGTGGACTTGGAGACGGTCACCTCATCAATGCACTTTCCGATGTAGCCGGTCAATGATGCTGTGTACTCCTCCATGTTAATAAATACGCCACTGGCTGCAGCCTCCCTGAACAGGTTTAGAGCATCTGATGAGTGGTCTGTATGCTGGAATCAACATCACCGAGATGTGGTCTGAGTAGTCGAGGTGGGGGTGGGGCTCTGCACAACACGCTCCAGGAATGACTGTGTTAACAAGATCCAGTGTGTTCACTCCTCTCGTAGCAATGTCCACATGCTATTGGAATTTAGGGAGCACAGTTTGGAGATTTGCATGGTTGAAATCTCCAGCGATGATGAACAGTCCTTCGGGGTGAGCATTCTGCAGCTCGCTAATAGCTCCATAGAACTCACACAGAGCCTCCTTAGCATTACAACTGGGTGGAATGTACATTCCGATAATAGACGCAATAGTTAAAAAATAAAAAGGTCTGCATCTAATAGTCACAAACTCCCCTACTGATAAGCAGTAGTTGAACACAAGCACAAAATCCTTACACCATTCCGAGTTGATGTAAACTCACACGCCACTGCAAGTCTTACTGCACAGAGCTGCATTCCTGTCAGGACGAGACATGGTTAGCCCGGGTAGCTGAATTGCGGTGTCCAGATCTCTGTCATTGAGCCATGTCTCCATAAAAACAAAGACACAGCAGTCTCTGTACTCCTGCCGTGTAGTTCGCTGGAGTTGGATGTAGTCCAATTTATTGTCCAGTGAGCAGATGTTGGAAAAATGATGAAGGTAGTGCCGGCCGGCTAGGGTTTATTTTTAGCCTAGCACAGACACCCACCCGTTTTCCGCGCTTCCGCTTCCTCGAGCACCGCTTGCGATGCCCTCTCTCCTGGTCACCAGCATCAGGTGACGCCAAGGACTGAAGGCCTGGTCTTCGCAGCAAGCCAAGGTCACGGAGTTTGCAGAGTACATCATCATGCAGGTTCATAACTGCATGATTTCTTAGCTGCAGTATCGTCTGACGGATGTATACATGAACACCACTGTCTTTGGAGTCCATTGCACTTGATGTTCAGGCTAAAACAAAGATAAAGCGACATTTTGGTTCCGGAGTGGCCACTACTTGCCATTCCTGTGCCGCCATCTTGGGGGAAGCAAAAAAAAGAAAAAAAGAACATGATGTTGCTGAACAAACGAAGCAACAATGCCATAGCAATTATGTGCTGTAATCAAGGCTTACAAATGCTGAGGTTGTGTGACTTATTTTATGTTTTGTTTTTTGGCTGGGCAGTGTATTTCAGTTACTAACTTTCTCAGGTCTTCTGGAGGATTTTTTTCTTTTGATCAAGTGGAATTCAACCCTTTAATAATCAAAATGGGTTTGAGTGTCTAAGGAGGCAATAACATTTTCACATAGGTGATATGGGTGCTGTTGGTGAGTTTTTGTACTTCGATAAATAACAAGACATTTGAAAACAGTATTTTGTTTACTTTGAATATCTTTTGGGGCAGCATGGTGGTGAAGATATCTGTGTCACAACAAGAATGTCCTGGAATGAAGTCCTGGGCTTGGTGAAGGCGTTTCTGTGTGGAGTTTGCATACTCTTTTGGTGCTTGCAGGGGCTTCTTCTGGGTGTTCAGCTTTTCTCTCATAAGTCCAAAGACATGCACATTAGGCTAATTGGCTGTTCCAAAGGTGTGAGTGTGAGTGTGTGTGTGTGTGTGTGTGTGTGTGTGTGTGTGTGTGTGTGTGTGTGTGTGTGTGTGTTGGCCCTGCAATGGACTGACAAGCTATTCAGGGTGTACCCCGCATTCACCCAGAGTCACTGACATAGGCTCCAGCTTTCTGTGACACTTGTAGGATTAAACAGTTCAGCAAATGAATGAATGAATGAATGAATGAATGAATGAATGAATGTCCATTGAATGATAGTAAACTAGTTTAAAAATAAAAAACATTTAATTGTTTGAAATAAAAAGAAACTGAGGAAATCAGAAATGTTATATCCCATTTCTGCCAATACAAAAAAATCCTCCATAGTGCACTTTTAAGACAAAGCAAATTTTCTTTGGAATGCAGGCTCAGACTGTTACCTGAGGCTCATGTACAGTGCTTGCTAGACAATTGATAGTAGTAATTATATCTGCTGATGTTATTGTGTATCAGTGTATCACTTACGGCCTTGACGTCATTTTCCAATTTCTACTTCTCCATTTCCTGCAGTATACAGTTACACTCAATCCTACATTTAAAAAAAAGACAACACAATCCTGACTCTTTTATGAAAACATACATGTACTCCATTAGTCTTATATGGTATATGTGATATAGTGTGTATGTGTGTGTGTGTGTGTGTGTGTGTGTGTGTGTGCGTGTGTGTGTGTGTGTGTGTGTGTGTGTGCATGGTTTGGAATAAAAGGAACAAGAATGTAAGAGGGTTGAAAATGCATTTCTGGTAGTCTCAGTTCTATAAATATTTTCCAGTGCTATCTTCTCCTTCCTCTCAAAAAACAGATTTCCATTGATTTAGTGACCTATATACACACCACCCCCTCCTCCTTCACCACCACTCTCTGTCTTGCCCCCTACCTACCCACTCCATGCTTCAGTGGTTACCCCTCTGTCTTCAGTTCTTCATCACACTGCCTCGATTTTTCCCCCCACTTTCAGCTCCACTTATCTGGCCAATGTTCTCTCTCTCTCTCCCTCTCTCTCTCTCTCTCCAGTCTGAGTAGAAGAGGGTCTAATAATAGTTCAGGGTGGAGGTTTAAAGTAGCCAAGAGACACAAGGAAGGAAATGTTCAATGTATGACTTCAAATCCACACACAAACACCACTCACTCAATGCGTAGTGATATCATGAAAGGCATTTCAAAGACACTGAAGTCCATCAATTTAAATCAAGATCACAGAGACGTGCTTGCTGTTATCACGAAGGACAGCACAATGACACACAGCATCATAACGCTGATATATGTTCTATAAGCAGCGTATTCTTGACATGAGGAGACCACAGATGAGGTCAGCTTATTTTTCATTGCCAGGAAACCAAATGACTGACACTAAGCTCCAAAACAAATCTTAATACACCTGACCCTGAATGACACGCCAGCTGCAAGATGCTACGCCGACATGCGCTGTACTGGCTGCACGTTAACACGTAAGTGTTGCATTCTCGTTTTGTGTTGGATCACACTCAAGTGAAATCTCATGTCATTGCTGCTCTGAGAGCAGCGGATATGACGAGAGCTGTAATGAACTACAGCATGAGATGCTGCGCTGTCTGATGAGCCAGGTCTAGTAGAGTGTATGAAACCTGACCAGGAAATAATACCTGAATTCAATAACCACTTACAGACAGTCTCTCTCTCTCTCTCTCTCTCTCTTCAGTGTGTATGCAAGTGTGTGCATCTGGCATTTCTACACATTCTCTCCCTTGCCAAATTGCTAAATCCGGTCGCGGTGAGGCTGGATCAGATCTCAGCCAACACTGGGCGAAGGCATGGTACACCCTAAACAGCTCGCCAGACCACCACAGGGCCAGCAACCACTAACCCTCACTCACACCTATAAGCAATTTAGAGCAGCCAATTAGTCTAATGTGCATATCTTTGGACTGTGGGAGGAAACCAGGGTACCCAGAGGAAACCCACAAAAGCACAATGAAAACATACACACAGAAACCCCCTCGCCGAGCCTGGGAATAAAACTCGGGACCTTCTTGCTGTGAGGCGTACAAGCTAACCACGACACCCCCATGCCGCCCTGCCTTCCCTATCCATAAGGAATGTAGACTGTTGTGAATATAGACAGATTTCTGCATATATTCTTCAGTGGCTTAAACAGTGACTCTGTACTTTTTTCTTTGGTGATGTAATTTTTCACTGAGGTTTCCTCCGTCTGGAGCTTGCAGTGTTTGATGTATAGTAAATCATTTTAAATTTCCTTGTTCATTAATCACAGTGTCATTGTTCTCCAGTGGAATACATTTAAAAATATTTAATTATGATGTATTTGTCATTTTGTACATAATTTACCAGAATGTTGCTTAAAGCCCTTTTTACAAACATGCAGTTTTTTCTTATTTTCATTCAGTATTTAGCAGGGCTACGACAGATGGGACTGACGTAGGTTTGGGTGGGTGGAGGTTAAAAGTTGCATAGTTATGTTCATGTATTAGATATGTATTCTTCATCAATTAATTCTTTCATTCATCGTTTCATGGAGAAACTGATACAGTTTTTTCAAGGCAAACAAAAATCCTTGCATGTAATTCTTGTGATACTTGGTAGACATACGATCTCCTTATGAACAGTTGAACCTAACACTGTTGTAAAAATGTCATCGGTTGAGCATAGGGCAATCATAGGATTATTATATATACACTGCCCAGCCAAACGTCGTACACTGTAATGTTTTCTTGGAGAGCCTTTAGCCTTGATCTCAGCGTGTAATCGCCATGCCATCGCTTCAATAAACTCAAGCAACATAACGTTATTTCCGTCCGTGTTGGGTTCATTTCTCACCAACGTCTTGAGTTGATGAGGGAAAAAGTGAACCACTTCCTAAAGTCATCCCGAAAACCTTCATTAGGGTTAAAGTCAGGACTCTGGGGTGCCAATACATATGTGAAAATGATTCCTCGTTACCCCTGAACCACTGTTTCATTATTTGAGTCCCCATTTTATATCCGTGTCATCAGGGAAGAAAAAATCTATTGATGTGATAACCTGCTCATTCAGTGCATTTAGATCATCAGCTGACTTCATTTTATTGCCAGATTAATGTTGCTGAGCCTCGACCCGACCAACTGGAGCAACAATGCCATGGAGATCACATGCTGTGTTCAAGGTTAAGTGCACTCCATGAAAATATCAGAGTGTGCAAGGTTTTTTTGGCCTGGCAGTGTATAAATAAATAAATTGTAAGAAGGCTATATGATTCTGAGTACATCATTCATTCGTTCATTATCTGAACCGCTTATTCCTAATTACGGTCGCGGGGAGGCTGGCGCCCATCTCAGCCGACTCTAGGCGAGGGCGGGGTACACCCTGGACAGCTCGCCAGGCCA
>JAOUQZ010000010.1:18179439-18192565 GCA_028564935.1 Neosilurus hyrtlii | reverse complement strand
CACACACACACACACACACACACACACACACACACACACAGAGAGAGAGAGAGAGAGAGAGAGAGAGAGAGAGAGAAGAGAGAGAGAGAGACACACACACACACACACACACACACACACACACACACACACACACCATGACCTTGACTAACTGTACACCTGATTTAAAACTGCAGCATCTTGTCTGGATTATAATGACAGTGTCACATGATTATGACTTTACATCTCATAACTGAGGTACTATTTCATAATTAGGACTTATGTCATAGTAATGGCTTACTGTTCTGTAATAATGAGAACATTTTCTCAGAATTACGATTTAATATCTCATTAGTTTGAGTCATATAAGTGCTAAATCATTGTTATATGACACAATTTCGTTACGATGAGGAACCAGGTCATTATTATAAGATAGGAGCTCATTATTATGAAATTATAATCAGAATCATATGAGAGGATTTCATTTCTTTGAGACTGTTGTGATTAAGATCTCTGATAAATGAGATAAAGTCATAATTATGAGATACTAGGGCATTATTATGAGATAAAGTCTCAGTGATGAGATATTAAGTCATTTTTATGGGAAACATCATCATATTTATAGAAAACCTTGTAATTATGCGCTTCTATATTTGCTTGACTAAGAATCTGGCTGATTAAATAATAAGAAGAAAAAAATCAATCAGGCGGATGAGAGGCTCATGACAAAACCCATTTTATTGAACAACATCTCTGACACAGGAATGCAACACTTCATCTCTCCATTTGTTTGCCTGGAGAACAGCAAAGATTTGCGTATCTTATAGTCATTGCATTGAAATCGGTTTTCTCCATGGCATCAAGGAGAGAGAGAGAAAGAGAGAGAGACAGGGCTGTTAGATTGGGTGTTTCATTGCACTGTTCCTCTTGGAGGAAGGAAACAAGGTGTTAGGAGTAAGATGTCACGTGCTAGTTCGACAGCTTATAACAGAACCAGCAAAAAAACTGCACCGTACAGTAAAGCTGCAGATATCCGACATGTTACTCCTCCTGTTTGTGGTGTCTCATTATTATTGCATATAAATAAGCTGGTCATTATAAGGTTATTATATATCTATCCATATTACTCACATTCACATCATATGTACTCAAATCTGAAATAACTGACTGATCTAAACTACTAAATGGTCATTTTCAGCATTGGCTGTAATATTTAAAGGTTTACTCTGGTTTAAAATACATTGGACTGCATAATACATCATTTATAGACTATATAATTGTGCCATTATTTAAAACACAGCAGAGGTTGGATCTAATTTATATCACACTACAGTAAATAAGGTACTGATTAAACATTCTATGGACTATATCAGAGGTTCTAAACCCTAGAGTACAGCTGAGAACTTCTGGATTATAGCTTATTAAGAGGTTACCTATACAACCTGTGTGTGTGTGTGTGTGGACGCATGTGTAGAGCTTGTGCCTGATCATTCGTTGTGCTTTTTGCTTCTTTGTAATTATAAATAAACATGTATTTTGGTGTTTAGACCTTCGTACGCCTCCTATATCTCTCTGTCCAGGATAAAGGGAATGTAGGATGGGATTGGAGAGTAAGGGAGGGAACATATGGGGAAAAATATAGTTTAAAAAATTACATCACAATAAGTGACATACACGAATACACACACACACACACACACACACACACACACACACACACACACACACACACACACACACACAACATACACAGTCCCACGCTGTATACTATTTAAAGTTCACTTTACAATCAGTTCACAACTGAGGAAATAATCAGACATCACTGTCACAATTACAGCTACAGAGATTGTCCTTAAATCTCTTTTTTTTTTTACAAACCGGAATAAAACACCAGTAATCACATGACATAAAAAATTAAACATAAAATTAAAAGAAATAATAATTATAATAATAATAATAACAATCACAGTTATGTAAAGACTCAAATATCACTAAAAAGCATTTGGAATGTGCAGAAAAATTAACATAAATATAGATGGAAGAAAATGAAGAGTAGAAGGAGGAGGTGGTAGAAGAAGAAGAAGAGAAATAAGAAAAAGAGAAGCAGGTGGAGAAATAAGAAGACAATAAAGAAGAAGCCAAACAAGATTAAGAGGAGAATGTGGTAGAAAAAACAAAATGAAGAAAAAAGAAGAGAAAGAGGAGGAGGGGAAGCAGGAAGAAGAAAAAAAGGAGGAGAAGAAGAAGCAAGACGACACTATAAAGACAAAAAGAATACAAAGATGATGGTGGAAGAGGAAGATAAGGAGGATCAAGTACAAAGAAGAATGAAGCAGAAGAAAAAGATGATAATGAGGTTGATGATGATGATGATGATCATCATGATGAGGGTCACAACAAAATAAAAACCAAGAGGATTTGAAGAAAAAAAAGAAGAAGACAATCAAAAAGAAAAAAAATAGATGAAGATTACGTTGAAGGAGAAAACAACGAGGGGCAGGAGAAGGAACAAGTAGAAAGAAGAAGACAATGAAGGAGCAGAAGCAGAAATCGAAAAGATGATGATGGCAAATAAAGAAGTAAACATGGAGAGCAAGCTCAGTGTGCTTGAAACCTATTCATTAAGCCTTTATAGAACGAGACTGTACACTAAACATGAAAAAAAGGGAAAAAAAAAAAAGATTTAATGCACAGAGTGAAAAGGGAAAGAGGGAGCTGACGCAGCGTTATAAGAAGAGAACCATGTAAACAATCTTCTTGTGTTCCGAGTTCGCAGCTGTTTTAACTGTGGCCTGTCTGACCCTAAAAACGCCTGTGGCGTGAATAAATAACTGCATCGCGGTATTTAATAATGATAACTGTTCTCATCTAAAGGGTTCATCAATACCAGCAGACAGTGAACCAGGAGCAAAAGCCGATTCTCGTAAAACGGTTTCTGCTTTCCAGGCTCCAATTCACTGCAATAAAGAGCTTCGCTTTAATGGCTTTTTCCTGTAAAGCATGCTAATGCTAAACGGCTGGAGAGGTAGGCTGGCAACAGGCCTCAGGAGCATAGGGCTTATGAGTAGGGATTTGGTCAAGGTTTGTTTGGCAGTTATAAAAACACACTCTATCTTGTGCAAGAGTTCACCAATGCATCCCAGAGGTCCTTTTTCTAATTTTCTTTTACAATGAATACTTATCGTTGTGTTTATATATATCTGCAAAGAACTGCTATATGCATATGAATGCTGACCCATATTCATCAGCACTTTTTTCTAGCCAGCAGCAGAACTCTTTCTGTTTGAAGATTTTGAAGAGCTTCTTCTGGACAGTGAGGAACGCAATAAACCGCAACAGTTACTCTCTTGTAAAGATCACATGGGGCGGCCTTTCACTAATGCTCCTGCATTTAAATACCATTGCAAAAAAATAATAATTAAAAATAAGCATGAGGAGGGGAAGGGATGTGTGCAAAATAAGCCATCATGTACCTACACAAGCAAAAACACAAGAAAATCTACCATTTGCACTTATTCATTCAACAATTAATACAGACAAGCAACAATAAAACATCTAATACAAATATAGAATAATATATAGAGCTATATATATATATATATATATATATATATGTGTGTGTGTGTGTGTGTGTGTGTGTGTGTATGTGTGTGTGTGTGTGTGTGTATTATATTTATATCTATCTATATAGTGAGGAATCTTGATAAATATGATTTCACTTCCAGCAGATAAGACAGAATATTTTTTTGAAACATCACTCAGCATGTGCTTTTGCCCTTTCACTACACAGCATCGAAACGACATCATATGATTAACTATCACTCTTCAAAGTCACCTTCATCTCTCGATAGCCAATCAGAGGCTAGAACACTCCATGTGCACATAATGCATAGCAGGGAGGGCCAAAGGGAGTGGGTGTGTCCTGGCTGGGGATATACATTTAAAAAATGACATTAATTAATATAATTATTTCATCAATAATCTCGCACGGAATAACAAAAAAAACATCCATCTCAAAATCACAGCAGGCTGTACCCACACGGCCTTGTATGACATGCTTTAGTCATTGGTCAGTTTTAGGAAAGCTTATTTTACATGGGAATTTGTCCATAATGCATTAAGGATTTTTTTGAATTTCTGAATTGAAAGCTAACTCTAGAATACACTCAGCCTGGATTGTGTAAGAAGTCATATTAGACTTGTGTGCTAAATATGCTAACAATACTCCTATTTTCACTCATTTACCGAGCCACTTACTCCCACTGAGGTCACGGGGTCGGGATCTCAGCTGACGTTGGGAGAAGGCAGGGTACACCATGAACAGTTCACCAGTCCACACACACACACACACACACACACACACACACACACACACACACTCATTCATTCACACTCACATTCACTCCTCAGGGCAATTTGGAACAGCCAGTTAGCCTAATGTGCATATCTTTGGACTGTGGGAGGAAACCAGAGTACCTGGAGAAAACTCTTGCAAACTCCACACAGAAATGGCCTTGCCGAGCCCTCGATACCCCAGGAACTCCTTGCTATAAGGCAGACGTGCTAACCACTACGCAACCACGACACCCATGCTACAATAACTAATATTAAAAGCCTACTAGCTCCTACAACTGTAATAAGACTTTGAACAGCAGCTCATGAGAGCGAGAGCAAGTCTGCTCCTAATCCAAGCAGGGTCTGTGATTACACATATGCACATATAGGTTTGTTAAGGTCTGCCAGACAAAACGACTCAGCAAATTTTTCTCGATGCCAGAATCAGCCCTGATGTGAGTGCTGTGATACATAACAAGGTTCTTTCCGAAAAAGACATCCGAGAATACGTACATGACACAATAATTCTGTTTTCTAAAATGGTTCTTAGCGCACACTAGTTCTAGCCAGTGGAAGGGGTGGCAAGAGGAGTAGTATTACAGCTAACAAGTCGAACTGGAAGCTGAAACTCATAGCTCTTAATGACACAGCCGTAGCACGCATTTAGGTTATTCAAACAGCACTGCTCTCCATGACGTGGTGTGTAATGGACTTGCTCTCTATGGATGGAAAACTGAAGTGTGAGATGGCTCGGGCTGATATGAGTCATCTGCACTGGGTACGCCGCTATCATCTGAATCAAGTGTTTGTGTGTGTGTGTTTACGCAGACCTGCAATCAGTCTAAGACTGTAAATGGTAAACCATTGCATCACACACAAACACACAAGACCTTAGAAACACACAAACACCCACATATATTATCTTGAGGACGTTCAAGGCCAAAAAGAACATTCTAGGCTTGAGAGAAATCATATAACAGTTATGGGACGTAACTAATCCACCTTCGGTTCTTCATAAGAATTAAAGTGTAGTTTTTTTCCTCCACTGACTAATTAAAGTCACTTTTTGACGCAATAAAAAATCCCAAATCTGTTCTGAACTGGGCCTCCCCATAAACCACCTAAACGACAACTACGCCACATGGAACCTTCATGGAGAATTTCATTTCCTGTGCTTCAGCTAAGGACTACCATGCCCCGTCGGGGAATTTGGCAAACACTCCTTCTAAAAAAATTTAAATAAAATAAATTCATCTCCTCTCATCACCATTTGATTGTCACATTCATTCCAGGATGAAACATACATTCCGATAAAATTCCACAAGATTAAAATCACTACACAAATAATAATAACAATGATCTAAACGCCTCCAGGTAACACACGTATGTAGTTGAGATGGAGGCGGTAGAGATGACGAGGTCTTAACTGGTGCGGTGTAGATGGGAAGGCAGAAAGCAGAACCCATTTGGTTAATTGTTCCGCTTGGGTAAAAAGCTGAGGATAAATTCACCAACACCCAGGAAGTAGACGACCTGAGCAATGCCAAAGAGCGGGGCGATGACGAGAGCACGGCAGTATGCGCCTTTCAGGAATGCAGTCGGACCTTCGTTCCGCAGGATCTTTCTGTAGTAGACAAGACAGTCGAGAAGTTGTGACATTAGTATACATCTGATACATGTAGCTAGATAGATAGACAAACATTAATATTCCTGGATGTCAACATAATTCATTCATCCATTCATTTTCTGAACCGCTTAATCCTAATTATGGTTGCAC
This sequence comes from Neosilurus hyrtlii, assembly GCA_028564935.1. Classification (NCBI taxonomy): domain Eukaryota; kingdom Metazoa; phylum Chordata; class Actinopteri; order Siluriformes; family Plotosidae; genus Neosilurus; species Neosilurus hyrtlii. The sequence goes on along the minus strand of JAOUQZ010000010.1, from coordinate 18,186,474 downwards.
GGAGGCTGGCGCCCATCTCAGCCGACTCTGGGCGAGGGCGAGGTACACTCTGGACAGCTCGCCAGGCCATCGCAGGGCGTCAACATAATTAAATATGATATTATTGATAGCACAGTGTAGTGATTAGCACGTCCACCTCGCAGCAAGAAGGTTCTGGGTTCAATTCCCGGGCTTGGGGTGTCTTTGTGTGGAGTTCTCGACATGCTTGCGTGGGTTTCCTCCGGGTACTCCGGTTTGCTCCTGCAGTCTAAAAACATGCACAGTAGGCTAATTGGCTGTTCCAAATCGCCCCTAGGTGTGAGTGTGAGTGTGAATGGTTTTATGTGTGTTGGCCCTGTGATGGCCAAGTGAGCAGTTCAGGGTGTACTCTGCCCTCACCCAGAGTCAGCTGAGATGGGAGTCAGCCTCCCCGTGACCCTATGTTCGATTCTTGAAACAGCAGGGAACGTGTGTGGCGGTGGGGGGAGTGAGCAGCTCATTCTCTTCCTTTACCTTTATGGCTAAAGTGCACCTGAGCAAGGCACCTAACCCCCAGTTGCACTACGGGCGTTGCATTGTGTGGCAGGCCACTGCTCTGGCTGTGTGTGTGCACACTGTTTATGTGTGTTTGCCCACTTCGGATGGGTTAAACAAAGAAGCCGAATTTCCCTTGCGGGATTAATACAGTATATCAAAAAATCATAGGCTGCTTTTACATGAACAAGGTGCCACCAGAACAATTTGGTCCTGTAGTGTACTGCACCCACTTCCCTACATGTTTAAACGGTCAGTCTTAAATTGGTGGCAAGCCTTAAGCTAGAGGGACAACAATCAAGCCCATATGTGTAAATCGGTGATCAGAAACAAAATGTTAGTTGCATTTTTCAATGATTAAAGGCTCCAGTAAGGAAAAAGCAGCAACAAAGAATCATAAATATGCAAATGCAATATTTTGAAATGTTTCAGAAAATTTCAAGAACATGAAGTGGAGGACATCAGGGTATCAGGCGCCACTGGGGGCACTGTGTGTTTTGGACACATGAAGTGTGGAAGGCCTATGGCCTGCCGGTCTGAAATGTCATAATGTCATATATTTGGTACTCCATAAATTTTATGCAAATTGTTGGACTTCCCTATCACATACTGGAATTAATTATTGATTATTAACAGTATCAACATGAATATGTATACAGAAAGCGTAATATCTTTGGAATGAGTGATCATATTTCAATTTGTAATCCTGAAATGAAGAACAATGAAGTCATCTCTAATGAAATATATATTTAAATTGTTAATGATTATACCTACTGTATAGCAGAGCAATTGTATGATTTACTATATTTATGTGACTATTGTATGAGGAGTTCATTCACTGAAATGAGTGTAAGGTTATTTTATTATTTTATTTTCAGGTCATTCCACTCTGTTCGAGTATTGATTGGCTGTCCTTGAACACGGAACATTGGAACAAAATGTTGGCCTAAGCAATAGGGGGCGTCGAGTTCAGACCCTTCAGGTCAACTCGACATATGATGCCATTTCTCAGAAAAAGCCTAAAGTAAACAATCTCAGCAAGTGTAATACCAGAAATTAATGGTGGGGAACCAAAAAAGATGGTGAACTTAAAGGTATAAAAGGAGAGGTAATGATGGACCACTTAGTGTCTAGGAATCAATCAGGCGTGAGGGGGAACTTGGGGGACTAATCAGAACAAGGTCAAGTTGAGACATGTTGTCATGAGGGACCAATGAGAGTCGTGAACTGGACACTTTTCGGATTCAAATGGAGAGAATTTTTCTTGTTGTCGATGGCAGTTACGCAAACCACTGGAGAAGAGCCACCCATTTGCCACAGAAAGCCCAAAATAAAGACCCAATAACCTGGACGACTGCTCATGTGGAAACACTCCTACTTGACACTAATTGAGTTCAGATGGAAAATTGCCCCTGGATCAAGATGATCTGGAACAATTCGCAGCACTTAATAAAGTGGAGCCAGTTGCACCCAGTTCTCAGGCAAGTGCCCATGCATTAGCAGCTATACATTACAGAGGCAGATGGTTACGAAACCTGGCAAACATCAAAGAACCATGATTTTAATCATGATTTTCAATGTCATGTAAGCTTTACCGTGCACAAACATGCACCTCAAAAAATTTATTATTTGTTTATTTTATTGTTCTTATTTATTTAATTATCTGAGTGATTTATTTTGTCATTATTTCTTATTGTTTACATATTCAAAATAAACATTCATTCATTCATTCATTCATTCATTCATTCATTCATTCATTCAATCTCTAGCATCTCATAAAGTACATTTCTCATTCACTCACTCATATGCCAAACTAATTAATCCTACTATTATGGTCACAGGGAGGCTGGAGGTACACCCTGAACAGCTCACCAGACCATCGTAGGGCCAACACACATACACAATTCACACTCACATGCACACCTAGGAGCACCTTGGAACAGTTAATTAGCTTAATGTGCACCCAAGCATTCATGAGCATAATTTGGAACAGACAATTAGCATAATGTGCATGTCTTTGGACTGTAGGAGGAAACAGGAGTACCTGGAGGAAAGCCACACAAGCACGGGGAGATCATGCAAACTTCACACAAAAACACCCTCACCGAACCCAAGATCTCCTTGCTATGAGGCTGACATGCTAACCACTGCACCACCATACCGTTAATGATAAAGACTGATGGAGAGTATGATGCATGTTTCTGTGACGGTGTCGAGATTCTCAAAAGGTCATTCTCATCTAATGTAACAAGCAAGTGGTTTAATCTTAAAATCGATTTGTGTACGGTTTATAATTTTTACATACTCTATGAGGCCAGAAGTATGTGGATACCTGACCATCACACCCAAAGGTCGCTCTTCCTCAAAGTGTTAATACAAAGTTGGAAACGTAGAGTTGTTAGAGTTGTATAGACTTTTGTTGTATTTTGTGACATCACACCCAGCCAAGTGTGGTGTGGAAGACCTGAAGTATCCTGCACGTGTCCATGACCCCGCTGAGACTGACGGACTAGCAGACAAATTCTAAGCTTCACGGGACAATAAAAAGACAAGTCTGAGTCCTGCTGAGTAGCCAATTAGAGCAAGGTGTGAATGAAGTCACCTGATGCAGTCCGTCACGCCGCTGTACGTGTCCTCCTGACTGCCACGTGTTAGCGACTGCAGCCTGGTTTTTATCACTGTAAAGCAAACAAAACACACACACACACACACACACACACACACACACACACACACACACACACACACTGATAAATACTGTTGCCATAGACTTCTAGATCACCTGTGTCTTTTTGCTTAACTCCAGTATTCAGCTGCCACACATTTTGTAGTAAATGGTACAGTCCATGTTGCAACCAATCTGCAGCAGGCTCAGTGTTTTATGCTTGTAATAATATACTATAGTCAGTAAAGGGTCATGCACTACAGTGAATAGCTCATGGAGGATCCTGAGACACTATTAATTACACTCTCACTCACACATTTGCAGAACTGCTTAATCCTACTATGGTCGAAGGGAGGCCGAAGCCTATCACCATCGACACTGCGCGAAAGCACCCTGAATAGATTACCACACCATCACAGGGTAACACACACAACCGTTTCCCACTCACACTCAAACCAACAGCCAATTAGCCTAATGTGCATGTCTTAGGACTGTAGGAGGAGACAAGCGGACCCAGAGAAACCCCATGCAAGCATGGGGAGAACATGCAAGCTCCACACAGAAACTCCCGAGCCCGGGAATCAAACCCTTGCAGTGAGGCGGATGTGCTAACCACTGCGCCACCGTGCTTCACTTTATATACTGAGGTTGTGTAAGGATAATATAATTTGTTTAGTAATTGTACAGTTTCTTAATTATTATAAAGCCACCACCTTTTTTTTTTTTTTTTGGACACACCATGATTAAAAAAACTTGACCTAAGAGGAGTTTATCTTTTGCCACAGTTTTGTGAAAGCACTCTGTATAGACACCCTAATGATTCGATCAATAAGTTGTTTGTTGGCTGTAATTGTGTTCCTAGCTTCTCCAGCACTCTAAATGTCATCCCTGTAGTTCTCTCTCCTGCAGCATTCGATACCTGATCTGCTGTACGTATGCTTAAGGATTCACTGGATGGTTCATGGTCTTAGCTTTCTAAAGCTATCTAATCTTTAATTTATTCTATTTTTTTCAAGAACGTTATGAATCGTTTTGGACAGAAAATCTGTGTTACAGAATTAGAAGAACAAACTATCGGGTCATTCCAATAAAGTTGTTGCTACACCGTTTACGATTTTGTTCAAACTTTATGTATATGTTGTTTGGCTTATTTGAATGAATTCTGAGAATTTCATGTTTTTTATGTAATATAATTGCATTGAGCAGTAGAGCATATCAAGTATATGTGGTAGGCAAAACAAGCCATCTATGTTGTTAAATAACTTACAGACAGTATGAAAACAAATTAAAATTTTTCATATGAAATATCCTTATGCAGTTTTTACTGCATACCAGTTTGTATGGCCTTTTGAATAAGTCCAGTTTTATGACAAAATAACCAAATATTTTAAACCTGGCAAGTTTGTTCAGGTTGGAGACCTTAAAAGTAAAAATAAAAAAATTATATATATATATATATATATATATATATATATATATATATTCAATCGTATAAAGTAATGCAAGACTTTTTAGGTATGCATTTAGTTTGTTTGTTTGTTTGTTTGTTTGTTTGTTTGTTTTTTGTGGTGGAGCAGCCCAAAACCCCTCATTTAAAAAAATGCAATGTTTGTCATTTTTAAGGCCATGTAATTGAAATCATGGGTTTTGTTTGAGCATTTTAATAATTGGGATATGTTGGGAAACAATCTGACTGTGTGCTCACCAAACTTCATGGCTGTCGGATAGAAATTCAGGGAGTTACTGAAATCTTAATATAGTTTTACAGCTAAAACACCCTTTTCTGGGGTTAAACTAGAGCAAAAATCCCCAGAGTTTAATAATTTAAAATTTAAAATATTACAGATATCTTAGTTTCTGGTGCAAAACTACATATACATAAAGTTGGAAAAAATCTGAGAATGATGCAGCAGCATATTCCCAAATGCTGTCTGATTTGACACAGAATGACCCTGAAAACGCTTTCACCGGCCAGATGGAGTGTAGCAGCAGGGACCGCAGGCATTGGTTTGTTTGGTTTTCTGTTTTTTTTTTTTTCAAGGGTCTGAGGTCTGAATCTCACTCTTTAGGACTCACCATCTACAGGGTTGACTGCCACAGCAGCTGTACTGCCAGCGATACAGCCTGAAATGAAGGAGACATAAAAGGGAGCAGGACCATCCTTTCCCCTCTTCCCCAAGTTATTCAGATTCGCAAACAGAGGAAAGTAAATAACTGAGAAAGGAACATCCCTGCAGAGAGAGAGAGAGAGAGAGAGAGAGAGAGAGAGAGAAAGAGAAAGGCATGAACAGTGAAAAAGCAAATTGGAAAAATGTTTCATGCATTAATTTGCCGGAGCACTTAATACTTGGGTTTGCAGGGATGCTGGAGCCTATTTTAGCCATCGATGGGCAAAGGTCAGATACACCCTAAACAGCTCACAAATCCATTGCAAGGCCAACACACACAATCATTCACACTTACACCTAGGGGCAATCTGTTTCAGCCAATTAGCATAATGCCCATGTCTTTGGACTGTGGAAGGAAACCGGAGCACCCAGAGGAAACCCACACAAGCATGGACTAGCCCGTATGCAAACTCCATTCAGAAATATCTTTGCCAAGCCCAGGACTTCAACCCAGGACCTTCTTGCTGCAAGCCAGACGTGCTACCGCGCTGCCCTCTGAGGAGGACATGTAAGACTACACCCGAATTAGAAACAGTGACAGAGAAAGAAACTATACCAAAAAAGTTCTAGAACTGTCCCTGTAGCAAATGAACAGAGCATGGCATGGTCACGCGCCATGCAGCAGGAGCGAACAATAACAGTCACATGGCATCATGACTCATGAGACTGCTGAGTGTGTGAAATTTACATGTGCATGTGGACCAGAGATCAAACTCCTGAACTCAGCAGTACAGACCCTTGGAATGCTTCAGCATGTCTGTGGCAAGAAAGCAACAAGAAGCAGTGGGTAAAGCTTTGCAGCTGGGACGTCCCACTTACTCACTTATTTGCTGAAGCGCTTAATCCTATTCAGGTTTGCATGTCCGCCGACACTGGGCGAAGGCGGGGTACACCCTGAACACCTTGTCAGACCCACACTTGCACCTATGTGAAACAGCCAGTTAGCCTAATGTCAATGTTTTTGGACTGTTGAAAAACAAAAAAACAGTGGGTAATGATGTCATGAGGTGTGTTTGTCAGACGACACACTGGTAGAACATCGAGACAAATAGATACGGGAAGGACACAGAGTCTGGCTGCCGGTAGAGCACCGCTAAGTGGTGCGCTTATTCCCACATTGACCTGGGTGAGGTTTTCTGAGTGGCATTTGTGCATCAAGGAGACAAAAACATCTTCCTTCAGTGACATCCTGCCCCTGTAAAAGATTTTTAAGGGTCTCCACTGGATGAGATCTGAAGACTAAAGACAGCATCACTGAAGCATGTGTAACACAGGTCCTGATGTTGACAGCACAGTGTCACATGGTATAATGACTCACGTGATCATCAACAGGTGCATCAAAGTGCTTTCATTACTGTGCCATGCTTGGTTCATTTACCACAGGGACAGTCAGGAAACCTTCTGGTCTCACGTCATATTACTGTTAGGTGTGTGTGTGTATGTGTGTGTGTGTGTTACCTGAGCAGTGTGGCTCCTAACCCTTTATAGAGTCCAGCAATGCCTTTTTCTCTCAGCAACTCCCGTGTGAGCTGCATAGCAGTCGGGCTCTTCACCTCCACCGGGCCACCAGGAGACACAGTTTGTGACATCAGCTTCCTCTGAGCAGCTATTAACACACACACACACACACACACACACACAAATGTACAGATATTACGAAAGTTATCACTTACTGAAAATATATTCATC
>JAOUQZ010000010.1:18149912-18164112 GCA_028564935.1 Neosilurus hyrtlii | reverse complement strand
ACATGAAATAAATACTTGAATAGTACTTGGTTTCTGATTTATCTTCATTTTGTTAAGTGTAGAATCATCACTGCATCACTGTATTTTTTTTATTTCTTACTGAACAGTTTCATATGGTTTGAAGTTCCTTCATGCTCTGCAAAAGTCAAAAAATTTGCAACACCCTTCGATTTTTCTTAAAAATTGTTATTTTCAGTGTTTTTGTTTATTAGCCGTACTTTTACCTCGATATACTTGTCAGAATGATTTGGTTCTCGTTGCCTACAGTAGCATCGTTCAATACATTTTCACCAAAAATTATAGAAGTCATTTTTTACTTCTTTTTATTAGGAACCCTTTTAGATAAAAGTGGTTTTGTAGATTCTTCACTGTACCCTACTGTAGATTTGAAATGTGTGTGTTAGCCCTGTTATGGTCTGGCAAACTGTTCAGGGTGTACCCCGCCTTCGCCCAGTGTTGGCTGAGAGAGGACCCAGCCTACCGGCCGGCGGCAATCATAGGAATAGACAGTCCAGCAAAAGAGAGAGAGAGATTGTAAGAGCTGTGGGGTTAAAGCTCCAGGTCTGTCTCGATGTGTTTGCAGCGTTACGTGGACGGAGGTATCACTGATAATTTACCTCAGTACGAGTTGAAGAACACCATCACAGTGTCTCCATTCTCAGGGGAGAGCGATATCTGTCCCCGGGATTCCAGCTCCACCAACCTGCACGAGCTCCGATTTACCAACACCTCCATACAGTTCACTCTGTCCAACCTGTACAGAGTCTCCAGAGCACTGTTCCCCCCGGACCCACAGGTAAATATACACACACACACACACACACACACATACACATGCATGAATGCTGGTTCTGGTACACAAGGGAAACAGAAGTCTTGTTCTTTTCCGTGTTTTGTTGTAAATCAGGTGATGGAGAAAATGTGTCGGCAAGGATACAAAGACGCAATGCATTTCCTAAAGGAAAACGGTAAGAGAAGAAACAGATTTAACATATACAAGGTTTACCACTTTATTAGGAACACGAATTTATTAGGAACACCAATCATGCAGATACAGTTAGCTTCAGGTAGCGTTCACACATCGGAATGAAAAAAACCTCCACTGATCTCAGTGACTCTGAGCAAAAGTCAGCCATGCAAGTGGACACATCTTCTTGACTAGAGAGGTCAGAGGTCAGAGCCGGTTTGACTTGACAGAAAGGCTTCAGTGACTCAAATAACCAGTCCATGTGACGGTGGTGATCAGGCACAGCATGTGAATGGGAGATAACAGCAATTTTAATAGCCAGCAGTGTTCCTATTAAAGTGGCATGTTGGTCAAGCAAATAAATTGTGATGTCCAGTCATTTCCCACTCCCAGAGAATGGGATTATCTAAAATAACTGCTGTCGTAGATAAAATGCTTATTAAAATTGAGCCACTGCAATACTAAGTGTCACAGTGCCCTCTAGTGGTCATGCTTAAAATTGTAGGCTTAACGTAAAAACATTTATACTCAATAAATATCTGTAGGTGTCAGTCAATAAAACAGTTATTTAGTGAAGCTGAGATAGGTGTCTGGTGGCACAGTGGTGTAGTGGTGAGCAGGTCCACCTCACAGCAAGAAGGTTCTGGGTTCGAGTCACAGGTTCGGTGAGAGCCTTTTTGTGTGGAGTCGGCATGTTCTCCTTGTGCTTGTGTGGGTTTCCTCCAAGTACTCTGGTTTCCTCCTACAGTCCAAAGACATGCACATTAGGTTAACTGACTGTTCCATATTGCCCCTAGGTGTGTGTGTGTGTGTGTGGTTGTTTGTTGGTGGGTGTTTGTGTGAATGTTTGTGTGTGTGAATGGTTGTTTGATCATTTGTGTGTGCATGAATGGTTGTGTGTGTGTGTTTGTGTGTGTGTGTGTGTAAATGGTTTTGTGTGTGTGTGTGTGTGTGTGTGTGTCTGCGTGTGTGTGTGTGTGTGTCTGTTGGCCATGAATTGGGTTGGCAAGATGTTCAGGGTGTACCCTGCCTTTGCCCAGAGTTGGCTGAGATTTGGCTCCAGCATCCCGCAACACTAGTAGGATGACACGGTTTGGCGAATGAATGAATGAAGAAGATGAATATTGTTGAATAGTAACACAGAAGGGGATATTCAGTGATGCTCATGACCCCTGAGGCGAATATTAGAAAAGCAAACAATTAGATTTTTTTATGATATTATTTTTATATTGCAAAACATTAAAAACAAACTAATACAAGATTTTCACTCACTCAGTCACATTTGTTGAACCGTTTAATCTTACTAGGGTTGCGAGGTTGTCTCAGCTGACACTAGGCGAAGGCGGGGTACACCCTGAACAGTTCACCAGGCCATAGCAGGGCCAACACACACACACCATTCACACTCACACCTAGGGGCAATTTGGAACAGCAAATTAGCCTACTGTGTATGTTTTTGGACTTGTGGGAGGAAACCAGAGTACCCGGAGGAAACCCATAAACGCACACAGGCCTTAGACCTGACGCAAGCACAAGGAGAACATGTAAACTAGTCACAGAAACACCCGGGCCCAGGAATCGAACCCAGGCCTTGCTGTGAGGCGGACGTGCTAACCACTGCGCCACCGTGCCGCCACCATTTACAGGGTGAATAATGAACCAATGCACCAATCAGCTCGCACCATTCCCATGTAGCATATACTAATATCAATTCTGTTTGTTTATCAGGTTTGTTGCAGTTCCAGGGACCTCTGGTCCCACTGAGTAATGGTGGTGTGAAGGTCGAGGAAGACCAAGAGAATGAGGATGAGGACGATCAGAGGCAGGGAAGAGAAAGAGAGATGATGCCCTGCACTTCTTCAAGTGTAGACGAGGATATATTTGAGCGCTTACCTCCACAGCTGCATAGAGGTATTGAACACAGCACTCGTGGAATAAAACACTAAAGATTTCAGAAAAATAACCGACCCTGATTTGTCACTAATAGCGCTCAGGGCGGCCTGTGAAGAAAGACGACATCCGTTACAGTCTTTACGCAACGCGCTTCCAGTCAGGATGCTGTCGGCCGTCTTGCTGCCGTGCACACTACCGCTGGAGTCAGCTCTCTCACTGAGTATCAGGTAACACTGTAAAAAATTGTAGATCACCTTACTGGAATTATGAGTCATTCCGTCATATATCTTCACTACCCTGCAAAAATAGATAGGATTTGATAAAAATATAAAAATAAACGCTGGACATGAGGACAGAATTATTTAGTACTAATCATATTATTCAGTGGCGGCACGGTGGCGAATGTGGTTAGAACATCCGCCTTAAATCTCGGGCTCCGGTGTTTCCGTATGGAGTTATCATATTCTCTTCGTCCCCCAGTGCAGCTAACTGGGTTATCAAATGCAGGCCATGTGTCTCACTGTCTGTGGTGGGAGGCATGTAAAAGAACCAGAGCTGATTTTCGTCAAGAGTAGCTGCATAGCCGTCAGCGTGTTTCTGCTCTGTGATGGCCTGGTGAGCTGTCCAGGGTGTACTCTGACCTCGCCCAGACTCGGCTGAGATGGGCGCCAGCCTTCCCGCGACCCTAATTAGGATTAAGCGGTTCAGAAAATAAAGACATGACATATTCTCTTCATGCTTGTGTGGATTTCCTCTGGGTACTCTGGTTCCCTCCCACAGTCAATATGCACAGTAGGTTAATCGGCTGTTCCAAATTGTCCCTCGTTGTGAGTGTGTGAGTGGTTGTGTGTGTTGGCCCTGCGATGGCCTTAAACCTTTATATCACTCGGTCCTCTGCTTTACCTTCTTCCTGTATCATTTGATACTGATCTTCATGTGACTCTTTATCAGGTTGCTGGAGTGGCTGCCTGATGTCCAGGAGGATGTGGGCTGGGTCAAAGATCAGACTGTGAAGCTGCTGAATTATGTTCTAAGCCATGCCAGGAGGAACGTGTCCCAACAACTGGCGGCGCGGTGAGGAAGCATGCACGTACAAACACAAAAAAACGATCAACGGATGTTTTTGTTAGTTCATCATTATGTCTTGTTGTACATCTCCATTTATTAACTGTTGAAGACTCTTGGGTTTTTACCCCCAAGCCTGCTGGCTCATCGCGGGGCCGGTGGTGTAGTGGTTAGGATATTGGGCTCATGATCGAGAGGTCATGGGTTCAAATCCACGTTAGACCCCCAGTAAGAGACCCCCCTGGGCGAGACCACAGGTGTGCCTCTGACCACCCAGCAGTATAAAAGGGTGCCAGTAAAAATACTGGGAAGGTGACCTGCAATGGACTAGCGTCCCGAGGCGAACTCCTAGTTGCTTTACGCTACAGAAACCAGGCTCTGATGAGCCAGTAGGCTTGGGTGTAAAAGCCTAACAGACTTTACCTCATGTACCTGGCTCATCATAGCCAGAATTTATCCCGGTCCTCCTCCTGGATGGGATGCTAGTCCATCACAGGTTACCCAGGTTACTGGTACCCATTTATACTGCTGGGTGGACAGAGTGGTCTTAGCACAGTGGGATTCTAATGGGGATTTGGTTCTTTCAACAGTCCAAAGACATGCACACTAGGCCTACAGGTGTGAGTTTAAATGTGAATAATGTGGTTTACACCGCCAGGGACAGCTGAGATAAGCTCCAGCCTCCCCACATCCCTAGTAGGATTAAACGGCCTGACAAATAAATGAAGGAATGTTCATAAGATGCCCACTAGGGGGAGACATTTCAATACAACTCTGCCAAAATATAATTAGCCATGTGATGGTCTAGTGAGCTGTTAAGGGTGTACCCTGCCTTTTCCCAGTGTCAGCTGAGATTGGCAAAGACTCCCCGTGATCCTAGTAGAAGGATTAAGCGGTTCAGGAAATGAGTAAGTAAGAAGTTCTAATTAAACCTGCAGTTTTATCCAGATAATTTGGGATTAATCAAAACAATTTTTCACCATTTACCATATGTGCCTGGCAGAGATACTTCTGTGCACTATGAGCGCCCGTCTTGTTTGCTGCCACGGTTGGGTGAATGGAAAAATGCTACTCATTGGACATCTGGTCACCCATAATACATTTCTGCAGAGAAGTTCATTAACATCTGTACACAGGCCCCATTTGGCCCCGGGGCGAGACTTTGGATACCCCTGTCCTGAGCTAATTTCTCTCTCTATGATGTCCTGGTCACTCTCTCTGCAACATTATTCCACGGCATAGTACTTGCATGTGGAATTGTGTGTATAGTGTGCACATTAACACTTGCTTTCTGCTTTGTTTTTAGTAGTTATGTTTTTCTGCTTAACCATTATGCACTGACAGCAAGGTGGATGTCACTGACAAGGACTATTCCATTCAGCTGAGGCACATAACGTTTAATATATAATACATGAGAACATAAGCAAAAAGTAAACTCTGGTGAGCTCGGCCTGCCCCGAGCAGAAGTAAACACTGTGTAACTAATGCCTTTTGAGCCTACTCATTCAGAGATTATTACATACTACACAAAAAAATGAAAATAAACCACGCTCCATAACGTTTTTGCATGAAAACTCGCACGCACGCCAGTTAGCCTACTGGGTATGTTTTTGGACGGTGGAGGAAACCAGAGTACCTGAAGGAAACCCAAACAAATACGGCGAGAATATAAATGCCCGAGCCAAGGAATCGAACCTGGGACCTTCTTGCTGTGAAGCGAACGTGCTAACCACTGTATATACTAATGCTTATTATTCTAAACTCTTCTCTTTCTCTTTCTCTCCCCCTCTCTCTCTCTCTCTCTCTTTAGATTGTCTTATCAGATGGAATTGAGGCATGCTCAGTCTGCACCGGCAAGTTTCAGTGCTACCAACCTGCTGCCAGGCTGGGTGTGTAGACGCAGCTCGTCCGTGCTAGATGCTGTTCAGCGTTTCGAGCAGTACCAGCACCAGCTCCTGCCAGGACTCTTCTGCATTAACCTGAATCTATATGGCTCCTTCAGTGCTGGATCTCCTCAACCTCCAGCTCGCTCTTCTCCACCTCTTCATGAAGGCATGGATGAAGGTTTGATCATGCATCCCGTGGGGTCCAGTAATGGCGCCTTGCTTCCACAAACTAATCAAATGGAGGACCCGCAGGTCTCATAGTGCACTTTTTGGTTCGTGTAGAATTGTGAGGTCATGTGATCAGCATGAACCCCAGGCATTCTGAGTTTCTTCATAAGGAAGACGTTGAAAATGTTCCAAGTGGACGTTTAAGGGGTATGTTGCTTAAGTGATTGAATTATCTCATCAAGATGGTTTTCATGGGATTCTCGTAATGAACTGCCACGAGGAAAGGTTATTCTGAATTATGGATTATTGCAAAGTAAATGCACATGCAGCCATGACTTCACAAACCACTCAAGTCCCTGTTCATTTTTTTTTCTTGAATATGTTGCACATAACCCAGGACTGGGTGACACAGTGATGTAGTGGTTCACACGTCCGACTCACAGTGGAAAGGTCCTGGGTTTGAGTCCCTCGAGTGTTTCTGTGTGGAGTTTGCATGTTATCCCCGTTTTTGCATGGGGTTTCTTACGGATACTCCGGTTTTCTCCAACAGTCCGAAGACATGCATATTAGGCTTTTCCATATTGCCCCTAGGTCTGAGTGTAGGTGTGAATGGTTATTCAATTCCATTCAGTTTTATTTGTACAGCTGACACTGTGGCAAAAGCAGCTTTACATAGTAAAAACTAATTTGTTAAAGAATGTAAACATTTCCTCTACAAACCCTACACATCCCCAATGAGCAAGCCCGCACCATGAGTGGCATGGAAAAACTCCCTCATAAAACATGAAGAAGAAACCTTGAGAGGAATCAGATTCAAAAGGGAAACCCACCGTTATTTGGGTGAAACCAGATAAAAATACAAACCACGTAGCAAAAACTTCACTATAGTTTAAAATGTGTAGCTGGTTATCTTACAACTGTAATAGTAAATGTAGTCCTTAATCATTTTATATCACCAGCAGTGAAAAGTCATCTTCAGAGTTTCTGAGTTTATATTTAGGCTCATATGGTTCATCATCAGCAGGAGTGAGGGGTTTCTAAGATGTGAACTCCAACCATTAGTAGCATATCAGGAAGGACCACAGGATTTAGAAGGATCAGGATCACTGGCATCTCAGAAGTAGCATGTGTACCTCAGCAAAAACCCACAGAGAGACTGTGTTAGGTATGCTCAGAACAGTATAATTGAAGATTATAATTAATAATAACAGTATAATTGAAGAACAGAAGAGAGTTTATTAGTGCTGAGTGCAAGCAGGAACTCCGGAATGACTGACTATGACAACATAACAAAAAGAGAGAACCAGAAGGAAGACAGACATGAGGGTATCCTGTAACATGAGGCAATGAGCCCCTTCACTTATGTGTGTATATTGGCTTTGGGGTAATCTGGAAAGCTTTTCAGGGTGTACCTTGCCTTCGCTCAGTGTCGGCTGAGATAGGTTCCAGTCTCCCTGCGACCTTTGTAGGATTAAGCAGTTCAGCGAGTGAGTGAATGAGTACAAGGGGACATAAAAAATAAGAGTTTCCTGTTTATTTTTAAATTACCCTGTGTAGCAAATTTCAGGCAGATATCTTATTCCATTTCAGAGATACTGGCATCCAAAACTGGCTCCACAGGAAGAAGCGCAATTTGTGAGTCAAAAATGGGCGTAACACCCTTTTTTGAAGGGCAACAGCACAGAAACCCTTTGGGATTTTGGCCTAGAATTTGGCACATGTTCATTATAAATGTAGAGGTACGAGCATTTTTTTCAGCCAAATCTGAGTCTCCATGGGAGCCACCCAGCCTTAGGTTGAGTTCATATGGAAGAACCCAATAGGCTTCAGCCTCCACACAACCCTAGTGGGATTAAACGGTTCAGCAAATGAGTTAGTGAGTGGGTAAGTAAGTGAGATAAAACTAGCAAGAAAACAGCTAGCCATTCTAGACTAGACGGGAGGCATGCTTCCCGCGCCAAGCCACTTTTGGTGGGAGCATTAATTTCTAATTCTTCAATTACTATTAAATATTATAATTACATCTTTTTGTTCCATATTTTTGTAGAATCTGCATAGAATTAATTAAAAACAATGTTAGCGGGGATTAGCATATGGCACTTCCACTCTTCAGCCTCGGCAGATAACACCCTCTCCACCTGAATTATTCTTCATATCATACTTCGCCTCATTAAATAATTGTTATTATCTTGAGATAGTGAACCAATCAGATCACACTATTCCTGTATAGCATGTACTTTATTGTGTACACAATTATTTCATTATAAAAGTTGGTGTACCTCTTTTGGATGGCAGAAAAAGTTTCCTTAAAGGTCCACAAAGTAAGTGAAGTCGAAGTTTGAATGCTATTTTTTCCTGTTGACCCTAATTTCCGCTAACAAAGCATCACCCCCGGGATCTATAGAGTGCTGGGACCACTGCTTTTAAAACCATTTTAACCATATTCTACATATTTATCAGGTTATTTATACTAAAAACCGTTGACTATTGCACATTTAATGAGGGTTTGAAATGTGATTGTGTTGTGAATGTTGTCAAGAGAGTATTATGTTGTTATCTTGTCCCTGGTTAAGTAATGATTGGTTGGCAGGTTGTGAGTTTGTGGCACTTCAGTGTAATATAATGTAATGTAATATATTATATGTAATATTGTCGGTGTAATATAACAATGTAATGCAATATATATTGTTGCTGCTGTATTTTCCTGCTTCTAAAAGGGAAAGACTTTCTGTTCTGTTGGGTTTATATTAAACAGATGATACTCAGTTTACTTTTTAGTACGGTATGATTGTTATGTCACTCTTTGTACTATTAAATTAATTATAAATGAAACACAAATTAATAATTAATCAGATGTGTGGCAGAATAGAGGAAAAGTATATAAACATCACATTTATATCACTGAATTGAATACAAAATTACACTAATGTTTTTAAACAAAACATATTATACTGTATGGTTATTTAAATACAAACTTTATGATTTACATTTCAATTTGATAATTTCTAATGTGGCTGCATGGTGGCGCGGTGGTTAGCACGTCCGCCTCACAGCAAGAAGGCCTGGGTTTGATTTCTGGGCTCAGGGTATATTTGAGTGGAGTTTGCATGTTCTTCCCGTGCTTGAACGGGTTTCCTCTGGGTACTCTGGTTTCCTCCCACAGTCCAAAAGAATGCACAGTAGGCTTATTGACTGTTCCAAATCAGTGAGTGAGTGTGAATGGTTGTATGTGTGTTGCCCTACAATGGTCTGGCGAGCTATTCAGGTTGTACCCCACCTTTGCCCAGAGTCGGTTGAGATAGGCTTCCCTGTGACCCTAATTAGGATTAAGAAAATGAATGAATGAATCATTTTCTAAATCACGGAGTCATTTTAAAAACATTTTAGATTTCCAGACGTTAGTTTTCCAGGACAAAATTGCATATTACTGAAAATATATTTTTTGGCGCACAGTGGTGTAGTGGTTAGCATGTCGGCTCTACAGCAAGAAGGTCCTGGATTCGAGTCCCGGGCTCGGCTCGGGCATTTATGTGTAGAGTTTGTATGTTCTTCCCGTGCTTGTGTGGGTTTCCTCCAGGGATTCCCACAAAACATGCACATTAGGCAAACTGACTGTTTCAGATTGCCCGTAGGTGAGAGTATATGTGTATGCCGTTCAGGGTGTACCCCGACTTTGCCCATTGTTGGCTGAGATAGGCTTCACTCTTGCCGCTACACTAGTAGGATTAAGGGGTTGAACAAAAGACATTCACATTAGGCTGACTGGCTGCTGTAAAATTTTCCGGGGTGTGAGTGTGAATAGTTATGTGTGCGGTCGCCCTGCGATGAACTGGTGAGCGGTTCATGGTGTACCCCGCCTTCGCCCAGAGTCGGCTGAGATAGACTCTAGCCTCAAATGAATGGAGAATATATTCTTACAAAATTCTATTTAACAGTAAACAATGTTTTTATATTAAAGAAGAATGCAGCAGATTACACAACACACCTCTTTTCAGACAGTGACTAATAAAGAAAAAATTGGCTGGAAAAATATGAAGCAAATGTGACTGTTAATATCTCCAGAGAATCTGTAGCTGGTTCTGGATGATGTTCAGTAACACTTACAGCTCATTTCCTTATAAAACTACACACTGTACCAGACTCACCAGCCCGGGTGGGAGCAAAGTATAACTCCATGTTTGCTGGAATGTTGGTCCATGAGGGGTCCATTTCAAGATTCCAGAATGCCTAAAGGCTGGCCTAGATGTACCAGAGACTTTTTTAAGCAGAGGGTTAGGTAGGGTACCTCTTCAGACCATTGCAGGTCCAACCCAGACAAACACCTACTCACACTTACACTTGGAGGCCATCCAGACTAGCCAGTTAACCTGTTGTGCATGTCTGTGGACTGTGGGAGGAAACCCAGAAAAGTCTGGAGAGAGCATGCAAACGCCACACAGAAACGCCCTTGCCGAATGTGAATGCTTGTGTCTGTATTGGCCCTGCACTGGACTGGAGTGATGTTCAGAGTGTTCCCCACCTTTGCCCAGGAAAACGAATCCCCACGACCCTCAAAAAAAAGAAATTGGTTCGGCATATACGTTCATGTTCCTCAAACACAGACCTATAAATATTAAAGGTACAGTGTGTAAGATTTAGTAGTATCTAGCAGCATCTCTCGGTGAGGTTCCAGATTGCAACCAACTGAAATTACGTTCCCATCCCCTTCCCCCTTCGAACGCCAGTAGGTTTTGGGCTACTGTAGAGACATGGCAGTGCATGATGGCGGCCTCCATAGTAGGGTATCCCGTCCGGATGTAAACACATCCTGATCTGGTTCATCTAAGATTCTGAAAACAATTACACATAACTCACTCTCACTCATTCGCCAAACCACTTAATTCGACTCGGGTCCCCAGGGAAACTGGTGCCGGTGCGATCTCAGCCAACAGTGGGCGAAGGCACGGTTCACCCTGAACAGCTCGCCAGATCATCACAAGGCACTGGGCGAAGGCACGGTTCACCCTGAACAGCTCGCCAGACCATCACAAGGCACTGGGCGAAGGCACGGTTCACCCTGAACAGCTCGCCAGACCATCACAAGGCCAACACACACAATGATTCAAAATGTACACACATGTTGCGTAGTTCGGAACAGGCAGTCAGCCTGGTGTGCATGTCTTTTGATCTGTCGGAGGAAACCGGAGAACCTGGAGAAAACCCCACACAAGCACAGGGAGGACATGATCACAGATCAGTGAAAACTTATGAAGTGATGATGTACTGCAAACAGATTTTACATGCTTAAAACATATAGCAGTGGTCTCGATTTTGCACATACTGTCCACAGTGCGGTGACGCAATCCAATCCCATGAGTCCCTCCTCTGTACATGAATGCGCGAGGACCGAAGGGAAACAACAGCACTACACTGTAGCATGTCTGAGGTGAAGGACGCGGGTGTGCAGTGCTTTCATGTCTCCGGAAGAGGGAACACTCATTTCTTCAGAAGTTTTCAGGGCCTTGGTGTGTTAAGAGAGAGTGTGTGTGTGTGTGTGTGTGTGTCCCGTCCACATCTCTTCCCTCTCCCGCCCACCGCGGGCTCCATAATAAATTGAATTTGCCGGGAGAGACGGAGGAAGATGGCGGCCACTGACCGTTCCAGGTCCGAAGCTGCGAAGCAGCGGCGGCAGGACCAGCTGCGGCGGTGGCAGGGCTCGGAGACGGACCTGACCGGCGCCGAAACGCGAAGTCGGGCTCTGAAGTCAGCCAAAGTGCGCTTCGCTCAGGGCGCCGTGTTCATGGCCGCCTGTTCGGCTGGGGACCGGGAAGAGGTAGCCGAGCTGCTGAGACAGGGAGCGGACATCAACCACGCAAACGTGGACGGGCTCACAGCGCTGCACCAGGTTAGCACCACACATACATACACATACACGCGCGCGCGCGCACGAGCGCATTTCCTCCTTCACTGACACAAAGTTGCCAGTGTTTTGATACATTGTTTCTCCCAACCGGACATGACTGCGACTCGAGCGGCGGTGTGTTTTCAAAGCTGTGTGAGGCAGAAAAGAGTCTGAGGGAACACGGGACACTTGTTGGACGTCGAATGGACATTAATATCCGTAATAAGGAGGAAACAAACCGAAGCTCTCGAGTCTGTGAGGCTGAGTCAGAGAGTGAAGTCGTGAATCCACCCTGATCCTGATCCACCCTCAGCACATTCCTGCTCTCACAGCCGAGCAAACACACTCTCTCTGCTTTATTAGTGATTTTCTCAGGGAAAAATCATATTTATATTTCTTACGGGGAAAAAAACAATAATAAAACACCTATTCCTGAGGTTTTTGAAGACTTTATCTGAGGCTGTTTCTTTTTTGGGTGCTTGAGAGGAATAGCTGTGGCAGAGTACAGGCTTGTTTCTTCTCTCTCTCTCTCTCTCTCTCTCTCTCTCCTAACAGAATAACCTTCACTGTACCTCCTCTAACACACCAGAATCA
Source organism: Neosilurus hyrtlii (assembly GCA_028564935.1). Classification (NCBI taxonomy): domain Eukaryota; kingdom Metazoa; phylum Chordata; class Actinopteri; order Siluriformes; family Plotosidae; genus Neosilurus; species Neosilurus hyrtlii. The sequence goes on along the minus strand of JAOUQZ010000010.1, from coordinate 18,151,658 downwards.
AGTAGAAAACAGTGCCCTGCCTGTGTATAAACCTCTCCAGTCTGAAACCCCTTCAGTATGTGTATATGTGGTGTGTTCATTGGCTCTGATGCTGATTTCTTGGCCGGCGGTGTTCCCGTCTTCCCTCTGTGACAAGTTTGAGTTATGTGCCACCCTAAAATCACAGCGAAACCAAGACGCTGGAAATAGTCGTCCCTGTCGTGAGTTTTTCTAATGCTCGGCCTACAAAGTGTATGAGCAGCTTCGGGATATTTATCCCGGTGGCCCTGTCATGGACTGGCGAGCTGTTTAAAGTGTACCCCCGTCTTCGCCTGGAGTCGGCTGAGATAAGCTCCAGCCTCTACGTGACCCTAAAAGGGTTTAGCAGTTTGACGGATGGATGGATGGGTGTTTACACTGGTCCATCTTTTATACTGATGTGATGTCAAAACATTGACCGAATTCGGCTTTTGTATGTCGTGGTGAATTATCCAGTCTCGGAGGGTGTTATCCACAGAGGCCAAATAACTCGTCAACCGAATAATTTTCCACATCATACTTCACATCTATAACATACTAGTATGTTTTTCTTCTGTTTAAAGGCATTATATACTAAAACACCACGATGAAGTGCGGTTTACTTATGTTTCTGTGGAGTAAGCTCTGAACGAGTAGGCAAAACAGACTCCGTTACGTTATGCCGTTCCACAGCTCGAATGCACCTGTTCACGCCTCATGCATCTGTCATGATTTAAAAAATAATCTACAAAAATACTATTTTGGTGTCCTTTTTCACTGATGTTCCCCTGCGGTGTATATACGAAAAAATCTCTTTGCCTCAGGCTTGGTGGATGTCACTTAATTTACGCTACATCTTGGGTTAGTCTTGTCAGTTGCCAGTTTCTTGAGTGTTTACCACTTAGACAGTGACATCCAACCCCCCTTTTTAACTTAAAGGAGTTTATAGTCATTTAATGCACTTTAGATTAGTAAAAGGGAAGTGTCCAAACTCTTTATTATTATGTATATTTTATAATATATTATATTATGTATTGTCTATATTTTCATTATCAGGTGGTTTTAACTTACATTTTCATAGTTTTAATCTTCTAAAATCCATTTAATAGTTCTTATTAGCCAGTTTGAAAAGACAAAAATGAAATTGTAAGAAGACGGCATGAATCCATCAGTTATATATAACCATTCATATGCAAATTACTTTTATATTCCATATCACATGCAATGTTTCACAGGACAATGTCACCTTCCTGTGTGTGGATTTATTACTCTTTTATTTTGTTTATTTATATATATTTTTAAACGAAGCTTGTAGTGACAACAGGGCATTTTGATGTGCAAAGACACGTGATTTGTGCAAACTTTTTTTTAAATTTGCGTTTAATTGCTCTTAAATGTAAAGTAAATCTACAACATGACCATAATAATTATTATTTTGACAAAGTTACTGTTACTATTGGAGTTAATCCTCACTGCTTGACCTGCAGGTGTTTGACTTGCTCCACTGTTGTTGTTGTTGTTGCTGCTGCTGCGCTTTAGTTTAAAATGTTGCATTAATGTATGAAGGTCACTGCAGTATAACAGAACCCACAGTCCTGTAGCTATAAAAGTCACATAGAGTATTAAAGTATATTAAAACATAGGAAAAAAAAAAAGGACATGATTACATCTTGGCGGCACGGTGGCGCAGTGGTTAGCATGTCCGCCTCACAGCAAGAAGGTCCTGGGTTCGATTCCCAGCTCGGGCGT
>JAOUQZ010000010.1:18127763-18142328 GCA_028564935.1 Neosilurus hyrtlii | reverse complement strand
GACACTAGTCCATCACAGGTTACCTTCCCAGTATTTTTACTGGTACCCATTTATACTGCTGGGTGGACAGAGGCACATTTATGATTAAGACCTCTCCCAGGGGTCTTAGCACGGTGGAGGTCTAACGGGGATTTGAAAGCACAACCTGTCGGTCATGAGCCCAGCACCCTGGTGGTGGATATTCCCTGAAGGTCCGGAAATTATCCATCTGCCTTTTTTGCCATTTGAGTGTGCGGTATAAAATGTTGCCTTTGATGTGGGATTGCTTATGGGTCACCTTGAGCTTGTTTCAAGGACACGTGTGCTTGCACATCCTTTCCATCACACAGGTTAGCTCAGGAAGAGTCCGAAAAGAAGGAACCCGTCTCCACGACTACGACGGCAGGCGAGCAGGAGACGAAGCAGAGGCGGAGGTGAGCGTACTAGAGCTGGTGTGTTTGTGTTTATGGGCTGAGTAAGGATCCATTCCATCTGCAGTTATAACGCGGCTTAATCCAGAGTCTCATTCAGTCCCTTTGTTTGTGTGGGTTTGTGTGTGCAGATCATATCTGACCCCAGTACGTGATGAAGAGGCTGAAGCTCAGAGGAAAGCTCGCTCCAGACATGCACGTCAGTCCAGACGCTCTACTCAGGTTAGCTCACTGTTAAACGTGACTTTTGCCCCAGTCATGACAATATGCACTGGGTTCAGTTTTCCCTAATGACACTAAAGTGTGATATCTATCCATCTATCTGTCTTTTTTTCACTGTATCCGTCTGACTGCCTGACCACCTTTGTGTTTATCTGTCTGTCTCTCTCTGCCTGTCTGCATCTATCTGTTTCAGTCTGTCTGTCTCCCTGTCTTTTGCTCTCTCTCTGTCTGGTGTGTGTGCTTGTGTATCAGCAGAAGGTGGTATGTGTATCAGAAAAGGGTTCATTTTGTGTGTGCGTGTGTGTGTGTGAGAGAGAGAGAGAGAGAGAGAGAGAGAGAAAACACACTTGTGAATCAGAAAAGGTTTGTGTGTGTGTAGTTGTATGCATGTGTGGGATATCTGTGATGAGAGTGTGTGAGTGTGTGTGTGTGTGTAGTTGTATGCATGTGTGGGATATCTGTGATGAGAGCGTGTGTGTGTGTGTGTGTGTAGTTGTATGCATGTGTGGGATATCTGTGATGAGAGAGTGTGTGTGTGTGTGTGTGTGTGTGTGTGTGTGTGTGTGGTTGTATGCATGTGTGGGATATCTGTGATGAGAGTGTGTGTGTGTGTGCGATATGTGATGATTGTGTGTGTGTGTGTGTGTGTGTTAGGAAAAGCTTGATGTACATGTGTGATGCTGCTGTTTTTTTTTTCATTAGGGTGTTACACTCACTGACCTCCAGGAAGCAGAAAAGACAATAAAGACTGAAAATAAGGGAAGAGAGAAAACTAAGGAGGAGGAGGAAAAAGACTCGAAGCAGAAGAAGGGAGAGGAAGGGGTGAGAAAGGCTGAGATCTACAGCTCGAGTGAATCCCACAGCCCGGGACTCCTCCAGATTTTATTTTACTTCATAAACATTATTCTTTGGGGAGTATTACTGTGTCATTTTTTCCTCCCTGATTTTGTGTGTGTGTGTGTGTGTGTGTGTGTGTGTGTGTGTGTTCAGGAGGTGAGTTGGAGGTCTCGTATTGCGAACTTGCAGAAGTCGGATCTGCTGGGACTTACTCACCCTCCTGGTGCACCTCGTCCTGCTGACAGGAAAGGTGACGTCTCCTGTCTGTTCACTTTTCCTCCTCAGAACTATCCAGATGTGTTCTTTTTACCTTTCTCTTCCTGTGTGTGTGTGTGTGTGTGTTTGTGTGTGTTTGTGTGTGTTTGTGTGTGTGTGTGTGTGTGTGTGTGTGTGTGTGTGGTAGATGCAGAAGACCTCCTCGTGGCTGAAAGTGAGGAACGAGTGAGGGAGAGGAGGAGAGCGAGAGCTCGGAGGAGAGAGAGAATAGGAGAGGTGAGTGATGGGAACGCAGATCTATGAGCAGTGTGTTGATGATTGGAATGAAAGAATGAGTGAAGGGTTGATATTTTGACCTCTGTGTCTAGAGTGAAGACCACGAGCCACACGCAGAGGACGAGAGCAGGGGCGGGCTGGACCCAAAGGTTTGAGTGACAGGAGCACTAAAGCACTTTTTTAAAATCTGTATTATTGTATGTTGATATACATGTACACTCCTCTCTCCCTCTCCCTCTCTCTCTGTCTGTCTCTCTCCCTCTCTTTCTCTCATAATACAGACAGACAGACATAGCAGCAGGTACGTCTTTGACATTTGAAGTTTTGGTTCTTTTGATTGATCAACAATTCTGTTATCAATTTTCTCTCTCTCTCTCTCTCTGTCTCTGTCTCTCTTTCTCTTTCTCTCTCTCTCTTTTTCAGGTCTAATCCCGCCCTCAACGACTGTCTCTTGGCAGGGGGATCAGATGTTAAAGACTATAAAAGGGTAGGTGACCCACTTAGTTGCCAGGGAAATTATTCCTGTGTGTATTTTACATATGATCATTGTGTGTGTGTGTGTGTGTGTGTGTGTGTGTGTGTTAGTTGTTTGAGAAGTTGTCGAGAGAGAACACTCAGCTGCAGTCTCAGCTACAGGACACATTGAGGAGTGTGTCCGTGACTAGAATGGAGCTGGAGAAAGCAACCCAGGTAAACCAGCTGCCCCGAGACGACCGCACGCTTCGTGTTGTATTCAGGTCTCCATGAGGTTTAACAGGAAGTGTGTTTGTGTGATTCAGAGACAGGAGAGGTTCAGTGACTGCACCGCTCTTTTGGAGTTGGAGAAAAAGGTGTGTTTACTTTAAACAGTCAAGTGTGTTCACGTGTCCCTGTGGATACTGGAACAAAATGTGCTTCTGTCATGATTACACTGCAACACATTTAGAGTACCACAGGATTACATTCAATCTCACTCTCTCACTCACTCTCTGAATTTCACTCACTCTCTCTCAGTCTAACTTTCACTTACTGTCTCACTCTCTCACTCACTCACTCACTCTTTCACTCACTGTCTCACTCTCTTACTCACTCTTTCACACTCACTCTTTCACTCATTCTTTCACTCTCTTTCACTCTCTCTTTTACACTTTCACACACTCTCTCACTCTTTCACTCACTCACCAATCCACTTCATCCTACTAGGGTTTTGTGGAGGCTGTACAATGCCAACACTGGGCAAAGGCGGGATACACCCTGCACAGTTCACCAGACCATCGAAGGGCAACACACACAGACAAAACTATTCACACTCAAACCTAGGGGCGATTTCGAACAGCCAATTAGCCTAATATACATGTTTTTGGACTGTGAGAGGAAACCGGAGTACTCCGAGGAAACCCACACAAGCACAGGGAGAACAACTCTACACAGAAACGGCGAGCCTCGAACCTTCTGTCTGTGAGGCGGACATGCTAACCACTATTTCACCCTGCTGCCCATAATAATAATAATAGTTATAATAATAATAATAATAATGGTTGTAATAATGATAGTAATAATAATAACAGTAATGGTTATAATAATAATAGTTGTGTTAATGGTGGTAGTAATAGTTATACTAGTAGTGATGATAATAATAATAAATATCCTTGCACACAAATTATCACGCAGTCATGCAGTATTTTATTTAAATTTGTATTTTATGCATTTTTTTACTTTTATTTAATTTTATCGTAATTTACAGCCTTTCAGTTTTTAAACTGTGGAATAAATAGCGTTTCTAAAATACTTGTGTCTCCGTCTCTCTCAGGAGAAAGTGATGTTAGAGAGACGTGCAGCTGAGTTAGAGGAGGAGCTGAAAGTAAGTCCATCACACATCTGAAACTCCTGGGTTTACCTCACTTTTCCATGTTTGCCCTAATGTGTGTGTGTGTATGTGTGTGTGTGTGTGTGTGTGTGTGCTTGTAGGTACTAGGGGATCTAAAAGCAGATAACCAGAGGCTGAAGGATGAAAACGGAGCTCTCATCAGAGTGATCAGCAAACTCTCAAAATAGACGAGAAGTGCGCAAAGGAAGGAAGAGGAGAACAGAAAATGGACCGAGGATCAGAGAGCGACAATCTACCCCGTCCTCCCCCACATCCTCACATCCTGTGCCAAACAATTAGCTGTGTGTGAGAAAGTGAAGGAAAGAATGAGCACGTCACTTTTTTTGTTGTTTATGTGCACCATTTTTTTTTTAAACAAACTGCCTTTTGACCTGATCCCTACCTGTGTGTGTGTGTGTGTGTGTGTGTGTGTGTGTGTGTATGTGTGTGTGTGTGTGTGAGTGTGAGTGCGCTCACACAGCAAGCTACTCCTCAACACATCCACATACGGTATGAACTCTATTTGCCCCTATGTTCAGGAGACTAGTTAGAAATTGTGTATACACACTTGGCAGGCTTAAACACACACACACACACACACAGAGAAAAAAACGTACACAGCATGCACATGAGGTGCCACACACATTCCTCTTCTCTCAGGCTCCTTTAGGTCTGCAGTAATTTTGCACTTTGCATACACTTCGTACACACACACACACAGGCTGATTAAGTCTCTTCTGTGACCACTTTTGTTAGCCGATTCTGGATGAAAATACAGCCATTCTGTACTACAAGCAATAATGAGACCAGTACACCACACACACACACACCCGCCCCTTCCCCACACACACATACACATACACTCACTTATACACTCACACATGCATATGGTTGGTGCCATCAGTGCAAATCCACTTTAGTGTTGTGCACAAGCCTATCATGCTATGCATTGCATATGTTTCTACACATCTTGATATATTGGTGAAAAAATGGAATATTGTTATTATTTTGTTTTCGTTTGCATCAGTTCATCGCGCCTGTTGTTCGGCGACGAGGATGGTAAACTTTGTTTATTATATAAATGGACAAATATTATTCCCTTAAAATAATAATGCCATCTGAAGTAGCGTGATACCCATGTGTTTTTAATATATATAAAATGAATTTCAGCACTTAATAAAAGGTTGTGTGTATTTATCGCTTAGTGTCAAGTATTTTACATTGTTGTCATGGTTACGCTTTCGGTTTTCTTCCTCGTTATGAAGCAACGATTCTAACGTCAGTCTTGAGGTTTAAGAATTAGCTGTTCATGGGTGTCAGGATGATCTACAGCTTAAGAAGGAAATGTTAAATGAGGGGCAGAATTAATACGACAACCCCAGGCACAAATTTGGGAATCCCCACATGTCCTCCCTGCTTTTTACTTTTTAAATAAACAAATCATAGCTATGATCCAAAACAGTCAGCTGAACATTCTGGATTTGTGAAAACATGCCTCAAATAAGTGAAATGGAATTTTTTCAATTAGCAGCATTTTTTTTTCTTTAAAAAATTATGGACCCCCTAAATGATGAGCATGTCCATCTCACAGCAAGAAGGTCCTGGGTAGCGTTTGCATGTTCTCCCTGTGCTTGCATGGGATTCCTCCTGGTACTCTGGTTTCCTCCTAAAGTCCAAAGACATGTACAGTAGGCCATTTGGCTTTTCCAGATTGCTCTGAGGTGTGAGTCGGAATGGATTTGTGTATGTGTGTTGCCCTGCGATGGTCTGGCAAGCTGCTCAGAGTGTACCCCGACTTCGCCCAGTGTGTTGGCTGAGATAGGATCCAGTCTCACCACGACCCTGGTAGGAACAAGTGGTCGCACAAAAGATGGAGTGAGAGGATGCGTTATCATCTTGATAAATTACTTAATCTCAGTAGACATCGCTGAACTGATTGTTTTAATGATTGTCATCTCCCCTGGTCCCTTACCTGCCATGTAACCCAAATCTTAAAAAGAGATTATTTTTCTTCAGGGAGAAATCTTCATGTTTCATTAGAATGACACCAGATAAAGGTTCCAACGCCATCTCTTTGGCAAATGCAAGTTGTGCTTTATCACTGAACATCAATTTTGTTTAATTATCATCCACCTTCCATGCCATCAACACTTCTCTTTATCCCACTGTATCTTTGTTTTCTTCTGCTTAGGTCAGGGCAATTCATCCCTGTCCACTATGGGTCTAAGGTAAACCTTCAGATTAGCAACCTAGAGCCTTAACCACAGAGCCACCTCTGCCCTGGCTTCGTCGTCCATAATCTGCGAGATCTCCAGCCCTGCAAAGCTTGACGTTTTCTTAACCCCCAACCTGAACTGACTCCATAAGGGACTAATTGATGGTAATAACTGGGTGTTGGTGGTGGGGAAAATGCCAAACCCTACATGGTATAAGAACTGGGTTAATTCCAGGACTGGAGTTTAGAATCCCTGTTTTAGAGAGTTTCCTTTTTTTCGTTTTCTGGTGTACAGTTGGGTTGGAGGAAACCTCAGCACATTATCGAGCCATTGAGTGGTCCTCATCTGTGAAATAGTGTTGGTTATCATGTCCGGTAGTCTGCCTATCTTCGGCTCTGGCTCACTTCTTGCGTGCCTGCCCACCAGATGTCCTGCATCCTTGGGGGGAAGAACAGCTGGAGCCCTGAGTGCAACATTCCCATAGTGAGAGTGCATATGTGTCTCGGAAAGAGCAAGGCACAAATTGGAATGTGGATGTAACTGGGTGTTAATGCTGTCATGCATCAAGGCTAGTGATTGACTAGAAATAGAAATAAGACAAGTGGTGTATTCTTTCGGTTCCTGTGAATCTTCTCAAATACTTTCTTTACGCTGCTGCTGCTGACTGATAAACTGTTTCTTTTACCAAAGGCGAGCAACTTTCCCATCTGTATCTCTGATGGCTTTTACATGCACATGGATGTTTATAGGTGTTTCTGGAGAGCTGAATGACCTTTGGGAGAATGCTACCTTCCATCTTCTCTACCCTCATCTGTTTGTCCCATCTATTCACACACTGGTAGTCTGCCCACTGTCCTACAAGGACACGATGTAGCTGCTGACAGCAAGCGCAGTTCCTAATAAGGTACGCTGAACCGGCCTTGCTGTAAATATCTCCAAGGTCTGAGAAGGAAAGAGAGGGAGGGAGGGAAAGAAAGGAAGAGAGCAATAAAGGAAAAAGCAGAGGGGACGGATTGCAGCCTTATAAGGACAAAGCTGCTCTTTTCCCAGGGTTCGGAGTACCGACCTCTGGCACGCTGCCAAATGAGACCAGACTGTGTTGTAACTCCATCTAGAGGTCTAGACATGCAAAAGCAGTGATCAGTACTTTTCCTCAAGTTCTTCCCTGCTACCAAGTTCAGTTCCAACAGAGCTCATCATGCGGTCTGGTGTGCTGGTTTAGGACTGAAATGAATTTGTTGTAGTAATTCTTGACACCCCTGAGACTGTATTCATGCAGAATCTTATCTTACAGGTGAACTCTCTTTAATTCCAGGAAAGATTCAACGCCAGTAGCAACTGTGCATTCATGACTACTCTTACATTATGTAAGAGTGTCTTTGGACTGTTGGAGGAAACCAGAGTACCCAGAGGAAACCCACACAAGCACAGGGAGAACATCAAACTCCACACAGAAATGCCCAAGCCAGGACCTCGAACCTTGGACCCCTGTGACCTCTCTGACTAAGAAAGAGACTTCCAAGCACATAATATAAAAACCAAGAGGAGCACATGACTGCACCTAAAATCTAGCAAGGATGTAAACAAAATGCTAAAGACCTGTTTATTATCTGTGCTGGCCTTTTGTGTATCTTCAGAGTGAAAGCTTGCATCTAAGGTGACCCGGATAATATGATCCATAGCCCCATACACGGCTACCTGCAATACACTGTGGGTTTCAACTTGCTATCATAACCAGCATTAACAGTTTCAGCAGTTTGTGCTACAGTAGCTCCTTCCAGACTTTCTAGCCTTCACTAGTCCCTGTGTGCATCAGTGAGCCTTGGGCATCCATGACACTCCAGCCAGTGGTATGTACTTACCACTGCATACCAGGACCACCCCACTAGAGCCAACCATTTATCCATCACAATGAGGCTCTTGGCAAAGTCATTCATCCTTACGCTTGCTCATTTTTCCTGCTTCCAGCACATCAACTTCAAGAACTGACTGTTCACTTTCTGCCTTACACATCCCACCCCTCGTCAGGTGCCACTGTCACGTGATAATCATCTCCTACGGCCAATCAGTGTATTTAACAGGATATTTTTAACAGGGAAATACGTGTATATACTAACATATGGAGCAGCACGGTGATGTAGTGGTTAGCATGTGTGCCTCACAGCAAGAAGGTCATGGGGTCAAGTCCCGGGCTCGGTGAGGGCGTATCTGTGTGGAGTTTGCATGGTCAATTAGGCTAATTGACTCCCAGATTGCTCCTAGGAGTGAGTGTGAGTGTGAATGGTTGTATGTGTTGGACCTGCGATGGTTTCGGGTGTACCCTACCTTCAGCCAGTGTCAGCTGGGATAGGTTCACTACCATTTACAACAGCTTAATTTTACACCATAGCTTTTTAGCTACGCTAAAGCTAAAATTCCCAAGGACAAGACCAGGACCACTGGGAGGACGACAGGTAAATTCCATCACACCACTGGATTGTCTCCTTTCACTCCAACTTTCTGAAAGAAAACGTATCACATTGATTCTTCAGTGGATGGAAGTGTATCCAACATCTCACGACCCTGTTGGCTTACACGAGGGCTAACACCAGCATGTCGGTGAGGGATTGTGTTTCTGGATGGGTGCACCTGAGCAACACACTGTATGGCCTGTATCTGAAAATCATTAGGTTCTGGATCTCAGTAAGATGTGTATATTTATTTTCATACCCCACTACAGTATATTACTGACAGTTCTTTAGTAGTTGCTACACAAACAGCTCTTCTTTTCATCGTCTCATGGGGAACTTTCCGTCCATCGTTCTGCTATCTACAGCGCTTATCCATCAGGGCTGTGGGGGAATCCAGAACCAATCCCAAATGACTTCAGGCAAGAGGAGGCCTTTTCACTAACCTATTGCAGAGCTCACATACCCACAGACCACTATTCACACTCACATTCACACCTGTGGACATTTTGGGGTTCAGTTGACCTAATGGGCATGTCTTGGAGGAAACTCGCACAAGCATGGGAGAACATGCAAAAAGAGGCTCTATGGATGTAGACTAGGGCTTTACATGTTCTCTCCGTGCGTGCGTGGGTTTCCTCTGGGTTCCTCCCACAGTCCAAAGACATGTACGTTAGGCTAATCGGCTGTTCTAAATTGACCCTGGGTGTGAGGGTGAATGGTTGTGTGCATTGGTCCTGCAATAGTCTGGCGAGCTGTTCAGGGTGTACCCCACCTTTGCCCAGAGTCAGCTGAGATAGGCTCCACCCTCCTTGCAACCCTAATAGGATGAAGCGGTTCAGCAAATGAGTAGGCGAGTGATTAGGAATGTGGGTGGGACGGTGACGTAGCGCTTATAGTGTAGTGTATGTCCACTTCACAGCAAGAAGGTCCCAGGCTCAGGCATTTCTGTGTGGAGGTTGCATGTTCTCCCTGTGCTTATGTAGGTTTTCCTCTGGGTAGTCCGGTTTCCTCCTTCAGTCCAAAGACATTTACATGTATGATATTTTGGCAGACGCTCGTATCCAGAGCGACTTCATTTACCCACTGACATGTACTTTAGGCTAATAGGCTGTCCCGAATTGCCTCTAGGTGTGAGTGTGAGCGTGAATGGTCGTGTTTGTGCTGGGCTGTTCAGGGTGTTCCCCGGCTTTGCCCAGTGTCAGCTGAGACAGGCTTGGTGAATTGACTGAGAGATTAAGACAGCAGTGGGGGACAAACATTACATGTACACTATTCATCCCCCGTCAGCTGAGGATCACCTGACCACTCACTGTAGAAGCGTCTTCAGCGGGTTGCTGAACCGTTCTGGGATCACCTTTGATGTTTCCTGTATGCTGGTATTAATGGAAATGCGCGTCTCGAGAGCTGATCTGAGAGCAGCGCCTAAAAAAACAACAACAGTGAAGCCCCGCCCCTGGTCCCGCCCCCGCCCCGCCCCCACGGCTTCTGTAGCAATGGTAAGGCGGGGCTTCCTGCAGCAGTGAGAGAAGCGGATGTTAGCACGAGAGTTACAACAAACTTTTCCTTTGCAGGAATTCAGTTCCGGTTGGCTGTAACAGGTTGAGGGTAACTTTGTATGTTTGCAGTGTCACAGTGCGACTTTCCTTTCAGACGGTATGTAGAAAAGAGTTTAATTTCCACATGTACACATGAAAAATCTCCTTTAAACCTCTTCTGAGAAACACTAGAGTCTTTATGAAACTTTATAAACTGTAAAGCTGTTTGTTATTGAGTAGAAATTTGTACTAAATTTAGTTATAGTTCAGTTTCAGCTATGTTGAAGCCTGCTTGTGATTGGAGGAAGGTCACGTGACACCCCACTCCTGACCCCATGTGACTTCTCATCATTGCACATTGAACTAAATCAGGAGCCCCAACAATCTAGCACTAGTTAGCCCGTCCGCCTCACCGCAAGAAGCTCCTGGGTTCGGGGACGGCGTTATTGCCCCTGGGTGTGAGTGTGACTGGTTGCGTGGTGGTCGAGCTGTTCAGGGTGTACCCCACCTTCGCCCAGTGTCGGTTGAGTTAGGCTCCAGCCTCCCTGCGACCCTGGTAGTAGGATTAAGCGGTTCGCCGCAGGTGAGTTGGATCTTGCTGAGTGTTATACTATGCACTCATTGGCTAAACCGCTTAATTCTCTTTTAGAGTTGCGGCGAGGCTGGAGCCCGTCTCAGCTGACACTGGGCGAAGGCAAGGTGCTCCCTAAACGGCTTGCTAGACCATCGCCGGGCAACACACATACACAGCCATTCACACTCATTCATTCCTAGGGGCAATTTGCAACAATTGGCTAATTAGGCTAATGTGCATGTCTTTGGACTGTGGGAGGAAACCAGAGTGACCAGAGGAAACCCACGCAAACACTCGGCGAGCATGCAAACTCCGCACAAAAACATCCGGGACCTGAACCCAGGATCTTTTTGCTGTGAAGCACACGTGTTAACCACTACCCCACCCTGCAGCCCATGTACTATACAGGGACGATTTACCTCCGCAACATCCACCAAGCCTGAGGCGAATAATTGTTTTAGTATACACTACATGGGAATGTGAAAAGCGAACTAAATTAAGATTTTTTTGTTTATTTTTTACACATACCATTACTGAGGCAGATGAGCTCTGCACGTTCTGAGCAGAACATAAGCATTTCAGGTGCTTAAAGCAGGGGTTGGTAATCTCTCAAGGTCTCCAGCAAATCCCTCCCCTGCCCTCAAAGGCCCTTCTGAAGCCAGGCCTTATCCACGTGCTCTCTGACTGCAGGTTTGTGCAGGGAAAGGTCACGCATGAGCAGAGAGACACAGGAGCATTTGATTGGATATTTCCTAGCAGACCTCAAGGCAGTCATTGGTCGGAGTTTGATGACAGATTTATTTTTTTGAACCTCATAAGTTACAGATTGCTGTTGGGGTGTAAAGACTATTTAACGCATTATAACAGTTTGTGTTAAGCATTTACCAACCCCAGCTTTAAGATCAGTGAATGTTTTAGTATATACTACATGGAAACACAGCAAAGGCAAACTGAAACAAGATCCTTAGTTTTTTTCCAATTTTAAACCAATGATGAGGATGCCTACTCCAGGTGACAGTGACAAACTGTGTCCCTCATTTTGCTTCAAGAATGAGCCATTCGGGGTAATGTTTTTTTATTCCCTAGATAGCAGACCAATCAGATCGTGGCGTTCACGGGGTGAATACTTATACAAGGCAAGTTTTCACGGTCGGTTCTGTTTTCCAGAGATGGACGCTGACTCAGCTGACCCTTATGTATTTTCAACTCACTCATTGCCCTCTGACCACCGTTTCCTGCCACCTCTCACCAATGGGATGCTGGGATGGAGAGTGTTTGGGAAAATTATGCATAAGGCAGGAGTCTATAATGGAAAAGCCGGAGCCTGTCACCGAGCTGATATACCATGTCCGCTGGCAGTCAGGATGAAGGTCGAGGAGGGGAAGCGCATGTACAGTCTGGACATGCACACTGGTAAAACCACCACTACGTACCCCGTTCTGTTTAGATTTGCTATAGGGTGCCACTCTATATATCTGTATGACAGGGTATTTCTTTTTTTTTCCCCCTGCAGGAATGTTCACTCACACAGTACGTACCCCTTATGTGGAAGCATCTCAGGTGTTCTATGCTCATCGACAGTATCCCAATCTGCTGGTCATGGAAGTGCAGCTAAAGCGTCAGAAGAGCTCTGACGAACCAATCACAGTGGAGCTCGATAGTTCTTTCACTCCTCAGAGCCCTGACATCGCTTTTGAGAACGCTCCTGACTACAGAGGAGGACGGTACGTTCAAGCAAATCCTAGGGATATCCTAGAGATGTGTGTTTTGGTGTCAGAAGCTCAATAGCTTATCATTGAATTTAATCTGTAAAGCCTTTAACTTTAAAAAAACTTTATCCTGAATGCACATACTCCTTTATCACCGGCAGGGATTGGGTTTTATTTTGGTTCACAAGCCAATTTTAAAACTTTTAGAGCGTTCTGATTAAAAAAAGAAATAAATAAATTAACTGGTTTGGAGCCTGGGTAGCATGGCGGCGTAGTGGTTAGCATGTCCGCCTCACAGAAAGAAGGTCCTGGGTTCGAGTTTTGGGCTCGGGCGTTTCTGTGTGGAGTTTGCATGTTCTCCCATTGCTTGGTTTTCCTCCGTGTACCCTGGTTTCCTCCCACAGTCCAAAGACTTGCACATTAGGTGAACTGGCTGTTCTAAATTGCCCCTAAGTGTGGATGAGAGTGTGAATGGTAGTAGATTGGGCGTGGTAATAACATCAGTGGGCGTTGCAGTAACACCGGTGGGCGTGGTAATAACTCCGGTGGGCGTGGTAATAACATCAGTGGGCTTAGTTTAGCTTGCCATTAGTGCAGTGCCCTGTATTGATAACACACCATTGATTACAATGTTTCTGTTCAAAAATCTGGTAAAACTGTTGGCTGGGTTGCCAGCTGGCACTAAGGTTCCAAGACTGTAAGGTTCGTGAACTAAAGCGGTTGAAGAACCTTTTTCTTTTATCATGTTTTTTTTTTTTTAAACAGGCACATGTTTGGACACACTATGTCAACAGAATTCCCTGGAGTACATCGTCCTTGTGTGCACCTTATCTGGACGCCACCTGCCTCCTATGTAACGTTACGGCCTGACCAGAGCCAGTGTAGCTGGAGCTTCCTGGTTGCAGTTGCAGAGAGCAGTGAAATCGCCCAGTTTTGCTTTGACACTGCTTTAGAACTAACCGAACGTGGTGACCTGCAGGGTTCCCATATAGGGGCGTGGGCGGAGATATGGAATGCCAGCAGTGTGGACCTGGACGGACCAAAGCCTTTGAGCCAAGCTGTGATTGGCTGCATGTTTTACCTTCTCAGCGCATTCCCCTCTCTGACTGAGACGCCCACACTGTTCGGGGGCATCAGTCCTGGTGGACTGTCTAACGGGGGACATGGAGAAGGACAGGACTACTGGGGGCATGTTTTCTGGGATCAGGTACAGTTCTGAATAGTAGGAATCACTGGTGGTGTGCACTTACTGACCAGTTTATTAGTAACCTCGGCACACCGTTTATCCTTACTTACTTACTCATTTTCTAAACCGCTTACTCCTATTAGGGCCGCAGGAAAGCTGTTGCCTATCTTAGCCGACACTGTCCAAAGGGTGAAGGAAGTGTACACCCTGAACAGTTCGTCAGACCATCCCTTGGCCAGCACACACAACCATTCTCACTCACACCTAGGGGCAATTTGGACTGTGGGAGGAAAATAAATAAATAAAAGGTTACCAGTCTTCCAAAATATTTCCAGATATCTACTTTTGTTTACAATTCACAGACCTTCGGGTCACATGATGGACAAATCTGTAATCATCGGAGATCATTAGGACTGAAACAAATAGGCAGGACACACCATGTACCAACATGAGTTCCTTCACAGTAATAATCAAATTCAAAATTAAAATTTTATTTGTCAAATACAAATCATACACAGTACAATATGTATTGAAATGCTTAGTACGACTGTCCAAAAATATAAAGAATAAACTATCAAAGCAACAAGAAGAAAAGAACAATAACTAAAACTATTTAAAGGATTTTAAAGGTCAGTGTAAATATAAAAATGCAGAAAATAGAAAATATATATATAAATAGAAAATATATAGAATAAAATTAAGTATAAATATAAAATAAAATATAGGATACAAAATATATATATATAAGATGAAATAAGTTAAATATAAATGCAAATATAAAGGCAATATAATGAAATATAATGCAATGCAGTGGCGATTTTTCAAGTAATTGTCTGTCTGGAAAGTGTATGTGCAAAGTGACAAGTGTCTGTAAAGTGACAAGTGTCTGTGGGCAGCAGTCAGCTGAGGTGGATGTTTATGTGTAGGGGAGAGTACAGTGTCCAGGTACTAGTGTTCTGGTTCAGGGCACGAACGGCCTGTGGGAAGAAGCTCCTCCTCATTCGCTTATAGTTGCTTTCAAGGAACGGAAACGTTTCCCCGACCGCAACAGAGAGAAGAGTCCATTGTTGGGATGGCTGAGGTCCTTC
>JAOUQZ010000010.1:18110092-18120991 GCA_028564935.1 Neosilurus hyrtlii | reverse complement strand
GTGTGTATATATATATATATATATATATATATATATATATATATATATATATATATATATATGTGTATATATATATAAAATTGTAAACGTGAAATGATGTACGAGAGGCCCGTCCAGGGTGCACCCTTCCTCTCGTCCGATGTCAGCCCTATGTCTACCCATTACTGTGTTTGAAAGCATGGATGATCACAGTCATAGTTGTGTGTTTCATTATCTGTCTCTCTGTTTAATCTTTATTCAGAGCAAGGACGGATCCTTCGGAGGCGACAGCATACCTATGGTAGTGTTAGAACCCTTACTTATTTACATCACATCCCTTTAACGTAATGCTTCGTACCAAAACTGATGGTGTTTCTGCACATTCTATTTTAGACCGGACCCGTGAGACTCTTCGTCCCTTACAAAAGGCGGAAGAAAGAGAGTGAACGTCCGGCATCTCCAGAGAAGAAGGAGGCACCAGTTCCCAAGAACATTACTCTAGCACCTGGAGCTACATGTACGGGTTTTAACATTAAACCTCTCCATGAAATTCCTTTCCTACACATACCTCAGTTACACAAATATCGTGGTAATAATATGTCTGGTAATTTCATCCTAGTGTATCTACTGTATATATGATAAAATTTTAGCTGTCTCTCTGTTTTAGCTAGGAATGCCATGCCGCGTTTTAGCTAACAGTTGCGAACAGTTGCTCCTTCTGACAGCTGCGTCTGTGTCTACCCAGTCACAGTGACCTCATCAGGACAGCTCACCTCTGCTGGCACGCTGACCTTTGATCGAACGGCAGCCGGAGACACGACGACTATCATCTCCAACAGCCCTTCAGCTTCAGATGTCTTCAGCAGCACAGCAGGTCAGTCACTGGCACTTACAGACATCCTGCCATCTTGTTAACATTTCTCACCTTAAACTCAATTTAAGAGATGGGTAAAAGCGCATGTTTGAAGTGTGGTGCCGATGCTTTCCAGCTGGCGGGGTAAATAAAGTGTCTGGTCACATCCCGATAGCTGTAATCGCAGGTTAATCTTTAGTTACCTGGAAATAATTTCCTCGTCAGACCAAATCACTCTTTTGTGTTTCTTACTTGTCTAGTAATTTTTTTTAAGGAGTTGACATTATGAATTATTTCCACCCCAGTGTGAATACCACTGAGGCACATAACGTGACTCTCACTTTCCTAACCTAACTCTCTTCAATCGTATTAGAGTCGCAGGATCTCAGCTGACACTGGGTGAAGGCGGGGTACACCCTGAACAGCTTGCCGAACCTTCGCAGGCCCAAAACAGACAATCACTCCCACTCACATCTAGGGGTAATTTGGAACTGCTAGTTACATTTACTGCATTTGGCAGACTTACGTTTATTTTTTTTATTTGTTTGTTTTTTAATACCTCTGAGCAATTGAGGGTTAGGGGGGTTAGTCTTTCTCAAGGGCCCAACAGTGGTGATAGTGGTGATTGAATCGCTGACCTTCGGATCTCTAACCCATTGCCTTATTCACCAAGCCATCACTGTCCCAGTTAGCCTAATGTGCACATTTTTTGACTGTGGGAGGAAACCGGAATACCTGGAGGAAACCCACACAAGCACGGGGAGAACATCGAAACTCCATATAGAACCCAGTGTGCCACCCATTAATAAAATTTCAGTTGGTTGCCATCTAGAACCTCGCCACTTGATAACCCTACCGGAGTACCCGGAGGAATCCCATACAAGTATGGAGAGAACATGTACTCCACATAGAGACACCTAAGCACGGGACTCACACCCAGGACCCTCTTGCTGTGAAGCAAACATGCTAACCAGTATGCCACCGTGCCGCCCTCATAATGTGATAAATAACTTTATTTTTATTAAAAGTGATTTTCAGTAGAATAGCACACACATTCATATTCCTCCTTCTCCTCCTCTCCAAAAGCAGAGTGGCTGCAGACTTGACTCGGTCAAAGACAGAGTGCCTCTTGAGGCAGATGTCTCATCATTACCAAATGTAGAGTTCCGCAGAACGCCGGAGCACTGAGGGGTAATGAAACCATGAAGCCCCCTTATGCTTTCTTGGGCACTGAACTCACACCTGGACCCATAATCATCAAGCCTCTGAGTGCTTAAAGTGAAGTAGGAATTGCTTTTACACATAGATGGGTTAGCTGTATCAAAGGATTTATTTTAATGAGAGCATTGGAAGTTTCAAAAATGAACAGAAGCGCTCAGACAGAAGAGATGCATGCACCAGTGGACAAATTCTTTGCACTGCATCAGTGATTATCAGTGGATTTATTACACTTTTAATGATAGCACCTCGCATATGTGGTGTATTTATTTCCGTATCATTAATTCATTCATTGTCTCTGTAATGTAATGTATGTTTATACTGCCAGGGAAGTGGATAGCACATGCACCTCACAGCAAGAAGGTCCTGGGTTTAAGTCCCAGGCTTGGGGCGTTTCTGTGTGGAATTTGCAAGCTCTCCCTGTGCTTGCGTGGGTTTCCTCCAGGTATTCTGGTTTCCACCCACAGTACAAAGACATGCACATTAGGATAATTAGCTCTTCCAAATTGCACCTCGGAGTGAATGTGAGTGTGAATGATTGTGTGTGTGTTGGTCTTGTGATGGTCTGGTGAGCTGTTCAAGGTGTACCCCGCCTTCACCCAGTGTTGGCTGTGATGGTCTTCAGCCTCCCGCGACGTTAATAGGATTAAGTGGTTTGGCGACTGAGTGAGTGTATGTTTATACATGAGGGTCACCTGCCCTTACTGAACCTGTTCTCTAGGACATGCATCCTTTTACAATCTCCCATTCACGTCAAGGGGCAATTTAGGACACCCAGTTAGCCAAAGAGTGTGAAAGCAAACAGGAGTACCCAGAGGAAACCCTCACAAACACGGGGAGAGCAAGCAAACCCCCACAGAGAAAAATAAACATAGTGCCTGCATGTGTGTCGGTATGCTGGAATCAATCCATAACTGATAAAAAAAAGTAAGAAAACGAAGAAGCAGATGTGAAGCCTAAGACAACAACAGGAAGAATAACCAGAGAAATCTCATGAGAGAACAGAGCAGTGTCATTTTTATAATAATCTGAGTGACAAGATACTGGAATATTCCTCTGACATTCTGCTCCATGTTGAAATGATTGCATCACACAGTTCCTTTACATTCCATATGCATTTCTATACTGCAAATCTCATTTTCTACCATATCCCATTGAAATAAAAACTGAAATCAGTTTGACATGACTTTTTCTTTGTGACAGGGTGTATTTTTCAGCTAGAAATTGCTGATAGGAGATGGGAAGATTGTAGCCATGAAGGGATCCAATAACACAAAGCCTGTAACAAAAAGTGCCAAAAAGCCTGGACTGTTGACATTAGGCAGGTTAGATCATGAATTCATGTTGTTTGGGCCAAATTTTGTCTCTACCATTATTGTACCTTGGCAGAAATCAAGATCAATCAAACCAGGCAATGTTTTTTTTCTAACCTTCATGCTGTAGCTTCAGCTTCCTGTTCTTGGTGGACAGCAGAGGAACCTGGCGTTGTCTTCTGCAGTTGTAGCCAATTTAAATTAAAGTTCAACATATGCATTCTTAGATGCTTTTCTGTTCAGTACATCTGTACAAAGTGGTTCCTTCTGTCAGCTTGAACCAGTCCTGCTATTCTCCGTTGACCTTTTTCATCAACACAGCTTATCCTTCCACAGACCTGCTGCTCACTGGATGATTAACTTTTGTGCATCATATTGAGTAAATGTAGGAATTGTTGTGGGTAAACATCAGAGATCAGCAGTTATAGATATACAATTTTTTTAAAATTAAATAAATAAACTAACACAGGAGAAGGGCTGCACGGTGGCGTAGTGGTTAGCACCTCCACCTTGCAAGAGGGTCCCGGGTTTGATTCCCAGGCTCGTGGCGTTTCTGTGTGGAGTTTGCATGTGCTCCCTCTGCATGCATGGGTTTCCTCTTGGTACCAGGTGATTGGCTGTTCCAAATCTCCCCTAGGTGTGAGCGTGAATGGTTGTGTGTGTTTTGGCCCTGCAATGGCCTGGGGAGCTGTGCCAACCTCCCCACGACCCTAATTAGGATTAAGCAACTTAGAAAATGAATGAATGAATGAAATACAGGAGATCAGCAATAAAACCAAATTCTCAAACTAGTCCGGTACTTAAACAGTCTATCAGTTAAACTGGTCTAGGTTACTCCCTCCCATGTTTCCCACTTAAAAAGCATTCTGATTGAAACTGCAAGCTCCATCGAGCTTCTCTACAGCAGGTCAATGAGGGCTTTTATCATCATTGTTTTATATTATTAAGTTTATTTTAGCTATTATTATCATAAAAAGCTTATTATTATCATTGTCACACAACAATTATACAATGTACAGGATAGTATATTATGAACTGGAAAGAGTAAAACATGTATAAATATATACTCATTGAAAATGCAGAAGTTATAAATGGACCCAAGCTTGGTGTATTTAATTATTATCCTTATATCTGTGTGCGGTCATAAAGCACTGGATTGATGTGGAAAAGTTAAACTTGTGTTCATTGTTTCCCTATGGAAAGTCGTGTGTGGCATCATCTGGCAATCAATGGGATCTTTAAAGGGTACCTGTGGTGAATTTGTATTACTAGCTCTTTAAAATGATCACATATGACATCAGCTGTTCCGTAAGGTAACATTAGTCGTTGCCCCTTGTCAAGTACATGTGAGTGCTGCCACACTGTTACTACTACCCAACGATTTCACGCCACTTCCGGGAAAGCATGGTTGCTGCACATTGGTTCAGCCCCCCCACTAGTAATCCACAGCATAACATTGCCCAGTTTTGTGCTTTTTTATGGTCATTTATGTTAAAATAAGCTCTGTTTTGCTTAAATGTATTACATTGTGTGCTGATTATGCTGTAAGGATGACCAATACCTCTACTATTTAAGCACTGATTGGTAATCGCTCAGATCGTGTGGCGTGAGAGTCAATTTTGTCTCTTGTCGAGCAGTCGTTAACTTTGCATGGTGGCTTGTTGCTCATCGCTTCCTGTGTGAATGAGGCTTTAAAGGGTCCTGGGTTGAGCCCAGCTGTCATTGAGTCTGTTTCTGTGTGAAACTTGCATGTTTTTTTTGTAGCTTTCCTGCAACCCTAAACAGGATAAACAGTACAGATAATGAATGAATGAATGAATGAATGAATAATAATGTGAATAAAATGCTGAAATATATGAATTACGCCTACAGACACTCTGTAATGTATCATGTATTTATTGTTAGTGGGGACTTAAGGATATCAGTTTTGCCAGTTTATACACTGGTGTGTATTCTCGTGTATTAAGTACTGTTGCATTCTCAACAGTGTTTACTTTTCAGTCGCACAGAGTTAACTGCAGTACAGTTCTCAACAGCAGTTTGACTCGATTCAGAAATGTTAACTGTGTGCCAAATCTCATGTGTCAACAAGACACAGAGCTGGTTTAGTCCTGTGTGTTCTTCATAAAGAACAGGAACAGAACAGCTAGGTCTTGTCTTGTGTTCACTAGATTGTAGTGAGTGCTTGTATTTAAATCGTAAACCAAACAGAGGGGCTCTGATTGAGTTCCCAGGAGAAATTAGTTCAAATCCAAGACAAATGAGTACAAAAGGCAGATTCTGACACGACCAACTGTTTTGACTGAACCGTCTGGATGTTTTATTTTATGCCGGTTTTATTTCCTGTGCATCATTTTTATACCAGTGCAGCCGTTTGTGCCTTGAGCTCTTAACAGTCCATTAGACAGATAAGTCAAGGGCATTCTGAAAAGCATTCCTCCTCTGGAGACTGTGTGCCTTATTTCTTTCCCCAGCTGACACACTCTCCCTCTCAGTCGTCCTTCTGAGCACTGGGATTCTGTCTTTCTCCCTCGTTTTGTCATATATTGATGAAGCTGTGATATTTTTGGCTGCATTCACACAAAAGGTCCTTAAGTCCATCCGTGCTCCTACCAGCAGTCTGTAACATGGTTGCCTTTTGTGTACAAAAGATTTTAATTTGTTCCCATTAGCAAATAATTGCTCTAAAAGTATTCATGTAAAAGTTTACATTTTACTGAAGAAGTAAAATTTAAAAAAATATATATTTAATTCTTGATTTAGTTCTGTTTACTGCTAATAGCATCCACTCTTATAGGAGGGATTGGCACTAGATTGTGGGATGTGAATGAGGGGATTTGTTTTTGTTCAGATGCAAGTACATTGATGAGGCTAGGCGATGAAGACTGGGGTGCAGTCAGTGTTCCAAATGTGTTCATCAGGGTTGAGATCAGGGTTCTGTGCAGAATACTCAAGTTTTTTTCGCTCCAACCTTGGCACATCATGTCTTTATGGACCTTTATAGTTCTGTAGTCCTTTTATTTGCCTAAATTTCAGGCATGATAATAGCATAGCAGATAAATGTAAAAGTTCAGGAGAATCATAATACAAACTCCAAATTTGGCTTATATGTTCTATGAACTTTTCTAAATAAACACATTAGCCATGTGAAAAATCAACATGTAGGCCATTTTGCAAGATGGCCAACAAACTGTTCATATTTTTTCATCATTTCCACTTCCTTTTTTAAGGTCAAATAAATTGAAAGATATGTGAGAGCAACGTGGGTACTAAGATGGAGATTATACATAATTTTCTCCAAAATTGCATACTTTAAAAGTTTAAAATTCCTAGCAGGTTTTGGTTAGTTACTTCAACACTAGCAACATATGCTAGAATCTGGTATCATTTTAAAGCTACAAAATGGTAATATATTTTCCAACTTTATTTAATTAATTAATAATTTCCAACTTGATACCCACTCTGCTGTGATGAGTTACATATACGCTGTTTTCCCAACATAAACAATTAAATGTAAAATGAGAGAGACTGTGTTCTTTATCCAAATTTAACACCTTCTAAATAATATTTAATATATTTTTTTAATGCTTCACAACAGTCAATGGTAACAGTTGCATGTCCCAGTTAGTCCCTTTAGTTAGTTATTTAGTTATTTAGATAGTTAGTTAGTTAGTTAGGTCATTCTTTTTTATTCCTTGTTTGTAGATACGCTGATGTTAATATTCACGATTTCAAAATAAGGGGGGGGGGGAAAATTCCTTTTTTTAAAATTCCCGCAGGTTTTAACTTGCCGAGTGCGTAATGAATTTTAAAACCGGAACTTTTTTGCGACAAGCCGGTCCTTTTGTTGCCCTCTGCATGCATTCTTACCCTCCAGAAGTGTCACCTCGGGCACTCAGTCACTGTTTGCAATCTAGCGACCTACACAGTGCGTGCACATGCAAACGTCTGGTGCATCAGAAGTGATGCTATCATCATGTGTAACAGGAACTGGTCAATACATGCATTTGTTTTATTTGTTTTCATTTTTGAAAGTGTAGACTTCAGGTTTTATTCTGCATGCAGACATTCTCCATTCTGAGCTTATGGCAACAGGATCAAAAGCTACCTGGGGGTCCGGTCACTTTTAATCCCCACCCTCAGAGGTGAGGTGAACAGGGAGATGTATGAAAGTATTTTTAGGAAAACCTCCATTTTGAATGTTATGAAAATCGTTGTGACAGTTTGTGTCACTGGTGTGTTTAAAGCAGTAGTTTCAACAGAATATACAGAGTATGAAAAGTATTACATCTATCAGCTCAGGACAGACTCCTCTATTCAAATGATTAAATATTTAAATCAAAGCACTGGTTCAGGGCTCTTTAAGAATACAAGAAAGGGCAAAATACAAATATTTATATTTTAGCAGTTCTTGTATTCTTTTTCTGTTGTATGGTCACCACTAGCAATACAGTGTTTGTCGATGTTTACGGTGGTCATATGATGCTGGCAGTGGTGTCATGTTGTCACGTGAAAATGACACGTTTTTGGCCTTTCCGCAGAAATGCGGCAGAAAAATCAAATGTTAGAGTTTAACACGAGTAGCTGCAGAAGGCTGTGGTGCTGACAGTTCTCTGCGGCAACTTTCGATACACACGACGACAATCACACGTTGTTCTGCGGTAGCATTTTTGCAAACTACCACAGGTCGGGGTGCGTCGGTGAAAAAGGGGTTTAAGCAACCAAACTAAACATGCTGTAGGTTTAAGTAACATTTTGTAATAATGCACTCAATCGTTGTGGTCCATAATGTATGCATCTATCTTCTTGTGAGTGTGGTGACATTGAGAACTGATGGAGCGCCGTCTGTTCCTCTGGCAGTTAAAGCCCTATATATTCATTATGCATGGCCAGCTCTGTTTCTGGAAGACGAGAACGTACAGAAATCTCTGGCTGATAAAATAGTTTGTAACACCTGGGTCCTCAATGACCACTAATTATAATCCAGTCATGTGGCTCTGGTGGCCAAGCTCTGGCTAAATACAAGAAATCCAGTCACTCCACTCACCATTAATCACTCGTGGAAGCTGGGACAGTTGGTATCAAAGTCAATTTAGGAACTTTTTGAGTTTTTTTTCAGTCCCTCGTCAATATAAGAGTGCTATACCAGAGCCTTCAGTCGCTCTACACTTCTATTTGTTTTGCATCTTATCTAGCCTACATTTCACTGCTCTCTTTTTTAAATTTAGAACAGGGTTAAAGCAGAACATTGCATCTCTTCAGTAAGGTCGTGTCTGACTGAGTGACTCAAACTGCAGGTTTAAAAATAATTTCTTCTCCTGCTGGTTAAAGAGAACCTTACTTCACTTCTCAGTGCTTGTTCTTAACCTTTCCTGCTTTATTTTTTCTAATCAGTACTTACAACACTGCCGGCTCTGACCGTCATCCCTCAGCAGCCCGTGTTACAGAATAAAGCTCCCACTGCACCTGGAATGACCAATGGCCTGGAGATAAGTGAGCAGCGCACCTGGCTGTACCTAGAGGAAACAGCCAACACGCTACTCCACACTGTCCAGCAGCTCAAAGCCTACATCGCCCAGGCCAAACAGGCCAGCCAAGCAAGCAACAGCCTGGAGAAAAGCAGCTGCAGCAGGAAAGATGTGAGTGCACCTCGTCTCTGAGTGGTCTTTATATGCAGTAGTGTTGTGTATGAAAGCAAACCTGGTCTTAGATCACTTCCACGTTAATTATCCCTCTTTAAAGCAGTAGGAAAGTCATAGCGATGAACCTGAGCATTTCAGCAACCAGCCCTGTCTTTAAGGCATTGTCTGCTTAGCGCGTATTTAAACATGGGCTTTAATTCCACCCTAAAAATAACTCGCTCTCTCTTTACAAAGCAAATATTGCAGTAGAAATGAGACACCTCCTGCCCACACGGCACAGGCCATGTGTCTGTCTTTTATTACTAGATTTGTGTTTTACCTTCACAAGAGTCACAAAGTATTCATGAATTTAGTCCGCACTCTCACTCACACTCATTTGCAGCTGGTGGCCCATCTCATCTGACCCTGTGCAAAAACAAGGTACACTCTGAACAGCTTGTCAGACCATCGCAGGGCAGCACACACAACCGTTCACGCACACACTCACACTTAGAGTCAATTTGGATCAGCCAATTAGTCTAACGTGCATGTCTTTGGACTGTGGAAGGAAACCAGAGTACCCACACTCACAGGGAGAACCTGCATACTCCACACAGAGATACCTGACCCAGAAATCGAACCCAGGACGTTTTCCGTATTTATAACTTCAACACATAATTGCATTTGTCTCTGTTGCAGTTCTACCTACTACAATGCTATGAGACTGTGTGTGCATGGGACAAATGTGGGTCTTGGGCTAACGAAGAAGTGATTACATTTTGAGTGTGCTCCAGACCTAGGAGGGTTTTCAAAGATTTTTTTTTTAATGTTGCAGGATACGGCACTCTCTAAATACATTTCTGTTCATTCCCTCACTCGCTGCGCTGCAGAACTGCTTAATCCTACTATTAGGTTCGGGGAGAGGCTGGAACCTACCTCAGCCGACACTGTGCGAGGTCGGGACGCCGAAGGTCACCAGACCATCGCAGGGCAACACACACAACTATTCACACTCACAAATAGATTCAGTCTGGAACAGCCCGTTAGCCTGTAACCTCACGAGCTCATACCCAATATTGGCTGGTGAGTGAGCGGGAGGTGAGAGTATGCCATCCCTCCCTCCCTCCCACGAGAGCTCGGCCAATTAGTTCCCATGGTCTCCCGTTCGCAGATGGCTATGGCATCAGCCCGGATTAAGACTTGCCATCTCCAGGTTGATAGTCGTACAACTTGTCGATGGGCGACTCGGGAACTTTACTTTACTTGCTTTTTAATTGCTTTATCTAGGTCAGTGGTTTTCGTTAACATAAATACTTTTATTATCACATACTGTAGACAAGTACCACCAGAAAAGTGATGTAAACATAGAAAAAGAAGAAACTTATGCACAATGTGCTGTTAAAGAAATCTGGTGTAGGAAATATCCAGAGATTCCACACTAATGAAGTAGCTCTGCTTTGCTACAGCACGTATATGTAACAGTGCTGCACAGAACAGTGGGCATCTCAAGTCAATCAGAGTTCTGACTAAATAGGATGATTTTTAAAGTTCAGATAAAAAGAAATGATCTCGTACAACGTCCAGGTTGTGTAAGTTGTACAGCAGGGCTTTTGTTCTCCATAAGTCACGCTGAACATTGCCAAAGGTACCCAGAGTTCCATGAACCTCACAACCTGAAGAGACCTCCTGATAATTACAATCATGGAATTGTTGTCTGTCCGTCAGTACTGAGTAGGCTAATCACAAGTGCTCTCCTTCAGTCTTTTCCCAGCCAACTGTCGCTTACTGATGACACAGAGGGGAAGATTACTGAAATTATCATCAAGGCAAGTGGATTTTCTCTCTCTCTCTCTCTCTCACACACACACACACACACACACTGCATCGCTCTCTCTCTCTCTCTCTCTCACACACA
>JAOUQZ010000010.1:18076649-18103931 GCA_028564935.1 Neosilurus hyrtlii | reverse complement strand
TGAGCCTGGTTCCTCTCAAGGTTTCTTCCTCGTGTCAACTGAGGGAGTTTTTTCTTGCCACTGTCGCCGCGGGCTTGCTCATTAGGGATGTGTAGGAGGTTGTAGAGAAAATTTTTTAGATTCCTCCCTAATTTAATTTTACTATGTAAAGCTGTGTACTATGTATGTGACAGGGAAGTGAACATATGCCATCAATCTCTCCCATGAGAGCTCGGCCAATTAGCTCCCATTGACTCCCGGTCACGGATGGCTGTGGAGTCAACCCGGATTCGAACTCGCAATCTCCAGGTTGATAGAACTCAGGCATTTTTGCATGGAGTTTGCATGTTCTTCCGATGCTTGCGTGGGTTTCCTCTGGGTACTCCGGTTCCTACCCACAGTCCAAAAACATGCACAGTAGGCCAATTGGCTGTTCCAAATCACCCCTAGGTGTGAGAGTGAGTGTGAATGGTTGTGTGTGATTGTTTTTCCTGTGATGGCGATGGTGTACCCTCACCGAGCCCAGAGTCGGCTAAGATGGGCGCCAGCCTCCACAAGACCCTAATTAGGATTGAGCGGCTTAGAAAATGAATGAAAGACTTGTTTATATAATTGTTAAAAATTTTGAATCCTTAATTTTTCTTTTATTAACTCCCAAGAGCCCAGTTTATATACAGCACAGATATCTTCGGCTCTTCGTCTTACAGTTTAAAACTTTAAAAGCTAAATAAAATCGTTAGTTAGCATACGCAGCTCCCTTTCCTGATGATTCCAGTTCTTTATTTATTTTAATTTTTTTGAATTTTTTTAATCCTCTATAAATAAGATCAGAATTTTTATTTTCCTTACTGTTCATGTAGGCCTGACATGCTTTACAGTTTCCAGGCAACAGTAATGGCAGTGCTACATGCACAATTTGCCACAAATGCTGGCAAGTAGCCACTGACTATTCTTATTGTTGTAGATCAATAAGAACAATGAGAAGTATCATACAAACAGAGGTCAAAATCTTCAGATAATATTCACATAAAACGTCAGAATGGAAAACATTGTCACAAACAACAGTAGAATATTTCAGGTTCAACAAAACTGTTTCGCCGAAACTAGAACCTTCCTCCAATCTGAACCATTATAGCATCATACTCTTGTTTTTGACTGCCAGGATCCTGGGCCCTGATGAGATCTTCTGCTTTTGTAACTCACCCACTTCACACTCTGACATTCAGCGAGCTCTGTGATGCTTTTCTGTGTTATAGCGAGTGGTTATGGGAGTTTTCTCATCTGCAAGGTGTTTATGCTGCTTGCTGTATTTCTCCTTGTTTTTCGCATCACTCAGTGAAACCGCAGACTGCTGTGTGTGTGTGAAAATTCCAGACATGCCTTCATTCATTTGCCGAACCGCTTAATCCTACTAGTGTCGCGGAGAGCATGGAGCCTATCTCAGGTTGGATATACACTTTACAGCTTACCAAACCATCACAGGACAACACATACCTACACACACACCCATTCACACTCACTAGGAGCAAGTTGAAACAATCAATTGCCCTGGTGTGCATTTTCTTTTTGGACTGTGCAAGTAAACCAGACTACACTGAAGAAACCCACACAGAAACACCCTCACCAAGCCAGGACTCGAACCCTGACCTTCTCGCTGTGAGGCAGACATGCTAACCACTGCGCCACTGTGCCACCCCCAGACAATTATCAGTTTCTGAAATAATGGCCCGGTGCAAATCACTGAGCCCAAATCCTTTCCTCATTCTGATGTTTGATGTAAATGTTAACTGAAGCTCTTGACCTGTTTCTGCATGATTTTGGGCATCATGCTGTTACCAAATGATGGGTGGATTAGATAATTGCAAGAATGGGCTTGGGTGCAGGAGTTCCTAATAATCTGGCTGGTGATTTACATGTGAGCATTAGTGAAATGGCCATTATTTAATGACTGGCACATAGCTGAGATTAGCAGGGCTTTTCTCTGAGGTGTCATCCATTGCCACACAGCTGGCTTCATCCATATTAATCCTGAGCTGATGAACTTCACACGCTCGACTGGATAGATTCACCACGGCATGACGCCTCGATTTCTATAAATGGAGTGCTTGACATTTCTGATGAGGAACAGTATTCATCAAGTAAAAATCGTTACAGGGTTTAAATATGCAAATTGTTCAGGTTTTGACTCTTTTGCTCTGTAGACCTTTAGGATTTAGCCTTGTACTGACCAGATTGATAAATGTATGTTTCCTGCAGTGGAGTTCCCTGATGGGAATACAGAGTTATTGCAAGTGCAAATATGGGTTTAATTTTATGGCTGATCAGTGTGTATATGCAGCATAAAAGTGCTTAATACTGTGTAAGTACCTCATGTAGGTCCCTCTTGTGCCCTCAAAACAGCTCTGAAGTCAAAGCATGGACTCCAAAAACCTCTGCAGGTGCTCTGTGGTATTTGGTACCATGTCACATACCACAGTGGGTAATGAATGAGGTCTTTTGTCCAGTACATCCCACAGATGCTTGATCAGGTTGGGATCAGGTCAGGTCAACACCTTGGACTCAAATAATGAAAGAGTGGTTCAGGGATCATGAGGAATCATTTTCACATATGTATTTGCACCTCACAGTCCTGACCTTAACCCTATTGGAAGTTTTCAGGATGTGCTGGAGAAGACTTTATGGAGTGGTTCGAATTTCCCGTCATCGTGTCTTGTGCTCTCAAAACAGCTCTAGTCGAAGCATGGACTCCAAAAGACCTCTAACGGTGCTCTGTGGTACCTGGCACATATTTTGGTAAATTTTATGATGGGTCATGAATGACATCTTTGTCCAGTCCACCCCAGAGATGCTTGATCAGGTTGAGATCTGGGGAATTTGAAGGCCAAGTCAACACCTTGACTTTTTGTTATGCTTCTCTACTAAAAGACGCCGCTCCTCTTAAGGGTTACTGTTGTCATATAGGGCTTCCCTTGGTCTGAAACAATGTTTAAGTAGGTGGTACAAGCTCTAGTAATGTCCACATGAATGCCAGTACTCAAGGTTTCCCAGCAGAACATTGTCCAAAGTCTCTTCCCATAGTGCATCCTGATTCCATCTCTTCCCCAGGAAAGCGACACGCATGGACCCAGCAATCCACCTGCTGTTAAAGAAAACAGAAGACCAAGCCATCTTCTTCCATTGCTCCGTGGTTGAGTTCTGATGCACATGTTATCATTATAGGCTCTCTTGGACAGGTGTTCATATAGGCACTCTGATCAGTCTTCGGCTACACAGTGATCTGCAAAGTACTGTATGTTCTGAAACTTTCTATCGTAGCCAGCATTAACTTTCTCTGCAGTTTGTGCTACAGTAGCTCTTCTATAAGATTAGATCAGACGTTTTTGCCTTCACTGCCCATGCTCACCCAGGCATTAGGGCTAGTTTACTGGTTGTCCTTCCGTGGACCACCTTTGGTAGGTACTTACCACTGCATACCAGGAACACCCCACAAGACCTGCCATTTTGTAGATTCTCTGATCCAGTGGTTTAGACATCACAATGTAGTCCTTATTAAAGTCACTCAGATCCTCATATTTGCTTATTTTTCCTCCTTCCAGCACATCGGCTTCAAGAACAGACTGTTCACTTTATGACTAATACATCATTTCTTACTAAGGTACCACTGTAACAAGATAATCAATGTTATTCACTTCACCTGTCGATGATGCTAATGTTTTGGCTGATGGGTAATACAGCAGTATGAAGGGCTATGGCTTTGACTGCCATGCCTGATATATCACAAATATTTTATTGTAACTTGAATTTGTATTTACCAATTAAATATTAGCAAAATTTTACAGGCACGGTACAGTGGTGTAGTGGTTAGCATGTTTCTGTGTAGAGTTTCATGTTCTCTTTGTGATTGTGTGGGTTTCCTTTGGGTTCTCCAGTTTCTTCCCACAGTACAAAGACATGCACATTAGGTTAAGTGGCTGTTCCAAATTGCCCCTAGGTGTGAGTTTGAGTGAGGATAGTTGTGTGTGTGTCCCAGCGATGGTATGGTGAGCGCTTCAGGGTGTTTACACTGCCTTCATGCAGAGTTGGCTGAGATAGGCTTCAGCCTCTTTGCGACCCTTTTTATATATTTTTTTTCGTCCACCCAGCAGTTCAGTAAACGATAGAATGAATGAATGGATGGTATGGAATTTTCCACATGTCCTGTTAGAAGTTCAGTGTTTTCGTTTGTGATGTTGAAGCCTAAAAGGCACTGCATTATGAGAACCATCTTTCGGTGGCAGAGGACTCTGTAGGGGACTCTGTAAGGTTGTCTAGTCAAATCAGCGTTCTTCTGGGTTTATGCGAACCCTCTATTATTTATTCTCTCCTCCTTCAATTTGTGTATTGTTATATCAAGGTCAGCTCCCTTTGTCTCTTTCCTGTACACACAGGCTCATATGCCAGCAATGAGGAAATATTACCTCCAGAGAAAGTAAATTTAGTGTTTCTCCCTGTAGGATTGTAAAGCCATTCTAGAAGTAGTGCTCGACTTTGTTTCATTAGTCAAGGAGAGACTACAACACAACCTTAGACTTCAGTTGTGGTTAAATGTCAACACCTTAATTAATGCATGTCAACACCTGACTGCAATTAACATCAACACAATACATGACTGCTTTATATGTCACATTATTTCTCCTGTCTGCACTCGCGTCAGTCCAGCAGGAGGTACCAAATGCGGCAGCTCATTCATCCAGTACCAGTGGAAGTGTTTTAATCATTTCAGGCCATTCATGTGTTCTTTTACTTCTTATGCTAGTACACTTGTGTGCTTTAGTACACCGCTCAGCGCGAAAAAAATTTGCACACTTTAATATTTTCATGGAGAGCATATAACCTTCATGTAATCTTCATGGTATTGTTGCTCCAGTTGGTCCGGTTGAGGCTCAGCAACATTAATGTGGCAATAAAATGAAGTCAGTTGATGATCTGAATGTACTGAATGAGCAGGTTATCACATATCACATTAGGACTTTTTCTTCCCTGATGGCGCAGATATAAAATGGGGACTCGTATAATGAGTGAGTGGATCAGAGATCATGAGGAATCATTTTCACATATGTATCGGCACCCCAGTGTCCTGACCTTAACCCTATTGGAAGTTTTCGGGATGTGCTGGAGAAGACTTTATGGAGTGGTTCAAATTTTCCTTCATCAATTCAAGACGTGGGTGAGAAATGAACCCAACACTGGATGGAAATAATTGTTATGTTGCTTACAATGACTATTATGTGCTGTAAGCAAGGCTAAAGGCGGAACAACAACCTATTTGCGTGCGGCTTCTTTTTTGAAGTATGATATCAGACTTCCTAAAACCTCAAATAGAAAGTAAGATGCCTATGTGGTTTACTTTTGGCCTTTGGAGACTCCTGAAACGTGGTCTTTTCTCCTTCAACTGAAAGAAGTGTTGCGTATGAATAAGTCCAACTGGTTTCATGGAAGAGGTCAGCGAAATCATTTTTTCTTGGGCGGAAAACCAGAGAACAGCTGTGGAGGGATATATTTCTGAAAAGCAACAATATCCTACTCCCTCATGTGTGCAGATTTCCTCAGAGCCAGATGTCTGATTTTGTTTAATAGACCAGCAACAGAATATGACTGGTCACTTAAAGTGGCACTCACATATCAGTGGAGCTGTCGTTCGACAGTGGCTTTTTTATCAAGGTTACAAGAGAAGGGTTTACTTAGGCTAAATATAATAAGACATGGCATGCTGTTTATATTAAAAGCATCCAAAAGCTAAAAGCAGTACTAACCTTAATATTATAAAACGTTCCATCTTTTTTTAATTTTTGACTTTCATATTTAGGACTTTTTATAAAAACAAGCTTGACATTGGAGAACGGAGAGTAAGAAGATGAAAGCACTAATAATAACATCGGAGGACTTTTTTATACCATTAATGTAAAGAAGAATGTAGCCTTCGATTGTTTGTGAGAGTCAGGTATCAAGTGCTGACACGGTTGAAGAAAACTCCGTAGCCAGCTGTAGGGGTAGAAGGTGTACATATATTTAATCATCAGGAAGTAAATATGTTTTGAGAGTATGCATGGGGGCTGGTACGTTGCCGTAGTGGTTAGTACGTCCACCTCACAGCAAGAAGGTACTGGGTTTGAGTCACAGGCTCGGGCCAAAGACACTTTGGCTAATTGTCTAGTTGGCTAATTGGATGTTCCAAATTGCCCCAGGTGTGGATGTGAGTACTTGTGTGTGGGTGTGTGTTGCCCTGCGGTGTTCTGGTGAGCCATTTAGGGTGTACTCCACACTCACCCAGTGTCGGTAGAGATAGGCTCCACTTAATCGTGGATTAAGTGGTTTGGCAAATGACGGAGTATGAAAATCCTGATCCGTTTCTCTCAGTGCAGATTCATTTCAGTGAAAAATTAAAATTCATGTCTGCAGTTGGTTATCAGTAGAAGATCTTACAAGAACCAACAAAAAAAGACGGTGCGGGTTGCTTTTACTGCTAGTAACCGGGACAATCAAAAGCCCTACGATAATGGAGCATATTAAACCTAGCGTGCCACTCGTATTGTGTTGAATGAACTGTGTTCATTCATTTTTCCTGACAAAAAGTCATTGCTGCATTTTAATTTTAGCAACGTTGTACAATTTATGTTGTAGCAAACTACAAAGTGATATTTCAGAGAGTCATTGTCAGGACACTGTGCTGACGTTATTATATATTCCTGGGGTGTCACATGTAAAATCCCTTCTAAAATAAAGTTGTTATGGGAAATTATGACAAGTTCACAGATTTTAAATACGTGGTAAAGGTCACATTTTAGCACCATACCAATAACGTTACTATACAGAGTCCAGAAAGCACCACGCAGAGGACATAGAAAAAACATTGTACTAGTTGCCCTCTATGAGGGAATTGCACCTGCCGCTGCCCAGCCAATATAATTGGTGTCCATTTTGCTGACCTTGAACTTGACCTGCAATGACTTTTTATAAACTCGTTTCAGCCTTTGGACCGAAGTTGCTACTGCAGAAATTTAGTGGTGCTATGACTAGCAGTTCTTGAGATATAGGCATGCGTAACCACAAAAAAGAAGACAAAAACACCCTAAAGCACAAACTGACAGAAGTGAAAACAATACCATCTACGCTATCGCGGCTGGTAAAAAATACCATAGAATACACATGGTGTATTTCAGTGAAGTAATAGCAAAATAATCAAAGGTATGTTGGATCTGTCATGTTCAGTAGAATCAGTAAAGTTACCATGTCACAAAAAAACATGCTACAATCATGACATTGCTAAGACTTCATAATTCATTGTCAGTAAATGTTTTATTCTGGTCAGGGTCACTAGGAGTGTTTCCATTAACGTCCTCGAAATCATGAACTAATAATCAAGTAATTAAAACATGAATTTGGTGGAAAAAAAACTCAAATAGCACTGGAAACTTCATACACTTGCATGAGGTGTTTTTCAACAAAGAAATGTTTCGCAAAATTGGTATGAAAACACATATTTTACATTTAAGTCATGATATGACAAATCAATATGGCAATAATTGTCAGGTCTTGTAGCTCTGCCGCCATTTTTAACTGACAGGACCATCACAAGAGGAGAAAACCCAACTTTAATTACATAACATCACTCAAATACACAGCAATCGCAAGTGGTTTTTGTCTCACACACACACCACTAAATCCTACAGGGTCACGGGGAAGCTTAAGCCTAACTCAGCCAACACTGGGCGAAGACAGAGTACACCCTGAACAGCTCACCAGACCATTGCAGGGCAACGCGCACAAGCTTTTACACCCATACTTATTCCGAGGGCAATTTGGTAAAGCCAATTAGGCTAATTTGCATTTTTTTTTGCAATGTGGAAACCAGAGTAGCTGGAGGAAACCCATGCAAGCAAGGGGAGAATATACAAACTCCATACTGAAACATCCTCACTGAGCACAGGGCTTGAACCCAGGACCTTCTTGCTGTGAGGCGGATGTCACACTCTGCCACCGTGCTGCCCTTTTTTTTTCTTTTTTTTTTAACTTAGCGTCCATATTGCGCAAAACTGCGAAGGTAAACCCGCCTACTGTGGTTTCAGTTGCTACATTTTGGGGAGCAAAGACCCAACAGCACTAAAAAATAATACACGGCCCAGCCAAAATAAAAGTCACACACACGAATATGTTGTTGTTCTGCCTTTAGTGTTGCTTACAGGGCATAATCGTCATGCCATTGTTTAAAAAAAACTTAAGCAACATTTATATATTATTAGAACATTTATTTCCATCCAGTGTTGGGTTCATTTCTCACCGTCGTCTTGAATCGATGAGAGAAAAACTGAACCACTCCATAAAGTTTTCTCCAGCACATCCCAAAAACTTTCAAAAGGGTTAAGGTCAGGACTCTGGGGGGCCCATACAATATGAAAATGATTCCTCGTGCTCCCTGAACCACTCTTTTATTATGAGTCTTCATTTTATTTCTGTGCCATCAGGGAAGAAAAAGTCCATTGATGTGATAACCTGCTCATTCAATACATTCAGCTCATCAGCTCAATGAGCCACATTAATGTTGCTGAGCCTTGACCTGACCAACTGGAGCAACAATGCGATGGAGATTATGCGCTGTGATCAAGGCTAAATGCACCCCATGAAAATATTTTTTTTTTTGCCGAGCAGTGTACATGTGGGAGCGAACGTGATTGGTCAGAATTCCTTCAGGGTATAGCCCGTATAAACGTTCCACTACTTCTACTGGGCTGAAGAACAAAGTCAGTCGTGTACAACATGCACGAAGAGCCTATGAATCATGTGGCCATGAAAAGTAGCTGACAGCCACACTGAAATTCTGCTTTTATAGCAATTCAGTTCAAGTGTAAATGCAAAAACAGTGTAAATGTAACAGCAACATGATCGCAAAGTACACTTTCTACTATATACAACATGTAAAGCACTGCCTTAGTATACAGTCAGTGACAGGCTGAGAGCCGAATGAATATTAGGCATGTGATGTTTCTAGCAGCATTTAGGTAAAAACTTCCTGAAGAACTTTCTGAACTCGGTGTTGAAGACGGTGTAGATGATGGGGTTGATGGCACTGTTAACATAACCCAACCAGGTGACGATGCTAATGAGACTGCTAGGAATGTCGCAGTCCTCACACAGAGCACGCATCGTGTGCACCACGAAGAACGGAGTCCAGCAGAACAGGAAGGCACCTGGAGAACAAAAAACAAACACAGAGTTCGTCAGCTCAGCCGACAGAACTTCGCGTGATCACGCGGCATTTTAAAGACACAGTAAGAGGTGCCCTAGGAGAGGTACAACGTCTTACCCCTGAAACAGTAACATTAACTTCACAATATAACAAATCATTTCTGGGAGGTGATCGGGATGAAAAATGAGCGTGTAAAGCTGCCAGAGTTGATTTGTATTCTTTCATAAACTAGGAAGGGGGGTGTGGCTGAGGGTGACTCATACGTCCTCAGTTTATGAATTATGGACCAGTTCCCTGTCACTGTCCGTGTTGTCAAGTGCTGAAGACCGTCATCAGTCCATCACAAGGGACAGGTTGAAGTGAAGGGGGTGGAGGGATGAGTCGCGAGGAGAGAGAAGGAGCAGCAGGAGCAGTGCTATACATAACAAGGACTGGATTTCACACAACATCAAAAGCTTCCATACAAAAACGACTCCACACCTCGTCTATCACCACGGCAAAAGACATTCACGAGTACAGATACAGCAGGTCTTGCTAGCATTGTATCCTGTGTTGTTTAAGCATGATAAGTGTGTGTGTGTGTGTGTGTGTTTGTGTGTTGGGGGAGTCTTAATGCATTTTATTTTCGGGAGGACCGAAATACATTTTAAATCAACAAAGTGAAAACATTAGGGTGGCACTGTGGCGTAGTGGTTAGCACATCCACCTCCAAGTCCCAGGCTCGGCAGGGCCATTTCTCTATGGAGTTTGCATGTTTATGTTGGTTTATTCCGGGTACTCTTGTGTCCTCCCAGTTCTAAGACATGCATATTAAGCCAATCGGTGGTTCCAAATTGCCCCTAGGTGTGAGAGTGAGTGTGAATGGTTCTGTGTGTGTGTGTGTGTGTGTGTGTGTGTGTGTGTGTACCTCGCATTCATGTAGTGTTGGCTGAGATAGGATCCAGCCTCCTCTGTAGTAGGATTAAGCAGTTTGGCAATTGAGTGAGGATATTTTTGGGAGGTGAGAACATTTTGGCTGGTGCTAACTTCTTCAAAGGGCTGTTTGAGGATGAAGATGTGATTTTAGGGATGAGATTAGAATTAGGTTTAGGTTGGGGTTAGGGTTGAGGTCAATCATTTAGTTGTGATGGTTAAGGTTAGGGTAAGGGGGTAGTTAATGCATTATGTCAATGAATGTCTCCACAAAGACAGAAGTATAAGAGTGTGAGTGTGTGTGTGCGTGTGTGTGTGTACTTGCAGTTGCTACATATTAGAGACCATATTAGAGACCCTTTGAACCAACAAAGTGAGAACATTTTGGCTCCTCACTTCATCGAAGTGTGTGTGAGTGTGTGTGCGTGTGCATGCAAAATACTGTAATGGGAGTGTCCTAACTCCGTATGTCTGTGTGTCCAGCCTAGTACAAAGGTTATGTCATAATAGGATTGAAGGATTAAGGTAGCATGATCAGCCAATGTGCCTCAGGAGAGTCACTCTGTATCATGGCGTACGGGTCTTGTATTCACCTTCAGAAACGTTTGCTTGATTTAAAGGCAAACTAAAGAAAAATCAGTGCTAATTCAAAAGTTCTGCTTCAAGCTAACATCTCTGGATAATAAACCAAAAATAATTAACCTGAAAGATATTAGCATAATCCATATGGGAAGCATCTGTTTGGGTAGAAAGTGATTAGAGCTTATTCTGACATACCACAATTCCAGAGTCATCTTTATCTCTTTCTCAGCCGACTCGGGGTGAAGGCAGGGTACACCTTGAACAGCTCGCCAGCCCATTGCAGGGCCAACACACAGACAAGCATTCATACTTAGGGGCGACCCTGACTGTGCAGGAAGGAAACCGGAGTACCTGGAGGAAACCCACGCAAGCAACGTGCAAACTCTACACACAAACAACCGAGCCTGGGAATCGAACCCAGGCCTTCTTGCTGTAAGGTGGACATGCTGTTTCAGAGTTTAATACATGAACATGTAAGAGAGTGGGCCTCTAAGGTGTATTGTGAAAAAGAAAATTGAAATAAACAAGTACATCTAGAAGATTTTTGTTATTTATTCTTATTTATTTATTTAAAAAATCTCGACAAATTGCTGGACGTCACCTCAAGTTCCTAGCTTCTCGTCACTGATTCTTTTTTTATGTATGAGTGATGTCCTCTCCAACAGAGATTTTGTCCCCCATAGCGGATCTGTATAACAACCAGCTCCCTGTACATTACCTTGCTTATTACACGGCATGAGTCCACTCATGATACACTTCATAGCAATGGCCTGTCATACTGAGCAGTGATGTGTTCTAAAGAACGCGTCCAAGCAATAGTCTTGAGATAAGAGTAAAGACCTACTCACCCACCACGACAGGAAGCACCCTCATGGCCTTCCTTTCCCTCCCATTAATCTTCGCCCTCTTCTTCTCCTGGTTCTGATCTTGGTTGTAACCACTATCAGAGAAGGTCAGCGAAGCTACAGGTCCATTTTTACACTCTACTGTATAAGGTCTGTCCGGAACCGGATCCTGGTCCATTACTTTCAGATTAAGGTCTGTAAAGTCATTCTCTATGACAGGGGGAAGAGGTGGTGGGAGAGAAGCCAGTGGCGGTAGAGATCCTGGTAGCTCGTCGGGTTTCTCACAGGCCTGCGTGCTACTCTTCAGCTTGGCTTTCCTGGCCTCCTTCCACCTCCTGAGACCCTGAAATATTCCGCAGTAGAGCAGCAGCATGATCGGACAGGGCACAAAGAATGAGCAGACAGACGAGTAGACCACGTAGTTGTTGTTCTCCAGCTTGCACTCGCTGTGGTCCCGATTTGGCACATCGTTGATGCCGAACAGCACAGGTGAGGCCACGGCTAGTGCCAGGATCCAAGTGGCAGACAGCAGGACAACCTGACGCTGGTCCACATGCTTGCGGTTGTAATTGAGTGGGATCGACACAGCAATAAACCTGCAGTGATCCAAACAGAGATGCTATTAGCAGCAGCTAAAAAAAGGATCAACTCATAAAATGCGTTAAATCATTACATAAAACTTTTTTCACAATCAACCTGCAGAGTTTTTTTTTTGTAGTACGACTTTAGCGGCACTACGACAGAAGGGACTGAGGTAGGCTTGTCTGAGGTGGATTTAAAAGGTGCATAGCTGCATTCACATATTCACTATGTCGTGGTGAAAGTAGGGCAGGTCTTTAAGTCAAATCAGATGATGTTCATACAAAAGTGGGACGATTCTTACAAGAAATTCATAAAACTGTGACGTAGGACTGCTGGATGCCTCCCAAATACTGTCGTAAATGTTATCTGCTCAATTTATGCTCTTTTCTTGTACGAAAATAAAGACGTATGTTTCAAATCTTTCAACCGACACCATACACATACGTACGTCATATACATCAGCATCGATATTAAGCAGTACATCCACTAGGGGGAAGTTCAGAGTTGACAGAACACAAACATGGCAACGGCGGAAGAGATCATAATACAGTAGAGTCTTAATATGTGCATTTCGGGGTCCAATGGACCTGAATGCATATTAAATGAGATCGCCTTTTTGCATGTGAAAATTC
This sequence comes from Neosilurus hyrtlii, assembly GCA_028564935.1. Lineage (NCBI taxonomy): Eukaryota > Metazoa > Chordata > Actinopteri > Siluriformes > Plotosidae > Neosilurus > Neosilurus hyrtlii. The sequence continues at coordinate 18,091,176 of JAOUQZ010000010.1, read as the reverse complement.
TTATTCTCAAAAGGTTGGTGCCCCTTGATGGTCTGCCAAGCTGTTCAGGGTGTGCCTCACCATCGCCCAGTGTTGGCTGAGAATAACTCCAGCTTGCCCACAACCCTAATAGGATTAAGCAGTTCGGCAAATAAGAGAGCAAAACAGGAAAATGCAGAGTTACCATGGTAGACGGCAGTAAGCTCAAAACTCAATGACAAGACTCTTCGACGGCATTTTCCGTCATGCAAACAGGTGAGTTTTATATGATACACCCACATCTGTCCTAGGAATCTGCCTCATTTCCTATTGAGGACTTGTTATACAGATGTTGTGTGATGAATGTGATGGGGGTTTAAACGACTTCAGTGCGTTAAAGATCTCTGTTCATCATGTGCACTGCTCTGTGAGTACAGTGTCGGGTGCAATGGGCTGTGTCGCTATCCTCAATTAGCAAACTAATGTCAATGACAGTGTAAATGAGACAACCACAGGTAGTCTCTACATCCTATTAGTGACTGTCTGTCACTCTGACAACACATTAACTCCCTGGCTATGCTTTATTTGTGCCCTGGGGTCATACTTATATAACTTATATGCCACATATGGTTGAAATTACCATACAAGACCAAGGGACACCAAACTACAAATTCATCCTTTGTTTAAACTCATGCCTTCTCTCTCTCTCTCTCTCTCTCTCTCTCTCTCTCTCTCTCTCTCTCTCTCAAGCCTACCTGTCAATGCTAATTGCACAAAGGTTGAATATGGAGGCAGTACACAGCATCACGTCCATGGTCATCAGGCCGTCGCACACGGTCATGTTCAGGGACCAAACTCCACCCTGGAACTGAAACAGAACAGCAATTAGTTTCCTTCGCTTTCTCTCTCTCTCTCTCTCTTTCTCTCTCTCGCTTTCTTTGTTTCTTTGTGTGTCTCTCTCTCAATCACTCTCTCTCTCTCTCTCTCACACACACACACACACTTTCTCTCACACACACTTTCTTTCACTTTCTCTCTCACATGCACTTTCTCTGTCTCTGTCTGTCTCTCTCTCTCTCTCTCTCTCTCTCTCTCTTTCTCTCTCTCTCTCTCTCTCTCTCTCTGTTAGATTGATATTCATGTGTTCTCTTTTTGTCAGCCATGCCATCCTTATCCTTTTTACCTCTCACTACAAAAGGACTCTGTCTGAAATCATTATATAATACTTCTTAGGTGCTATGGACCCTAAATCCAAGCACCCCCCAACACACACACACACACACTCCATGTCCCTCAAACTGATGTGCTATTTTGAGTCTGATACACCCTAGTATCTAAAGGGTGGTGTGGGGGGTGTTGGGGGAAAAAAAATCAGATAAGAGGGTTTAATGGCATTTTAATGATGAGGACTGGAGAGACTCAATTGTTTTTTTGGTAATTGCTTCTTTCTTATGCCAATGACCCATATTTGCCCTACAAGTGGAATGCATGAGCTCCTGGCAACAGCATGTGGAGTATGATAATGAGGAAGCGTTGTTTGATTGCACAGTTCAGATATCATATAAGGCCATGATCAGATGTAACCTGGTAACCTGATATTTCCTCTTCTAACTTTTCGAGCAAAGTGGAGTAACACAAATGTAAAGGGACTTGACATCAATGGACTTCAGTGTCGGTTGTTACTGCACGCCTATTTTACTAGAACTCTAATGTTGGACAGTGTCTACTGTGCATGGAGAGGGTGTACTGGCTGCACACTGGGGGGTGTACTGGCTGCACACTGGGGGGTTCACTGGCTGCACACTGGTGGGAAACAGGAGTGAGGTGACACAGATGCACTCTGCAGGAGGTTTCTCTCCTGTCACACATGCCAAATGATCTGAAGCAAGCATTTTTGAGCTCAGAAGCATACAAATAATCAAAAGGACCAGTGGTGGAAGTAAATTACACCATAAGGCCAAAGTTTGTGGACCACTGACCAGAAGAGCCAACTGTTGGTGTAAATAAATAATAATAAATAAATAACTGTATGTACATAATCATACTGTAACATCTCTAGGACCTCTGCTGGCATCTACAGCATCTAATTCGAGCAGTTACATTTCCCCTATGCTGCTATCTGTACCCCGCCATTCCTCAGTAATTAGCTTTAAAAGGTATTATTCTACCTCGGAAGGCAGGGATACACTTGAGAATTAAGTGGTTGACAGCCTCTGAAACCAACTGAACCAAGGTACCGAGTGTATTAGAAGAAGGCGGTGGGCTTAGCAAATGAGTAGGAGGACATAGTAGGTCTTTGACCCCACTGCAGAAGCTCTGGGCCCAAATTTGACAACATGGTGGAGGAATTTTGGCCTCATCTCTATATAACGGAAGGCAATGGAGCCACACCATCGTTTTTTCTTCTTCACCAAATAACTGGACTCACTCAACTGTCCAGGATGTCTTTGTATGCTGTAACATTACAATTTCCCTTTAGTGAAACTAAGAGGCCTAAACCAGTTACAGCACAACAATGCACATATCAAGCTCCATGAAGACACTGGTTGGTCAAGGTACAGATCCTTGAACTTAACCCCACTGAGCACCTCTATATTGAAGTGGAGCTCTGACCGCACCCCATACTAGCCTGAAGCCTCTCTAGGATGGTACACCCTGAATAGCTTGCCAGTCACCACAGAGCTAGCCTGATGCTCTTGACACCTCCACCAAGAGGAAGGTTTTGAGATTGGTGCTGTGTCTGTGACCACATAAACTAATGGATGGATTTCCATAAAATTTTAACCAGATGTGGGTCCTGGGACCATGAAGAACTGGTTACATTTTGGGCATGATCCAGATCAGGATCCCGGCCTTTGCTGAAGAGCAGCACTTATTATTACAGGATATAGGAGAGTAAATCTGGAATGGGGAGGTATTTGGCCTGTAGTGTACAATAAAGGTGCACGTTCACGAGTGTGTTTTATCTTTTTTTATCGGTTCATTTTGGCTGAATACAAAGGTTTTCTCATGAAACCACCCCAGCCTATGTGCTTACTATCTCTTATTCACCTGTTTTACATTTTGTTTTGGTTCTGTGTCTGTTTAAAATAACAGTTACAATAACAGGACCACATGACTAAAGAAACGATCTTGCACATGTGTTTACTAATATGTTTACTAATATTTACTAATATCATGGGGCGCGGCGCAGGGGTCAGTGACACTTGCGTACAGGAGTAAGCAAATGGTTTCAGAAAGACCTTATGGTCGATTCTGTCCTATTTCCAAGAGATAATATGATATCAGGTTATGCTGATGTGTCGGATAGTGTTTTTGCTCTGTCCCTTTTGAAAATACTGACCTTACCGTAGGCGGCATGGCGGTGTAGTGGTTAGCATGTCCACCTCACAGCGAGAAGGTTCGATTTCTGGGCTCGGTCGTTTCTGCGTGGAGTCTGCACATTCACCCCGTGCTTGCGTGGGTTTCCTCCGGGTACTCCGGTTTCCTCCCACACTCCAAGGACGGTCCACGTGCAGATTAATTGACTGTTCCAAATTCCTCGAGTGTAAGTGATTTCGTATGAGTGTCTTTCGGCCCTGCGGCGGTCTAGTGGGTTGTTTAGGGTGTACCCCGCCCTCGCCCAGTGTCGGCTGATATAGGCTCCAGCCGCCCCTTATAGGATTAAGCGGTTCGGCGAATGACTGAGAGAGTGAGTGAGTGGAAAGATAAGCCTAGAAATGCTGGAGATGCCAGCAGGGTTCTTGCACTCACCTCTGCGTACACGAACAGGGGTAGAACCAGCACTGCGAGGAGCAGGTCCGCCACGGCTAAACTCACTATAAAGTAATTGGTTGTGGTTTTTAAAGCCTTTTCTCTGTACACACTGAGGCACACGAGCAGGTTCCCGCAGATGATCACCACGATCAGTAAGATCCCAAAGATGAGCGCGGGGAAGTTGTAGCCCGTGCTGGAGATGTGTGAGGTATGGTTGGCGGAAGCACTGAGGTTGGTGGGCATTTCTGTAGAAATCCGGTCCCTGTCCTCGGCGCAACGCGCGTCCCCGCTTCAGCACGAGCCCCCAGCCCGGGGGCAACTGCGCCTGAGGGCGACCCTCTCATCCGCCAGCCGTCTGGAACACTTCCTCTCCGGAACCTGTCTCCTCTGTATCATTATATGCCTCTTTCTCATTCTCTCTTTCCCACATACACACACACACACACACACACACACACGCACACACACGCTGGAGCCTGGCGCGCGTGACGTTCCTTTAAGCGCATTAACGCGCGCCTTACGCGCAAATCACCAAATCCGCGTCTTAACGCAGGAGCGCACTCCAAACTCCAGCGCAACTTTCCTCCTTCTCCCCAGTGTTGCTCACACCCTGTTCCCTGACGTCATAAGACGCACGAATGGCTCACAACACAGCGCGTTACTGCTTCATGGTCCTTGTGCGGGGGTGTTTTCCTCCTCAGGGGCAGGACTGCTGGTTTTCTCCGACACTATGGACAGGACAGCAGTTCTGGGATTATAGCACAGTCAGATATCTAACTAACCCTGAACATTTTTTTAAATTTGTAAATGCATGTTTGTAAGGTTTACTTTAAACAGGGGAGGTGCATGAAGCTGGTAGTCTGTTTAACGCACATCATTTCTTCTGTATGCAGAAGGCTTCTGGCTTCATACATTTCATAATATGGCATGTAGAAATTACATGTGGAAAAAGAAATGAATCGTATACAAAGTCGTGACACCAAACAGAAGCATCAAGCACAAAATCATCTGTGAAGAAATTATGAATCATGTAAAATCACAAATAAAAACTAAATGAATTATGCCACAAGGTTACATCAGATAATACAGGAATTGTGTGAAAAATAAATCACAAGAAAAATAAATAATGTTTGAAGCATCACAAGTAAAATAAATAAACCATGTAAAAAAAAAGTCACTAAAGAAATAAATGCATAATTTAAAAAATGTAAAAATCACAAGAAAAGTGAAAGGACCATATAAAAATAATAAACAAACAAACAAACAAATAAATAAATATTAATAATAATACTATTAATAATAATAATAATAATAATAATAATAATAATTATATATATATGGATGGCAGTGGTTAGCATGGATTTCCGTCTTGTACTCTGGTTTCCTTCCACAGACCTAAAACATGCACTGTAAGTTGACCAGCTGTTCCAAATTGCCCCTAGGTGTGAGAGTGAGTGTGAATGGTTGTGTGCATGTCGGCCTGCAATGGCATGGTGAGCTGTTCAGGGTGTGCACCGGTTTCACCCAGAGTCGGCTGAGATAAGCAACCCTAAGCAGCTTAGAAAATGAATTAATGATATATATATATATATATTCATCATGTTAAACAACAACTGAAACATAAGTCATGCTAAAATTGCATGTGGAAAAAAGGCTTTTCACACAAAAGGCAAAACCACACAAAAAATATAACTAACCTGGTGTGAAAAAAAAAGGTGTGGGGTGTGTATGCAGACGGAGTGTGTGGAGAAGGGTATCTGGTGTTTTGATTGTGATTGTGTACAGTCTTGGTAAACTGAGTTTCTACGTGTGTGACTGTTGTATTTCATATTACTCGCTCTTGACACTAGCTCCTGCTGGTGATTTCCATATGGTCCTAAATATAAATTGTGAAGATGGCTTTCTGCTGGTGATATGAACTCTTTTACTAAAATAATGCTTGATTGCACTCAGATTGCAATTTTCCTCCTCAGTTAACGGATATTTCTGTAATATATCAACCTTTTCTCATTAACCTTCTGGCATAGTTTTTGTCTTTTCTGCTGGTGATTAAAGGTGGTTACAAGACTAAATATCACCAGTGTCACTGATGAACTATAGCATATTTTTCTGCATGAATGTATCTGTAGTTTTATCAATCAGCACAGGTGGAAGAAGTTCACATCAAGAAATCTTTCGGTAAAACTTTAGTCATTACTCAGGTTTAAATGTTAAAATACATACACTTTTTAACTGACAATAAATCAGTGCCACTGATTCACAGAAAGTTTGAGCCAATCATATGAAAATAGTTAATAAAGTTGCTAACAAACACACCACCACCGACAAAAACACAACTTTCTTGGCAGTGGTTAAAATTTAGTTAAATAAAATATTTAGCTTTAAAATATCATTGCAACGTCCATGTTACTGTAATAGTGTAGAATAGTACCAGTACTGGTCACACTCACAGCATTTGTGTGTAATGTAATACATTAAAGAGATACAGAGCTTATTTTAACATAAATGACCATAAAAACACTATACTGGACAATTTTCCCCTGGATTACTAGCGGGGGCTGAACCAATGCGGAGCAACCATTTTTCCCAAAAGTGACGTGAAGTCGTTGGGCCGGGTCATCCAGTGCAAGTAAACAATCAGCGAGTGACATTTTAGGAGATAAAACTCCCTGCACACTAAAGGCTCTTGCCTTTTACTGGTTCCTTTTGGCTTACTTTACTTACTGGTTCTTTTTGGAGTCCGGTTTTAGACGTAAAAGCTTGGGCTTTGTGCCAAGTAGTTCTGTCTGGAGGTCACACCGATATTATTCGGCTTGAGGTGGTCTTTACAGACTGCTGAATTGTGTTGGAAAGGAAACGTTTTCAGAGTACAGCCTGTGCCGATGTTCTGTTATGTTTTCCGCGATTTCTGTGCTTGTTGTTTGTATGCTGTGAACTCAGACATTTTCCTGGCAACACAGTGCAGCACTGGCCCATACTGTGTTATCTTAGACACGCAGCCCATCCAATAGGACAAAACAATGAATTCATGTCACTTCCAGGACTGGAACAGCCAGTGAAGAAGGCAACATGTCACTGCGCATACCTAGTAGTAGTAATAATACTGTGGCAGAACTCTCACGTACTTGACAAGAAGCAAGGACTGACATTGCCTGACAGAACCGCTGATGTCATGACATGATCGTTTAAACAGCCACTAATACAAATTCACCACAGGTGCCCTTTAAGCTGTATCCTATCTAAAAATGCTGCTTTAGATCTTTTCAACACACTCAGTAATGACAATTAATATCTATTTCTTTAGACGGTATGGCAGCACCGTACCACATCCACCTCGCATCAAGACGGTCCCGAGTCCAAGCCCTCTGCTCGGAAATGGCGTTTCTGAGTGGAGTTTGCCTGTTCTCCTCATGCTTGCGTGTGTTTCCTTTAGGTACGCCGGTTTGCTCCCACGTTCCAAAGACATGCACATTATGCCAGTTGGATATTCTAGGTTGCCCCTAGTCATGAGCGAGAGTGTAAAAGGTTGTATGGTTTGTGTTGGATCCTGTGATGAACTGAAGAGCTGATGAGGGTGTACTTTTCTCTCAGAGTTGGCTGAGTTGGGTCAGAAAATGAGATGAGATTAAATGAAATATTTTTTTTATCGTGCCTCTCAAGAAGTGATTCCTTGCCACTTTCGCCTCTGGCGTGCTGTTAAATCTACATCCGAATTTCTATAAAGCAGTTTTGTAACAGTGTCTGTTGTTAAAAATGCTATACAGCAAAAGTGGAATTAAATTAAAGCCTGCGTTAAGCTTGACAGCCATTCAGAACATGGAGAACGCGGCTCACTACCACAATGTACACACAGTATAATTATAACATCGGCTTTGTTTAATGATGGTAATAACAGATCACTCATTTAAAAATGATCCATTTATCGAGCAAAAATGCGCCTCCTTTCCTCCTTCATTCAGAGAAGTGTGACATAAAATGTGATCTTACTTTAAAACATGTCTGAACAAGGCACATCATCATATAGCCGCCATTTCAGGTGACCATATAGATCTATAGGTACTAAAAATAAGTTTGGCATGAGAGAGATACCTGATGAGGTTCCTTTAAACAAGCAGAAATGCAACAGTTAAAAATAAAAATGCTTTGTGAGAGATTATCATTCACTCATTCATTTATTTTATAAGCCGCTTAATCCTAATTAGGGTCGTGGGGAGGCTGGCGCACTTCTCAGCTGACTCTGGACGAGGGTGGGGTGCCCATCGCAGGGCAACCATTCACACTCACTCTCACACCTAGGGGTAATTTGGAACCAGCAATTAGCCTACTGTGCATGTTTTTGGACTGTGAGAGGAAACTGGAGTACCCTGAGGAAACCCACACAAGCACGGGGAGAACATGCAAACTCCACACAGAAACGCACGAGGCCGGGAATCGAACCCTGCTGAGAGGCGGACATGCTAACCACTGCGCCACCGTGCTGCCAGATTATTTACTTTTAAATAAAAATAAAATGATTATTTTCTACATTTCTACTTGCTATATTTTTTTCTCTTCTAGGTCTCAGAAATAATATTTGCTAATATGATGGCTGGGTTGTCCGCTAGTCAAGAAAAGCCATCAGCCTCAGGCTCAGAATGTACGTACTGTATTATAGTAGCACCCAGGTGCTCATTTTATAGCAGCATATGCATACAGATTGTTATGTTAGTGCTATTTTTGGATCAATAGCTTTGTTAAAAATTGAGAATATGTGACACACAGTGTGGATATGAAGTGATGCTTCAGCAGATGTTATGGTGACAAAATGCATGTGCATTGAGCCCTGTTATACTATTTAATGTCTCCATAGAGAACTACTGAATCCTTATGGAAACAATCTATAATCTTATAAGATATAACTAATCTAAAAAATCACGACACACGTGCATATCACTTTATTAAATGAAGGGTTCGTGCTCATACCACTCAATTTGGCAGGTTTATAATATTTATCTGGCGCTATAATACGATTTCATGTCAGAACATCGAGCTGTGGTATGAACTCAAATACTCAGAGACAGAAGGATTCCAAAGAGTCAAGCGGTGACTTTTTACCCTTCCCACTGGTCTTTTCTTTAGCTTTGGTCGATGTGTTTTGTCACGCCTCTAAAACCCTAAGGCAGACATTAATCAATCCAGGTTCCTCAAATGAATCAAACCTGGCAATGTAATAGCACACCATGTCCAACACCGACTATCCTAGATACCACCAACCCCAGAGAACGAAAGAGACATGAAGGCAGAAATGTCTTCGACAGCTAATGTTAAGTCTGTTTGTATTGTAGTGAAGGGATGATGAACAGTGTTGAATTTGGAATTAGAAATTCGGAAGAGAGCGAGAGCACACAGCCATAACCAAGGGTGCAGTAATGAAACCTTCTTTTTAACCCTGTTCTGAATCTAACATCACATTTAAACGTAGTTGTTTGCTTGATTCTGTACATTTGTTTGATTCTGGTCGGCACGGTGACTTAGCAGTTAGCACATCCACCTCACAGCAAGAAAGTCCTGGGTTTGAGTTCCGGGCTTGGAGAGGGCGTTTCTGTGTAGAGTTAGTTTGTTCTCCCTGTGCTTCTATGGGTTTCCTCCAGGTACTCCGGTTTCCTCCCACAGTCCAAAGATATGCACAATAGACTACTTGGTTGTTCCAAATTGCCCCCAGGTGTGAGTGTTGATAGTTGTGTGTGTTTTGGCCCAGTGATGGTCTGGTGAGCTGTTCATGATACACCTCGCCTTCGCCCAGCGTTGGCTGAGATAGGCTTCAGCCTCTCCCTGACCCTACAGTAGGGTTTAGCGGTTTGGTGAGTGAGTGAGTGAGTGAGTGAGTGGGAGGGAGTGGTTGGTTGTGTTGGTTGGTTTTTATACATTTCATTTTACACAGTGGTGGAAGAGGGGTCAATACAGGAGCTAATTATTAAGGAAGAAAAAAAGGGATGTCATAGCTATTGTATTAATGTTACTTAAGTACCGTTCCCCTGTATGTATCCCAATATAGATTGTTAATAGAATATTATGTAACCCGGTTTTGAGATCTTGGACTTTTTGTTTTAACAGTCCACATGTACTCTAGAGCACCATGCCATGGAAGCCCAGTTTAGGTTTGTTGGGGTCAGTGTTGCATTTTAAACATTGAGCAAGCAAATATAAATGAGAATATAAATTTCAGAACATAAAACATTTTGTTCTGTCTGTTTTTTCTCATTTTGTTTCCTCTCACAACTGGGCATCCCAGGCGATAGGCTGAAAGACCTTATGTGTTTCTGCGTTCCTCCTTTTTAACCCTTTCCAGGCAATACTTTAAGAAAGAGAGCTGCATGGTGGCATAGTGGTTAGCACGTCCTTCTCACAGCAATAGGGTCCTGAAACAGGCATTTCTGTGTGGAATTTGCATGTACTTCCTGTGCTTGTGTGGGTTTCTCCTGGCTAGTCTGGTTTCCTCCCACAGTCCAAAAACATGCACGTTGGGCTAATTGGCTGTTCCAAATCACCCCTAGGTGTGAGAGTGAGTATGAATGGTTGTGTGAGTGTTGGCCCTGTGATGGCCTGGCGTGTTGTCCAGGGTGCACCCCACCCTCACCCAGAGTCGGCTGATATGGGCACCAGCCTCCTTGCGACTCTAATTAGGATTCAGCTTAGAAAATAAATAAATTAATGAGTCCGGTTTCCTCACACAGTCCAAAGACATGCTGTTCCAGATTGCCACTCAGTCTGTTTGTGAGTGTGAATCATTGTGTGTGTTGCCCTGTGATGGACTGGTTTATGTTCTGGGTGTACCCTGCCTTTCCTCATCAAACCTTGCATGCATCATTACAGCCTATCGTTTTGCAGAATGCTACATTAAGGTTTCCTGGATTTGTTGTCTATAAGCCTCTGTCGCCGGAGCTTAGCCTTCACACCCTGTGTTGACGACCTGTACCATGTGAGTTTTAAGCGCAGTAGAGGTGGAGGTGACACACAGCCTACATTTTCTCTGTGTCACATGCACACACTCTTTCAGTACTGAAACAATTTGAAGAAAATGTGCCTTACAAAAAACTAGAAGCAGTGTGTAAAGCTTTGTGGATTGGATGTCCCAGTGATAGTACCCCTCTCTGTGACATCATCACAGAGTATGTAGGTCAATCAGTAGGTGATGATGTCACAGACTGTATGTTATGTAACATGTGGACGAGACATCATGACAAAGAGATGGAGAAAAAAAGGTGGAGGAAAAGGAAGAATGTCTGGCTGCTGGTGGAGTACCACTTAGTGATCTATCTATTACAACCAAAATAATATTCATAATAATAATGACCCTTGAGAACCTCCTCTAGTGAGCTTCTAATTGAACATCTAATGTCTTAGGCTTGGCTGGTGTATGGCAATACCATCCATTCACTCAGTAGGGTTTTCTTTCTTTTTTCTTTACTTTCACTTGTGGCTGGCCAAAGCCCAGATTCTGGTAGAAATCTCTTAAAATTGGTAAATGTAAAAACAACAACAACAGCAACAACATCTTTCCAAAACTTTTTTCTGAGAGTGCATATTCTGCATTATGCTTTCAGGTTGTCTGGCAGGCTCTGGCACAGGAAGCTCTGTGCAGGTATATGGAAGAATGAACTGAGTAAATATTAGAAATTCTTTAAGCAAATGTGTCACAGTCAGTCAAACAACTGAAGCTGAAAGGAGATTGGCTTCTATGTCAGGGACAGTGATCCTCGCAGTGCCCTGACAGGAACATCACTGAATATCTGGGGAGAGATCTTAAACATGCTTTGCACACAAGACCGCCCAAGAATATCTCTGAACTGCAAGGAGGAAACATTCTACCAGGAAGAATGGAAGAGTTTTTGTGATTTTTATTCTGTTAAAATGGCATGAAATGAGAATAGAGGACTGACTACAATAAAGCATTTTCAAGCTGTGATACCTATTAAATGGGGTGTTACTAAGTTTCGAATTAGTAGGAGGTTAAAACCTTTCCACTTGCTGCTGTATTATTGTTTAATTTGATCAAATTTAAAACAACACTGCATAAACAATTGTAAAAAAAAAAAGGTGTGTTTGCTTTTTAACACTTCAAAATTCAACCAAATATGTACTATCGCTGGATGAGAGAGCAAAAATATTACACTTGACCAGAATATTACAGTATCCCTCCTTTGAAGTGTAGTGGTATTGGTCACTCTTACAGTGTAATTCGTGTGTAATGTAATACATTTAAGAGATACAGAGCTTATTTTAACATAAATGACCATAAAAAACACAACTGGGCAATTTTATCCCATGGATTACTAGCAGGGGCTGAACCAATGCTGAACGGGTTGTCTGGCGCAAGTAAACAAGCAGCGAGCAACATTTTAGGAGACAAAACTCCCCGCATACTAAAGGCTCTTACCTTTCTTACTGGTTCCTTTAGGTGAACCTCTGCTCCCATCCGCTGTCATCCTTTAACTTTTTATGAAGAATATTAGACGTAAATGCTTGGCCTTCGTATCAAGTAGGTCTGCCTGGAGGTCACGCCGATAAGCAGGTCAGGTTGAAGTGGTCTTCACACAATACTGAATTGCGTCCAAAAGGTAACGTTTTCAGAGTACAGCCTGTGCTAATGTTCTGTTATGTTATCCGCGATTTCTGCGCTTGTTGTTTGTATGCTTTGCACTCCACCATTTTCCTGGCGACACAGTTGAGCACTGGCCGATAATATGTTCTTAGACTGGTGTCTGCTGCACGCAGCCCAGCCAATAGGACAAAACAACCAATCCGCGTCACTACCAGGGCTGGAACAGCCAATGAAGAAGGCAACATGTCGCTGCGCATGCCGAGTAGTAGTAGCAGTGTGGCAGTACTCACACATACTTGACAAGAAGCAAGGATTGACGTTGCCTGACGGAACCACTGATGTCATATTGTGATTGTTTTAAAGAGCTAGTAATACAAATTCACCACACGTACCCTTTAAAGATTATGTTGTTTTATATATACACTTACTCACCCACCCTCTCACTCATTTTATGAATCGCATAATCCTCCTAGGGTTGCAGGAAGGCCGGAGCCTATATCAGCCAACACTTAGTTACAACTCAACAGACCACACAGGGCAACACACACCCTAATTCACAATTACATTCATACCTAGGGGCAATTTGGAACAGTTAATTAGCCTAATGTGTATGTCTTTGGACTGTAGGAGGAAACCGGAATACCAGGAGGAAACCCATGCAAGCACGAGAAGAACATGCACACTGGACACCGAGCCCGGGACCTGCCGCCTATGTGTGTGTGTGGGTGTGAGTGTGTGTGGGTGTGGGTGTAATAAAAGTGAATGAGTAAAAATAGTACTATAATAGCAGATTCAATTTAAACTCCAGTATTTTGTAATAGAAAGCAGAATGACTGTACAGTCACTGATTATCTCTCGTTAATCCTTTCTTTCTCCTCCCATAAGTTAAGGCATGTAAGAAAATCTAATTTCTTAAATCAAAGGTATAGCTCATGACTTCTCCCCAACAAAACATGAAGCTGCAGCTTATAGATATATACACAATACACTGTACAGATGAAAATATAACCAGACGTCCTCCATCGGTTGGTAAAATTAAAATAATCCATCAGTCCTCTGAACTTTACACTGTACTGGTGAGGGCAGTTTGGGACAGATGAGGAATTTTAATCTATATGACTAACACTTTCTCACTTGCCCAATGGCGGCCGAGATGGGCGTCAGCCTCCCCGCGACCCTAATTAGGATTAAGCTGTTCAGAAAATGAACAATGAATGAACTTTCTCACTAGGAATCTTGTGCAGCGCGCACACACACACACACACACACACACACACACACACACACACAGAGCTATTTTAATCATGCCTTTTTCAGCTCACTAACCTCAATTTAGCTCCTCTAATTATGTATTATTGAGATTTCTGTTCAAACCATCAGACTCAAACATTTCTACTCCCGTCCATGCAGCGCCCTAGAGCTGTGAGGAAACATAGTAGTCTAGTCCATAGACGCTATCTCTGTCTAAAACCACAGGATATAGACTAATGTCTTCAATAAGCACGCAACAATAAGGCTTTTTTTATTTGGCCATGATTTTCTTATTAGCGTGATGACACACAGAACAAAAGCATCAATTAGGCAGTACATATTCACAGCCTGGATGGTGGTTGGTGCTGCACTATGTGTGTGTGTGTGTGTGTGTGTGTGTGTGTGTGTGTTCTTGCAATACTTCATATTGAGGACACAAATATGTGTTTAAGCAACAGAGTGAGGATGTGAAGACATGTTCGGGGGCAGTGGTGGCCTGGTGGGAGGGTGCTGGTCTACTGATCCAAAGGTCAGGGGTTCAAGCCCCACTGTCACCAAGTTGTCACTGCTGTGCTGCTAACTGGTTATGAAAGGCCAGTCATGTTTCTCACTGTTTGTGGTGAGAGGCGTGTAAAACCAATTTTAAAAAGAGTAGGCCATTGGAAAAAAAACATTTCTGGCCTGGCGAGCCGTCCAGAGTGTACTCTACCTGCGCCCAGAGTCGGCTGAGGTGGGCACCAGCCACCCGCGACCCTAATTAGGATTAAGCGGTTCACAAAATGAATGAATGGATGGAAGACATGTGCACTGGTACTCACTTCTTTGATGGACTGTTTGTTCAGGATAGAATTAGGATTTGGTTACGTTAGGGTTAGGCATTTGTCTGTAGTGGATAAGGTTTAGGTTTCTCTCTCTCTTTCTCTCTCTCTCTCTCTCTCTCTCTCTCTCTCTCTCTCTCTCTCTCTCTCTCTCTCTCTCTCT
>JAOUQZ010000010.1:18060101-18071026 GCA_028564935.1 Neosilurus hyrtlii | reverse complement strand
GCTCCAGCCTCCCCTGAGCAACGGCAGGTTATGCCCTGAACAGCTCGCCAGACCATCACAGTGCCAACACACAATCATTCACACTCACACTTCAGGGCAATTGAGAATATCCAATCAGCCTAATGTGCATGTTTTTGGACTGTGGGAGGAAACTGAAGTGCTTAGAGGAAACCCACACAAGAATGAGGAGATCATGCAAAATCCACCTAGAAACACCCTGAACCAAGCCTGGGATACCATCCCAGGATCCCCTTGCCTTTATTTAAATAATTTCATGTCATCAAAAGCATGTTCTTATTTACAATGGTAACCTGGCACAAGCCTTTTGTGATCACCAGATCATTTTACAACTGTGTATTTTGTTTTCTCAGGTTGTCTTTTGTTCTGTGAATAAAAAGAAATAGAGAAATTCAGAAAACAGTTAACACTTTGTCATGGTACTGTATGTGTAAAATGTTTGAGAATTTTATAATAATTGAAAAATCCAGCCAATCCGACCTGTGTTTCCAGGTGGACGGGAGATGGATCCGGCTGACCTACCGCAGTTAGTAGTGATGGAGAGTTTTATAAAGGAGTCTTTGCGGTTTCATCCTGTGGTGGATTTCATCATGAGGCGAGCGCTAGAAGACGACATCATTGAAGGCTACAGAGTGAACAAAGGCACAAACATCATTCTGAACATTGGACGGATGCACAAGAGCACAGAGTTCTTTCCCAAAGCCAATGAATTCAGTTTGGAGAACTTTGATAACAATGTAAGTAGGAAGGAGACCTTTATAATTTTCTAAATGTCTGCATAAATATGATTTACAACATCATCAGCTTTTCACACACGTGAAAAAATGTAGTCAAAGACAACTGAATTACACAAATGAGACAAAAATATTACACGTGAGGATTAACGTATTGAGGGAAATGATCCAATATTACATATCTGTGAGTAGCAACATTCTGTCGATCAGTTCTGCACATTGACTTGGAGGGTTTTTAATCCATTCCTCTTTACAGAACAGTTCCTATTGGATAAAGGTCCGGACACTGTCATGGTCATTCTAAAACATTACATAATTTTTTTAAACCACTCTTTTGTAGAAGGATTTATGTCTTTAGGGTCGTTGACTTGCTGCATAATCCACTTTCTCTTGAGATTCAATTCACAGAAAGATATACTGATATTTTCCTTCAGAGTTCACTGGTATAATTCAGAATTCATTGTTTCATGAATGATGACAAACACTACCACCAGCATGTTTCACAAATGACATAAGGATTTTATGATGGAATGCAGTGTTTTTCTTCTACAAACTTAGCATTTCTCACTAAAAAAAAAAGAAAAAAAACAAACAAAACACTTTTTGGTCTCATCTGTCAAAAAAATGTTTCCAATAGGTATATGGCTTGTAAGTTTGATCTGTAACAAACTATAGAAGGGTAGCATTGTACGTTTTGGAGAGCAGTGGCTTTCATATTGCAACCCTGCCATGCACACCACTTTTGTTCAGTATTCTCCTGGTGGGGACTTGAGAACATTTACATTAGAGAGGCATTTACTTCGGTTCCTTTCTAGACCTCCTGGACTATTATACACCTTGTTCTTGGACTGAACTTTGTTGGTCGATCACTCCTAATGAGGGTAACTATGGTATTGAATTTTCTCTGTCTGATGTTGGATTGGTGGAATCTAAATTCTTTAGATATGGTTTTGTAACCTTTTTCCACCCTGATGAGCATCAACAACACCTTTTCTGAGGTCCCCAAATATCTCCTTTTTTCATGCCATGATATACTTCCACAAACATGTGCTGTGAAGGTCTGATCCTAGCTGTTTAAATTATACAGGGTGCTCAGTCCCACCTGATTGTCATCCAATTTATTGAAAACACCTGTCTCCAAATTTCAAAATTCTACTAAATTTTGATACTTACTGATATGTAATATTGGATTATTTTCCTAAATGAATAAATGACCAAGTGTAAAATTTTTGCATCATTTATTGGACTGGGTTCTCTTTATCTCCTTTCATTAATGTGATGTTTTAGGTCATATATTGCAGAAATATATACGGTTATAAAAGGGATCACAAACTCTCAAGCACTACTGTAGATTTAAAACACATTTCTCTTTTGTCTTGTGGATCACTATTTATCAACAGGTACAGTAACTGCTACCCAACTGCATGCCATATGCTTTAAAAAATACTTGCAGGCACTTTTTCTTAGCAGTAATGTCAGAATATTGTATTTAATGAACCTGGGGGGGAAAAAATCAGTGTTGACCTATACTCTTGAACTCCCAGGTGCCGAGTCGTTTCTTCCAGCCATTTGGCTGTGGCCCACGTGCCTGTGTAGGGAAGCACATAGCCATGGTGATGATGAAGGCCATACTGGTGACCGTTTTGTCGCAGTACACAGTGTGTCCTCAGCCCGGCTGTACCGTCAACACCATCAAGCAAACCAACAACCTCTCACAGCAGCCCGTAGAGGAGGACACACAGAGCCTGGCCATGAGGTTCATGCCACGCAAACCGAGCTCAGACAAGCAATAATGAGCCTCTGGATTGGTATAACATTGTATCAATGCAGCAGAGTGGAAAGAATTGTAATTATCATTCAAACATCCTCGTTTACACGTGTTCTAATAAATTTAAGGGGGAAAAAAAACAGAAATGAGAAACTGGAAAATTTAACAACTAACGTAACGTGATTATCACTTAGTGGCTTAAAAAATAAGTTAATAATTAATAGAACTAAATGGAGTATTTCACTCCTGTAGCAAATTTGTGTTATACATTCATCAAAACACAACAGTGTTTTCTCACATAAATCAGTCTGGTTATAATATTAAGGTATGAAGTGTAAGAACAAACTGCAGCTTTCTCATTTTTCAAGTGTAAATATATAGCTCTGGTTGTAGTTAGTTTAGTGTTTTTTAAACAGAGTTATTACCAAATTAATTTCAAATATTACATTTTAAACTTATTTATAGAATGTGACCCATGCTGGCAAAAGGAGTCGAAATGCACACAGGCTAATTATAAACTAGTAACTAATAAAGTGAAATTGTGATTTTAAATATAGAGAGACCATCATAAAGACACCATCTAGTGATTCCTTCGCTAGTCAATATGCAGGAGATGACTGACTTTGAAAATACCCTCATTCTTATTAGTAAAATAAGGGCAAATTGAAACTAAGGGCAAAAGTTTGCCAGCTTTCCAGCAAAATGAACAATGAGAGGCGATGCAAGCAACAGGCAGTGGGCAGCCTTAATACTTAACTGCTCATTTGTATAAAAATGTATAAATGTATGTTGCTGTGGATAAGTACATCTGCCAAATGCCATAAATGTTATGCAAATGCAATGTAAAGTGGGAGGGTAAGCTGAGCTGAACTCTAACATTACGAGGTTTGAGCAATAACCAATCAGTTTATAGATACTATTGATTCACAGATGCCGTATGTCCTTCACTGGCAAAGTGTTGTGTGTATTGTACTGTGTTGTGTATTCTGTATTGTGTGTATTGCATTGTGTTGTGTGTATTGTGTGTATAGCATTGTGTGTATAGCATTGTGCTGTGTATACTGTAGTGTGTATTTCGTGTATTGCATTATGTGTATCATATACTGCGTTGTGTGTATTGCATTGTGTATTGCGTGAATTGCATTGTATATTGCGTTGTGTTTATTGCGTTGTGTATTGCGCTGTGTATATTGCAGTGTGTGTTGTACATTGTGCTGTGTATACTCTAGTGTGTATTGCATTGTGTATTGCGTTGTGTGTATTGCATTGTTTTGTTTTGGAACATTTGGAAAATTACTGGATTTTTCTCAAAACAGACATGGGCTTCAAACAAACGTAGCCCGGTCATTCTTTGTCTGATTCCCAAAATCCTACATCAGTGTGAGGATATTCAAAAAATTTTGTCATTGTGACACATTCTGCCACACGGGCCACAAAAAATTCACATTATAACAAATGTGTGTTTCTTTTATTGTATACTTACCTGCTTTGGGGGAAATACTCATGTACTGTGTTTTCAGTAATAATCCACCACAAGGTTCAATAATAAAACATATTTAACTCATCTGCACATACAGTGTCTAATAGACTTATTAAGTCTATTTCCTCTACAGCTATAAGAAGACATGGCTCCTTCATTAATGGACTTTCATAAGACATACTGCTATAATTAATACAGGAACCAATGAAGTGTGTGAATATGTAACATTTCCTGTTCAAACAAAGAAAAAAATAAAGAAAAAAAAGGCTTAAAAATATGAAAACCAATAAATATACGTTTATATATACACATATAGTGTGACACTTAGTGTGAAATTAGTTCAATTAGAAAAAAACAACACCATTAGGATTAGAAAGCAGTTCATTAAAGAAACAGCTGATAGATATTGCTTTACAGTCAGTCATCACTTCAAGGCTTCTTCAATCCTAATCTTCACTCATACCGAATTAGCAGAAAGACTCTAAGACATTTCAGTTGATTGATGCTCAGTGTTCTTGCAGGACTCTCTGACAGTGATAGAGGAGACAGTCTGGGAAAGCAGGCAGAGGAGAACGCAGCCATGCAGCCATAGAGGCACCATGTACACGACAGTGAATCAGACAGGGGGCGCCACTCAGCAGACGACAGGCCACGATGCCCTCCGAACCTGAACATACAGTATAAATAAGAATTATTCACAGGCGAGGTGAACATTGCTGTTAGTTTCTCAGATGGAACCCTGAGGTATTATTCAGTGATATCCACCGAGCCTGAGGTAAACATTTGTTCCAGTATAATATTGCAAAGGGAATATAAACAGGCAATAAGATTTTAAACTTTTTAATGAAGTATTATCCCGATTTTGCAGGGTGGGTAATTGTAATTATTACTGGTAATTTAAGAGATTTTCACATTTCTGATTGGTGGAAAACCATCAAAGAATCCCTAATATTGCATCGCTGCCATTGGGTAACTGGCACGATATTACTGCAGCGATGTTCCTCATAGATATCATATAATATAGGCAGGTTGTGCCCCAGAGCATCTTGCCGAAGCACTACAGCCCTCAGTTTGTAAAATTCATTTCACTTTTTTCACTATTTATGTTTCTGTAAATTTACAGATTGAGATATATATTTAAAAAAATTAAATGAAGTTTACAGCTCAGGTCCGCAGTGCTTCTGGAATGGTGGAGCCATTTGCCGAGGGGCGTAGCTATCTATTGTATGATATCTGTTTATCCTCTCCCCTGTTATCCCAGATAAAATGGCTGCCCACGTTTTAGACTTCTTAAACATCCTAAAAACCTGATAAAGTCGTGTTTGGTGGGGAAAAGGTCTTATTCTTAAAAATAAATATAGGTTTTTTCTATCAAATACTTCAATACTTTGTTGCCTTTTTCATCGAGGATGAATTGAAAAAGGTGCTAAGTGTACAGCAGACCAACCTCGCAGACCTCACTCTGATGCTAACTAGCTCACTAACAACATGGCTGATGTATTGTGAAGAAAAGGACACATTCAAATACATAAACTCCCTTTATTTACTAACTGCGAGTTCAAACATATTTAAAAAATATATTATTATTATTATTTGATGGATTATTTAAAATGGATATTATAGGTGGATTTCAATACTGTCATACACATTACGTTTACCAGAGTACATACAGCAAACATCAGACACAAGACCGACGCTACTCGGGATATCGTGTGTATTCAGAACATACCGAAAGTTCCCGCCATCTTACCAGAGACAACTAGGCTTTATACATGCAAACATGCTGCAGGATTGAGAAATTTTGCTTCGTTTTGAACTTCATCTTTAGTCATATTGTTATAGTTGCTGGTAAAATACAATGATACAAGTAAAATTAAACAAATATTTGGACACTTGAGTTTTTTTTCTGGAAAAGAGAATAAAGAATAAAGAAAGCAATAATACTTAAAAGTTAAATGTTTTTCCTATCGCTTTAGAGACACTATTTCGCTTGTTGGAGCAAGTTGAGACAACACTCAACACGGATTTTAGTCCTTGGTAATATGGCAGCCACCAAAAGCATATCATGCGAGGGTCTTGTCTGGTTTTGTGTTTATGTCTATGGTGGCTAATAAGGTTATTCTCCCTCACAAGCCTCTTCCAAGTACCTGGCTCTACCTAGTGGCACGGATAATGATCACAAACACTTCACACTGCTACTTACACATTCTGTATTAATAAAAAATAAATAAATAAAAACATTTGAATGAATAAAAAAATATAGAGAATTCTATAATTCCACTAAGGCCAAATAACAACCCCCTTGATGGAATAATTCTCCATATCCTACTTTGCCTCATTTAATAATTACTTATTATTATTATTAATATTAATAATTCAAAAGTATTTGATGGTAAGAGTTTTTTCCAACAAACATGACTTTATCGGCCAGCTACGAGGAACAGCCCGCAGTTCTTGACTCTTCCATAAAATATCTGATAAATAAGATGTAGATTTCTTTCATTTTCTAAATTTTTATTAAAATTTTAAAAATGTTTTATTTCTCACAATTCATGGAGTGTGAATTGAATCAAATGCACTTATTCCACTCACTCTCACCATACAAGACTTATAGCATGGCTTCTTGTGCCTTTTCAATACGAGCTTGTGGAATAACTTAATTATCCTGAGATAGTGAACCAATCACATCGCATCATTTCCAATATATTAAGTTCCAATATACAATGAAAATCCTAAAAATGATGCCCATAATACAGCTAAAACTGACTATAGGACTCATTCTTCATATTTAAGGGGAGGAAATCATCTTCAGACAGTAGCACGAGCTTGTGCTCTTACCAATGATGTGCACTGTGTGGAGTCGGAGCCTCTCCTCAAGAGCATTTAGAGTGGTTATGAGAGGACCTCTAGCACCTGTCAGCAGCTTCAGATTCTGCTTCACGTCATTAGAGAAGGACAGCCACAATTTCCCATACTCCTCTGTGCTCAATCTGAGTGGCCTGTTGGAAAAACACTTTAAGCACATTTCAACAATTCATTTTTTCTATTGCACATAGAAATAAGCATTTCTATTTTCACCAGATTATTAAACATGAAAACTAAATATATACATAATGAAGAATTATTTTTCATTACCTTCCCAGGTGTTGCTGTGTGGTGTTTGTGCTTGAGTGGGTTTCCTCCAGGTTCTCTGGTTTCCTCCCACAGTCCAAAGACATGCACACAATCTAACTGACTGCATGTGTAAGTGTGAGTGTGAATGGTTGTGTGTGTTGGCCCTTCGATGGTCTGGCAGGCTGGTTAAGGTGCACCCCACCTTCACCCAGTGTTGGCTGAGATAGGCTTTACCCTCCCCCTGACTCTTATAGGATTCAGCAAATGAATAATGTATTTTGCAAATGAGATGTATTTTATTACATGTTAAAAAGTCCCAGTGGGCCTCATTGAACCATCATTCAGTAAAGATGACCCAAACTAAAATTTATTGCTGGATGAACAAAACATTCCAGAAACACTGATTTTCTTCTTATTCGTGGGTGTATGCAGTGTAGGTCTCCTGCAGAGTGCAAAGGGTGTTACTTGCACAACTCATTTGCATCTAGTGACACTCACAAAACGCCATAAAAGGTCAAGTACACAGACAGATGGGAGCATAAAATGAACACTGAGAGTAAAGTGTAAAAGTGAAGTAGAAATTATTGTGGCTCTCCGTCTACGGCAAAAATAATATTTAATAAATTATATCATTAATAAAAATCATAAGCAAGCATTAGATATTCTGTCAGCAGAGGCATTTGTGTTATTAATAATTGAATAATTAGGTTTATTGGCTCGTTCCTGTAAAAGAAAACTAGTTTTAAAAAAATTAGACAAGAATATGAGTGTTTATTTTCATTTTTATGAACGAGTGTTACTTCATTTTTATGAAATCCAAATTTCGCACACTAATGAAGAATTTACAGACAAAATAAACCCCAACAGTGTCACCTCCTGCTGTAATATGATTCTTACAATTAAAAAAAAAAAAAAACAACGTCATACAGACTCTGTATGAAAACTCTCTCACAGCGTTAAAGATTCCTTTAAAAATTTCCTGGATTCACAATTCGAATCAGATCAGCTGTACAATCTAATGAAGTGCTACCTGGGCCGTACTCCACACCTCTAAGACTAGAAGTACTGCCTAGCGGTTATAGGCCTCTGCACTGGAAGGCCGCAGTGGCCTTGACCCTTCATCTTATTTGCGCAAAGGAATAAAAACTCACTATAATCTATTCAGAAATGTTTTGTGTAAAAGCTGCTAACAACAAAACAAATAGACAGACAAACAAACCAAAGCTGATAAGAACATGAGCTCCCTGATGGACGTAATAAATCCGTTTATGTCCAGCTTGCTAAACGAAGCCCACTGAGAGAAACGAGAGTTCATGTAAAGCACTAAGCTGGTGAGTGCAGGTCATACCTGATGAAGTCAACAGTGGAGAGTTTGCCAGTGAATAGCAGTGTGTGTAAATGTCCGGTCTGCGTTTGGTACGACACAGATCCTCTGAAGGTCACTTGAATGTGTGGTCTCTCCATCAGCAGCGTGTAACGACACACCGAGGAATCCCTGCCGTCCAGGCACTCCATCACATTTCCTCTTAGACTTGCCATCTATAGGGAGTGGAAGGGTTTGTAAGAGTTAAAATGGTCGTTTGGATATTTGATTGACACAAATAGTAAAAATTCAGACATTCATTATTATTATATTAACCAAAAAAAAATCTACTTTTTTTTTTTTAATTATCTAATAAATCGTTATACCACTGCACTGCCAAGTGCTGCTCCACCTGTCTCTAAATATTACTTGGTTAAATGGCGCCTGTGGTGAATTTGTATTACTAGCTCATTAAAACTATCACATATAACATCAGCGGTTCCATCAGGCAACGTCAGTCCTTGTCCCTTATCATCAAGTACACGTGAGTGCTGCCACACTGCTATTACTACTAGGCATACGCAGCGACATGTTGCCTAACTCATTGGCTGTTCCAGCCCTGGTAGTGACGCAAACTCGTTGTTTTGCATGCAGCAGACACCAGTCTAAGATAACACATTATCGGCCAGTGCTGAGCAGTCGCCAGGAAAATGGGGGAGTGCCAAGCATTCGACTGCACAAAAATCGACGAAGACATAACAGAACATTGGCACAGGCCGTACTCTGAAAACGTGCAGCATTTCACCAAAAGGAACCAGTTAAAGGTAAAAGCCTTTAGCATGTGGGGAGTTTTATCACCTAAAATGTTGCTCGCTGCTTGTTTACCTGTGCTGGACAACCCGGCCCAATGAGTTCACATCACTTCCGGGAAAACATGGTTGTTCCACATTAGTTCAGCCCTCGCTAGTAATCCATGGGAAACATTGCCCAGTATAGTGTTTTTTATGGTCATTAATATTAAAATAAGCTCTGTGTCACCTTAACGTATTACATTACACACAGCTGTAAGGATGGCCAATACCGCTACTCTTTAAAGCACTACCCTAAAGGTAAAGCTACTTAATATCTTTATTTCTTTATTTATTAAGTGTATTTGGCTTAAAAGTTAGTTTATTTATTAAGTTATGCATAGGCATGTTTCAGCGTCACTGATAACCATCATCATGCAACACAGTGATACATAACAGCCAATCAGGATAAAATCAGTGATGCGTAGACATGAGACAACCATCCAAGATTAAGTCACTGCGTTATTTCTATACAGAGAGCGAAAGCATTGCATAGGAGCCTGCTATAAATATAACACCTAAATTAAATAATTCATTTCTGTGTTTATGGTTTTAATTTTTCTTTGTAAAGAATTGTATAATTGTAAGAAACTTTCTCCAACAAATGTTTAGGGTAGTACCACCTACAGTCAGCGTTCAGTTACACTTTCAGTATTATGCCGTGTATCTCCTTCATGCAGAGGAAATAAGATTATAGAGACTTGTGGTAGGGTTTTCTCCAGGTATGCAGGTTTCCTCCCACAATCCAAAGACATGCACATGATATGAGTCACATGATTACTGACTGAACATCTATTTTTTTTTTTTTTTTGCGTTAAATTCACTAACAGTTCAGTATCATGCCTACCTCCAGCTCCTCACAGCTCAGTTCAACAGCGACCTCGTGGAGCGGCGTGTCTGTAGTGTTGCATATGAACAACACAAGCAGCACAGCATCCTCTCTGTAGGCGCGGCAGCAGGAGATAGACAGGTGGAGGTCAGAGGTCAAGCTGATAATGTCGGAGTGAGGCAGGTCTTCCAGTTCGGATGGTAACTGTAGATTAGTGGTATCAGAACAACCGTTCTGAGGCACTACTGGCGCTTTTTCTGCTGGAGTGATTGGTCTGATTATCATCATATCCACAGTGTCCGCTTCATTTTCACCCAAACCATTGGTTGCCTGGTTGGGCTGTGTGGTATCACAGCTGTCGTTAACTGTAGTAGACGTCACGGTGAGGTTTGAGTTCTGTATGTGTGTAACTGGCACCTCTTCCAGCAAGCCGTCATATAAGGTATCTGTTCTGAGCTGGGAAGAGTGAGAAGAATTCGTAGATGCCTCACTGGCGCTTGATGATGATGCTGACTCGTGCTGGTGGTGTTTTCTTCTGAATCGAGGAGGCGGAGCTTCGGTTTTCTCCAGCTGGCACAGGGAGAACAACAACAACAACAACACACACACATATACATATATATATATATATATACACATACATACATACACACACACACACACACACACATATATAAGATAAATAAAAAACATTAACACATGCCATTATAAGAAAAATAATTAACACCAGGGGGTGTCACATGACGCTTATTGTCATACTCATAAGTATATATATATATATATAAATATAAATATAAAATGTATGTATGTATTAGTGCATCCTAAAATGTT
>JAOUQZ010000010.1:18025470-18044566 GCA_028564935.1 Neosilurus hyrtlii | reverse complement strand
GCCCGAGCTGGGAATCGAACCCAGGACCTTCTTGCTGTGAGGCGGACGTGCTAACCACTGCGCCACCGTGCCACCCTATTTAAATTAAATTAATTTATTTTTACATAGTTTAATCATCACCCAGGCAGGTCAGGTGCAGCTCAAGACAGATCATAAGCGCTTTGTGGTTAAAAATTTTAAAATAGGCGAGTACTAAAACTTTAACGCTTAGTGTACTCAATTCTCTTCACTGAAACTAAGAGGCCAAAATATGTTCCGGCATGACAATGCTTCTGTGTACAAAGCAAATTCCATGAAGAAATGGTCTGCCAACGTTGGAGTGTTTCACACAGAGCCCTGACCTCAAACCCAGTGATCCAACTTTAGCATGAACTGGAGCACCGACAGCATCCCAGACCTCCACACCCAACATCAGTACCTGAGCTCACTAATGCTCTTGTGGTTTCCTTCCAGTAGTGTGGTCTACTTCCACAATCCAAAAACATGCACAGGTTAATTGGCTGTTCCAGATTGCCCCTAGCCAGTCCATTGCCTTGCTTTGCAATGGACTGGTGAGCTGTTCAGGGTGTACCCCGCCTTTGCTCAGAGTCTGAGAGACGAGATAGGCTTTTAAGGATTAAGTGGTTTAGCAAATATACGCCTGAATAAATATTACCTAGAAGGAAAGCACAGACCTCTGTCATGGACAATAGGTTATGATATGCAAACCTGTAACTGCAACCGTATCATCATTTTGGTTCCGTGTGCACCTCAGATTTTGGGTAGCTGTGAATGTGGTTTGTGGTATGAAGCCATCTTTTATATGTTGGCTTTGTTTTGTTTCTAGTGAACTTTCCACCAGCTTCGACCAGGTTTTAAGATATATAGCGAACGCCTTGACTTGAACAGTTAGCAAAACAGAAAATTAAGTATTGAATCTACCTGATGACTTGGATCTACTCCAAAACGTAATGGGTTTTGTGAGTTGCACAGCCCTCTGCAGGAGGGGGAGTCCATGAGAGCTAATTGGCCAAGCTCTCACAGGAGAGAGGGATGTCGTACACTCCCCGTCCTGTCACACCCATCATATATTCACATACAAAGGGGGCGTAGCCATTTCCATCCAAGTATGTTAATCTGCTCCTTTTTGCATGTGGCAATATGATGTCATGGAGGGGGCATGAGCATGCCCACACCTCTCCCAGATTGGTGGTGGTGGTTTATGATAGGGAGGCAGTACTTGACAGGTGGATTTTTTTGGGGGAAATCCAAAAAAAATGCTCCATCCTTCCACCAAGTTTCATGAAAATCGGGTGAGTAGGTTTTGCACAATCCTGCCTAATGGCAGATGGACAGAAGCAAACTCTACTGCCGGAGGCAAAACCTTTGATAGAGGTAAAAATTGCATTCGGTCAGTTTTGACAAAAATGTGTCTTCAATGGCCAAGACAGTGTTCATATCATACATGGATTTTGTGAAAAACGTTTAGACAGGAAGTTCAAAAACTGTTCCAAAGTACAGTATCTAAATTCCTCCTACCTAATATTACAAATAAAATAGAAATAGAAACAGATTTATCACATAGTTCTTGATATGTAAAACCCATTTATTTATCTTTAATGATGACACCATTATTATTGTGGACATATATATATATATATATATATATATATATACACACACACACACATTTCGCTACAGTAGTAACTGTTCCTATAGTGCAAGTATTACTTCAGATCACTACATGTCCAAGAGCACATGATAACTGAGTAGGGATTGTTTGCATATTATATGAATGATTTGCACAAAAATCTCTACTCTTCCGGATGACTAGACCAGAATCTAAAATTATAAATAACCACAGAAGCCTTCTATAAAGAGCTACACAGCGGTAAACACAGTTCACCTCACCATCAGTGTTTTAAAGACATAATCACAAGACCGAGATATATTTGTAATTTAGATATGTTTAATGACGTGTGCCATATATCATCAGATTTTTTTTTCCCTCGCTGCTGAGACACAAATGTAACAATATGGCCATTTACACGAGTTTATAAGAAGGTTCGGGGTTACTAGGAGAGAGTTGATGGATATGAAGTGTCATATAGCGAAGTATTGTAATCCATTTATTTCTTTGCCATTTGAAATATGACTGAGCCATTGGTATGTTCATTAAAACAAAACAAAATCAAAACAAAACAAACCCAAAGGCAGTTACCCTTAATTGTAAATTTACTAATATGTATGTGTGTGTGTGTGTGTATGTGTGTGTGTATATATATATATATATTTATATGTATGTATGTATACGAATATGTATATATATGTATTCTCAGCTCAGGCGTTTCTGTGTGGAGTTTGTATGTTCTCCCTGTGTTTGCGTGGGTTTCTCCACAGTTAGTCTGGTTTCCTCCCACAGTCCAAAAACATGCACATAAGGCTAATTGGCTGCTCCAAATCGCCCCTGGTATGAGTGTGAATGGTTGTATGTGTGTTGGCCCTGCGATGGCCTGGCAAGCTGTCCAGGGTGTATATCGCCCTCCCCCAGAGTCGGCTGAGATGGACGCCAACCTACCCGTGACCCTAATTAGGATTAAGTGGCTTAGAAAATGAATGAATGAATATATAGTGACATAATGTGATATTTGCCCCTTTAAGATTTTCTCCAAGGACCACACAGTGGTGTAGTGGTTAGCACTTCTGCCTCACAGCAAGAAGGTCCTGGGTTCGAGCCCCCGGCTTGGTGAGGGAGTTAGTGTGTGGAGTTTGCACATTCTTCCCGTGCTTGTGTGGGTTTCCACCAGGTACTCCAATTTCCTCCCACAATCCAGAGACATGTACATTAGGCTAACATGCTGTTCTTAATTGCCCCTAGACGTGGATGTGTCAATGGTTGTGTGTTGCCCTGCGATGGTCTGGCGAGGTGTTCAGGGTGTACCCCACCATCAGCCAGTGTCAGCTGAGATAGGTTCCAGCACCCCCACGACCCAAAAAGTTAATAAGTAAGATAAATATGGTTTGGCAAATAAGTAAGGAGTGAGTGTGTGATTTTCTCAATTTCTGTTTATTCATAATGATTAATTGTTTTAGATTTTCAAACAAGTCTAGTATAATACAAAAGACAACCTGAAGAGGGCACAAGACTGGAGAAAAAATTTCTCCGCAGTGACGCCAGAGACTGATCTCCTGTTACTGGAAGTGTTTGATTCCACTTATTACTGCTGAAGACCAAGGAGCTTGGGGGATAATTACGTTTTAACATGGGTAATATATGTGTTGGTGAGTTTTTGGCTGGAACACTGCAATCTGATTGGTTTGCTGTCGTGGGAACTTGGACATTATCCACCCTGCAAAGTCGGGATAATGCTTGATTCAAAATGGCAGACAAAAAACTTATTGTCTGTTGTAGTCACTGATACTGTAAGATAGGCAAAGGGAAAAATGTTTAAAAAGATGCTGTAATGAAGCTCATGTGATCTTGGTGACTCAATTTATACTGACAGTCATTAGAAACTTTGAGAGAGAAATTTCTGTATATCTGTATTTGTAGGGGGGGATGGGAGTACCCTGTGGCTTTATTGATGATAGTACTCGGGCACTTGAGAAAATAATAACTTGTAAGTTTTTCATGCTTCACTGCATACGTGAAGGTCACTTTGCAAAAGTGGAACAAATGCAGTTTGAGCAAAACACAATGTGTATCTGCACAATTTGAGAAGTGGTTTGGAAATCCTATGTAAAGGATCAAAAAGGTCCACTATTGTTAGTCTGGTGCACGTCATAATGCCACCTCTATCACATGAACAACGTCTCCAGGCAGTGGATCTGGTGGAGGACGGGTTGAGCTACAGTGAGGTAGTGAGGCATATGGGCTGTACACAACCCACCATCAGAAAACTGATTGACTGACACATCTTGACTGACAAACTTCCTTTACAGGATCGCTAAATCCGGTTGCAGCACTTGAGGGACCGGTTTCGACATGCTGTATCACTGCAAATCACTGCCTGTATCACCACAAATCACTGCTTGTATCACTGCAAATCACTGCCTGTATCACCACAAATCACTGCTTGTATCACCGCAAATCACCGCCTGTATCACCGCAAATCACTGCTTGTATCACCACAAATCACCGCCTGTATCACCACAAATCACTGCTTGTATCACCACAAATCACTGCCTGTATCACCACAAATCACTGTTTGTATCACCACAAATCACAGCCTGTATCACCACAAATCACTGTTTGTATCAACACAAATCACCGCCTGTATCACCACAAATCACTGCTTGTATCACCACAAATCACCGCCTGTATCACCACAAATCACCGCCTGTATCACTGCAAATGGATGCCATACTCAATACTGACTGTTGTGACTTTTATTTTGGCAGGTGCCATTCTGTTTTGTTGTTTTTGTTTGTTGTTTATTGAAGCCAACATGCTAAACAAATTATCCATGTTACAAAAATCCAGTTTTGGGTACCAGAATAAAAATAATGTAGAAAATTATGGTCTCAAAGTTTTTAATGACTGTCAGTGTACTTTACTTTTCCCGTGTTCCTGTGTAGTATATACCACACAGTAATTAGATATTTACTTCTCTTTTGGCCAATAATTGTTAGAAAGAATCAAAAAGGGAAGGCAGCACGGTGATGTAGTGGTCAGCGGGTCCTGGGTTCAAGTCATGGGTTTGGCGATTCTGTGTCTGTTTGGAGTTTGCTTTTTTCACTGTGCTAGCACAGGGTCCTCCGGCCACTCCGGTTTCCTCCCACAGTCCAAAGATATGCACTTTAGGCTACCTGGCTGGTCCAAATTTCCCCGAGGCTTGAGTGTGAATGGTAGTGGGTGTGTGTTGTCCCTGTGATAGTCTGATGAGCCATTCAGGGTGTACCCTGCTTTCAACCAATGTTGGCTGAGATAGGCTCCAGCCTCCTCATGACCCTAGTGGGATTAAACAGTTTGGCAACTGTTTAATGAATAAATGAAATCAGAAAGGGGCAAATACTTTATCACGGTACTGTATTAACTTATTCCATTCAAGCGCTAGCTGTCTCATGTACATACCAGGTGACAAACAGAAAAGTAGTGTGAATGTATTCCTTATTATTTATAGTGTTGATTATTAATTGCATGCACGTCATGTATTAATGTGAAGTATTTACTCTGATAAACAGCCCACAGTAAATGACTACAGACATAAATATTGTTTCTGGCCATGTTTTGGTCCTGCATTTATCAAAAAAGAAAAATGAAAAAAAAAGAAAAACAAGTACATTGTGCTCTTGTCTGTATAGACTAAAGTCTCTCATCAACCCTGTTCTACTCATACTGCTCTACTGCGCATTCCTGATCAATCCAACATTTTAAATGAATAGTTGTTCTAGTGAATGTTGATGTCGATGCTGGAGAGAACTTCGCAGGTAATTCAAGCTGCTGTTCAAGCCCAGACCTGCAATCAAAGGCAAAGCATCAGAGAGAAACAGTGAAGTGTCTGAGAACACATTCAAATATATTCAAGATAAAAATCACACTTTGAATAAAAAGTAAAGCATACCTGGTCCACCTGTACTTTTAGGCTTATTCAGAGACCAGTGTAATATTTTATTTAAGTTTAACCACAGTGAGAATATTTAATGGAGAGCTCGACTATGTTAAACATTTTTCTGAAATTTCTACTTAATCTATTAGCCTTATTTATCAGCACTTAATTTACATTTATGTCATTTGGCAGATGCTCTTATCCAGAGCAACTTACATTTTTAATTTCACTTATACAACTGAGCCTTTGAGGGTTTCAGGGCCTTGCTCAAGAGCCCAATAGTGGCAGCTTGGTGGTACTTGGGCTTGAACCGCTGACCTTCTGATTAGTAACCCAGAGCCTGACCCACTGAGCTTCATGTGTTTTTCCATACTAGCATTTCACAAAACATCTTTACATATACCCGTAAAGTGTGGTCCCAGGACCCTGAGCAGAACGATGTCCCATCTGGGGAAACCCGAAGGGTACTGACTCTGTTCTCGTGTCCGAACAGAATGGATACACGGGTCCCCTTTAGAACGTCCCACACGTTGATGGTGTAGTCATTGTAGCCACCAAATAGTAGTCTGCCTGTAATACACAATACACATCAATGCTAACTTGCAGACTGGGTGAATGTGTGGCAAGTCAAATGAAACCAATGGAGAAAAAAAGATTCTACAGTGTTTCAGACTGTACCACATTCAATCCACCAAAATTCACCTGCATCCGTAAGTATACTTATATTTAGTACACCATGTACACTTACACAATTAGTGCATGAATACAGCTGACTCAAATGGAATATTACCAACTGTGAGCTTACGAGAAAAGATGCTGGCATTATTATATATAAAAATATATATATTACATTACAGCTCCCCTTCACAAGATTATACTAAGTTCTGGTTTGGTTTCAGGTCCTGTGGTTGTTGCTGTTGTGCCATGCCTAGGAGTTGAGGGCGTCTCACTATTGCCGGGAGGTGATTTGGCGGGTGTCAGGTGTTGCCGCAGAGTTGGTGCCGAGCCCAAAGCCAACGAACCAATACCATCGTCAAGAGAAGACGCGGCTAAAGAAGAGGACCCCCAGGGATCCCCTTCTCGCCCAGTGACGCAGGCTTTATCCAAGAATTGTCCCAGCTATTTGCTGATCCCAGTGAGGATCCTGATAATGCTTCAAAAATGAGCACTAAGACGTGTACGAAACCCAAGACAAAAATGTCTCTATCGAGAGCAAAACTAATTCAGGAACAGAGCCATGAGCCTGAGTTAAAATGTCTCTTCGATGCTGCTCTTACCGAAGAGGAGGTGAGCAAAACCTCAATCGGCTCTTCTGTCAGAGACAAAATCCAAATAAGGAAGTGGAGACCCCCAGATGTTCCAGCTTCCGAAGATTGGGCAACCATACACCAAATTGCAACTCCGAAAGCTTATCGTCCCGAGATCTTAAGGCTGGCACACGAGGCCCTCCTTGGAGGCCACTTAGGTATAAACAAAACCCATGATAAACTCACGAGACACTTAAATTGGCCGAAGATAAGAAGATAAGTACGTAACAAGTATACTTATATTTAGTACACCATGTACACTTACTCAATTAGTGCATGAATACAGCTGACTCAAATGGAATATTACCAACTGTAAGCTTACCAGAAAAGATGATGGCATCGTTTGACCCCTCCCCCTTCAAAATGAATGCAATTTTAATTTGCTTGGTTGACTCTATATAGATTAAGTGTATTTATTAAATACATAATCACGTCACCATCAGCATCAATGCCACGCCTTCCGAAAATAGGTTGGTGGACCCACCCCTTCTGTTGCATAGCCAACATGGCGTCCAATGAGGGTGTTGCTGTTTTGAGTTCACCATTCAGGTACTCATCGCGCACTCCAAGTCAAAATTACTTCCCAGTGTGAACACAATCACACACTCCAAATAATAAGAGCAAGTTGGCGAGTATTAAAAATAAAACACACAGTTAGACTAAAGAAAATGGGGATGTATAAAAAATTCATACACTTTTGTAACACCTTTCTGGAATAATTTGATGTGACTCACTCTTCACCATTCATTTGCTAAACCTCTTTCTCCTATTAGGGTCTTGGGGAGGCTGTAGCCTATCTCAGGCCTCACTGGGGGAAGACAGGGTACACCCTGAACAGCTCACCAGACCATTGCAGGGCCAACACACACACAACCATTCACACTCCAATTTACACCTATGTGCAATTTGGAACAGCCAATTAGCTCACTGTGCATGTCATACTCTGTAGGAGGAAAACGGAGTACCTGGGGGAAACCCACATGCATGGAGGGAACTCTACACAGAAACACGCAAGGCCAGGACTTGAACCCAGGACCTTCTTGCTGTGAGGCGGATGTGCTTTCATACGCCGTCATGCCGGCCGACTCAATCTTGTGTAATTTGTAATGGCATCAAGGATGTACAATTCGATCATATTTCCATACCATACTTTGTAAAAACAGGCTGATAAGTGTGTATTCTTGCAGTAAACATGCTGTGTAGTACTTACCACTGAGAGAGAAGTCTACACTGGAAGCTCCAAATATGATGCTCTCTTTGGAATAAATTGCCACTTCTCTATCAGCCCTCAGGTCGTACAGACGGCACTGATCAAAACAAATCAGACTGATAAAGCTGCAACAGTATCATTACAATCAAGCTAGCCTCACACAGGGGCGGTTCTGATGGCAGTTCTGTGTGGTTCAAAACCACATGACATCGTGTGGACACCATGATATTCGAGTGGCGACTGGCAGTGAGCTCTCGCTGCTTTGTAGTTGCCATGTTGCACACCTGTTGTCACACCAGAACCGTGTTCAATACAACCTTATTAGAACTTTTTTCCCACCGTGTCTTCAATTACTGCTCACAGCTGTTTTAACACACCGCCATCATTTTAAAATGCGCTCAACCGCCTTCAAACCAGTCCCTACATGAGGCTGTTTTATTACACTGCTGTCATATTTTGGCGGTTCAGCGCAATTTGGAACCATGCTGAACCGCTGTCAGAGTCACTGTAATGTATACATGCATCCATCCAACCACCCATTCATTCACCCACCCATTTATCTATCCATACACCCATCCATCCATTAATTTATCAATCCACCCATCCATTCATCCATCCATACACTCAGCCATCCATTAATCCAACCAGCAACCCATCCGTCCATTATCTTTACCACTTTCAAGTTGAAATTGGAGCCAATCCCAGCTGACTTCTGGTGAAAGGTGGGTTACACCAATTTATCACAGAGCTAATGCAGAAACAAACCATTCATAATCACATTCACACCTATGGGCAGGTAGCCACTATAAACTGTAGAAAGCCCCAGTCAGCCAAATCCAGAACATTCTCGCAATGAAGTGAAGCAACAACAGTACTAACCCTGGTGTCTGGGTGACTACTTGATTTTAAATCCTCACAACCACCAATTTTGGGGTCATCTTCCCTTACCATTCACCTCACTATTTAAGTATGATTACGCAGACAATGCAGGTAATGCAGATAATACAGAAACTAGATTTCTATATAATAATAATAATAATAATAATATTAATAATAATAATAAGGAATAAAACTCACAGTGGCATCATCTGAGCCAGAGGCAAATGCATCCCCACTTGGATAGTATCTACAGGAAAAAAGTAAGCCAAAAGGGGGAATACTTTCCTTTATTTGAAAAAAAATTTGTTTCTTAATGTTTGTTGTTCTAGAACATGAACTCACCGCACACTGTTAATATCCGACTCGTGGGTCTCAAATGACTGAATGCACTGTCCTGAGCGCATGTCCCATACATTTGCCTTCTTATCACAGCCCTGAGACGTTGGTTAAAAAAAAAAAAAAGCAAGTTCATTGTGTAATCACAGTAGTGCTTCTGAGAGACAGACAGAATGAGAGAGAGAGAGAGAGAGAGAAAGAACAGTAAGAGCGCTGGTGTGTTTCTGCTGTATTTTGGAAACCTAACCCCAGAGACAAAGGTGTTGCCGGTCTCAGAGGGAGCGAGGTCCAGGCAAAGCACATCAGCTGCATGGCCATGGAAACTCTGGAGCAGCTGCCCACTTTCCACATCCCACAATGCACACGTTCCATCACCACTCGATGTCAGGATCTGAAATTAAAAACCAAAGCGATTACTTACAACTTTTCAATAACACAGTTCTGACAAATGTGGCTCTCAGCATGTTCTATGACGTAACGATGTATTTTCCAGCATGTTAAAGACACTGATTTGAAGCAACGTGCTGATTATTTATAATGGACCTGCATGTCTGAGTTGGTGAAGCTGCAGGCAGACAAGTAATTAGTGTGCATTGCCACCGACTTCTTTTTCGCTGCTAGGTTCTCATTCTTATCCAAGGACAGTGGGTAGACAGAACACTTGTTGTCAAGACCACTGAAAAACACAAATCGCTCACTTTAAAAGGCTACAACATTTAAAACAAGGAGGTATCTCACTGACTTATCTGCACAATTATTGATGTGCAGCAACTCCAACACATTAAATCAATTTAATAATCCTCAACCTTAATAATATTTTAATGGTAATCTGTCTAAAATTGCAAGCCATCATTCCTTAGGTTCAGGCCCTGGTCCTTACCCACAGGCTACTGCACATCCAGATGGAGCATATGCACAGGCCATCACCCATGTACATGGCATGGTCACTGCATGCTCCTATAAATAAAGAGAGAGAGAGAAAAGTAAGCAGTTAAATATCACACTATATTTTATACTATACAGTATAAAAAGCGAATAGTGAAAGTAGAGTGTTGGGTCAAGAACCTGTGCTGGGTGGGGTCAGTGGAAGCATGATTGAAAGATTTAGGAGAATGTTTTGTATTAAACTTGAGTGTATGGGGATCAAACTTTTGCAGAAAACGTTCTCAGGATATCGGTTTCACAGAAATACATGATGCCACAGTGACCTTGACCTTCGACCAGTGACCTCTAAAATCTAATCAGTTCATCCTTGAGCAAAAGTCGACTTTAATGCAACGTTCAAAAAAATCCCTCAAAAGAGTCTCGAGATATGGCATTCACAACAATGACCTACATACAGCTGCAGTTACCTTGACCTTTGACCTATGGCCTCAAAAATCTATTCAGTTCACTCTTGAGACACATTTTGTGCAAATTTTGAAGAAATTTCATCAAAGTGGTCTTGAGATACCGAATTTACAAGAATGGCTCACAAGATTGCAGTAACCTTGACTTGTTACCGATGACCTTCAAAATTTAATCAGTTCATTTTTGAGTCACGGAGGATGTTTATGCAAATTTTTGAGAAAATCAATCAAATCGTTCTCGTGGTACCGTATTCACAAGAATGGCAAACGAGGCTGCCGTGACCTTGACCTTTGACCTTCAAAATCTAATCAGTTCATCCTTGAGTCAGTGTAGAAGAAAATCTGCCAAAGCGTTGAGATACTGCATTATAAAATTGGCCCAGACAAATGTACGTACAGCATGTATGGACGGACAACCTGCAAATATAATGCCTCTGGCCCTCGCTACAAAACTGCTGAGATTCTTTTACCAGCTTTTACCATGCAGTCATAATTCTTCAGCTATGAGTAGAAAAGCTTGCTACAGATAAAGAAAAAGTACATTTAAAAAAATCGGCTTAATCTGAAAAAACAGGATTAAATTGACACTAATTTGAAAATAAATTTAATTAAAAAAATTTAAACACTTGGTGTAATTCATTTACCTTATTGGTTGTAAAAGCATCCCACACAATCACCTTTCCATCCTAGAGAACAAAAAGAGTACATAGTGTATAGATATTGTGAAAGCATCAACAAATTGACCCATAAGCTTTTTGTTTGCAGAAATGATTGAAGGATTACAGACGGCTCTCAACTTGCAGTCAGGCCACAGCAATTAGCCTGCACCTAATGATACTTCCTGTGAAGCGAAAATCGTAAACAGCTTCCTGTGGGACCCTATAGTGCACTACATAGGGTGTAGGAACCATTAATTCATCCCATATGGGGAGTAAGGCACTGGAATAGGTTTATTTCTGTACCTGGGATGAGCTCACAATTCTTCTCTTGTCTTTACACCAGTCCATGCAAAGCACTTTATTCCCGTGTCCTTTCAGAGTTCTCCTGGTCTTCATAACAAACTGGCCAAGAGTCTCCACCTTCTCTGCCACCTGGTGCACTGGATAATAAAAAAAAAGGTAAAAGGTAAAAGTGTTGCTTAGTCATCTGCTGAAGGGTTGTTTGGTTGCTTGGTTCAAAGTTTGTTTCGGTGTTTGATAATATGCTTGGGTTTTTAATAAATGCTCATTAAAAAGCTATAAAATTTAAAATGAGTTTGTTTCAAGAAATGTGAATAAAAACACCCTTAAAATCTTGTGACTTTATTGGCCTGTTTAAAAATCAATGGTACTGAAAGTAAGACTATGATGCTTCTGTATTATATTGCAAGCTATTTTAGTTACAGGTACAAAGGCATGATATTAGATGGAGGTCAACAAGATCTAATCATGTGCAAAGTTTAACATCTGTAAGGCAGTGGAAAACAGAATAACGGCACCCTGAATGTTGCAGAATGAGGAGTGTAACATTTACATATAACAAACCTTAGACTCTAGTGAAGTCTTTTATTATTTCTTTTACATCTATTATGTCTAAGTTTTAAGAAACAAAATTAATACCAAGAATTAACAAATAATGTGACATATTTTAAAGTGACGATTTAAAGTTGGGGTCTGCCCAGATCTCTGCATGTCTGCCAAGTATCTCATCGTGGATGGCAGCTCACCAGCTAAAGCTTAATCCCAGCAAGACTACTGTTCATTCCATCTGACACCTCCCCACATCGAGATCTTGTAATCTCCCTGGACAACTCTTTGATCCCTTCTTTGGTCACTGCACAAAGCCCTGGGCTAACCATGGCCTGTCCTTCTCCTCTCATATTACTAATCTTTCTCGATCAATTCAATTTCTCCTCATTAACATCCGAAGAATTAATCAAATTCTTTCCTCTAAGGCCAATCAGATACATGTTCAGTCCCTTGTCATCTCAAGGCCAGACTACGGCAACTCACTCTTGGCAGGTCTGCCTCTGAGCGCCATTCAACCTCTGTAATTGATCCAGAATGCAGCTACATAGCTTCTTATCTTCAAGTCCTCTCACACCATTCCAGAGCTATACTCTCTACGTTGGCTTCCTGTAGCTGCTCGCATTAAATTCAAAACACTAATGCTTGCCTACAAAGCCAAAAATGGACCTGCACCCTCCAACCTCAAAGTACTTATCACACCTCGCACTGCACCACATTCTTTCCGACTCTCTAGCACAGCTAGACTGGTCCCTCCTTCTATCAAGGGACAAGGAAAACATGCATTTACACTCTTCTCTGTTCTGGCACCGAGGTGGTGGAATGACCTCCTCTAGATGGCCAGAAAGCTGAGTCACTGGGTGTTTTCAAACGACAGCTGAAAAACTACCTTTTTCTGCAGCACTTGGATTAGCACTATGTTACACACACACAAAAACCCCACACACAGACAACCTCTACTCACAGAGTTTTGACTGAGTCCCTACTACTACTTAGACTGTGTTCTAGTAAACCAGTATCAGTATGTATTCATAGTTATATTGATAGTGACTTTTAAGGACTTCTGTAAGTCACTCTAGATAAGATGCTGTAAATGTAAATGGGTATTTTTGCAAAAATGCTACACTCCTAACATCACTGCAACATTCAGGGTGCCATTATTGTTTTTCACTGCCTTACAGATGTTAAACTTTGCACAAGTTTAGATCCCGTTGACCTCCATCTACTGTCATACCTTTGTGCCTAATTAAAACAGCTTGCAATTTAATACAGAAACATTTTTGATCTTACTTTTGGTACCCTTTTTTTTAACAGGCCTATCACACGATAAAGATGTAACAAGTGGATGCTGTAATGTTTGGACTTTCATATTCATTTCCTCTAAATAGTTGTTTAATGAAGAAATATAGACAAAATTGGTACAGGAAGCCCTCTAGAGAGCACAGTGAGGGACTTAAAGATCCCCTCTGTGCATGTTATTTAAAAAAATAACGCAAATAAAAAATAACTTGTATCAGAAAAAACTAACACACATCAAAACAAGAAATTGGAGTGCATAAAAATAATAAATTAATAAGTAAATAATAATAATAATAATAATTATAATGTGTATCAAAAAAAAGTGAAGCATACAAAATGGACAGAGCTGTCCATTGGTTCGATTCTAGGCAAAGCACGGTACCAATTTACCGCCAGTCAAGTGTATTGGTTTATTTGTTAAAAAAAAAACAATATTAACGTGGCAGGGTAGCACAGTGGTGTAGTGGTTAGCACATCCACCTCATAGCAAGAAGGTCTTGGGCTCGAGTCCCGGCCATGGGCATTTCTGTGTGGAGTCTGCATGTTCTCCTTGTGCTTGCATGGGTTTACTCCAACTACTCTGGTTTCCTCACACAGTCCACAGATATGCACATTAAGCTAACTAGCTGTTCCAAATTGCCCCTAGGTGTGGGTCTGAATGGATGTGTGTGTGTGTTTGGCACGCAATAATCTGGTGAGCTATTCAGGGTGTATCTTGCCCTCGCACAGTGTCCCTAGCGGAATTAAGCAGTTCGGTGAATTAATGAATAAATAAATGTTTTTTTTGTTAATTTGGTGCATTTATTCTTTCAAAATGCTTTGACACAATTATACAGTAGGAGTCCAGTTTTGTTCTGCAGTGTGCAGGTCATCCTAATGTACCCCATGAGGCTACTTTTTGGACCTTAAAGTAACTTTTAGGGAAAAAAAAAAAAAGGTACATATATTATGTTCTCAAGCAGTATATAAAGCATACAAATAAATATCTTACGGTATATTGTCCCACAGACCCCTGAGGGTATAGTAGTGCACTTACTTTATTTATTTATCTATCCATTTCCAGAATATCTAGATAAACATATATAAGCAGAAATCTGAACTGATCCCTCATTACTTATTAATAACACTCCCTAATGTACCATGCAACCAGCATGGGTGTTATATAATAGTGTAAGATCTGATCCTTCCATTAGGCCTATGTATAGTCTTAGACGCGTTATAACGTGTGGCTCGTGCTCGGTCTACAGGAGCTATAAATAACTCCCAGCCACAACACAGCGATTTTCTTTTCATCAAAACATTCTGCATGCAATCTGCTTTTATTTACAGAAATATGAAAACCAGTCCATGCGTGGTCTCGTGCAGGTGTGTGCAATCTGAAGGCTTGTCTCTTATATATATACACACACACACACACACACACAAACCCACACTCCACATCATGCAGTTTGGCCCGCTCCTCTTCCAGCTTGGTCTTCAGCGTCTCCGACTCGGATTTCAGCTTCGCGATGGTTTCACTCGGCTGCACCTCCTGAGCAGCCATCTTCTCCTCTTCCTCCTGGATCAGATGCTCCCCTGGACAAAGCGGGTGATTACTAGCTGTAGTATTTAGTAGGATTTCCCCGAACAGGACCAAGAGAGCCTTCTGCACGGACAGGCTGGATGGTGATGATGATGATGATGATGCGAGAGAGAGAGAGAGAGAGGGGCGGATGCGGCTGATGTGACGTCACGGGAAGGATGCCCTAGCTGTTTCCAGCATCCTGTGAGGCGCTCGTGCCCAAAACAACCCAAAAGCTCGTAACCCCTGAGAGCACTGCACGATGCCTACTTCCTCCACACATTGAAAATTAGGTGCTGAATATGCATGCTTTAATTGTGCAGTGAGAGACATGGTGGTTTAGTGGTGAGCACATCTGCTTAACAGCAAAAAGGTTCTGGGTTCGAGTTCCAGGCTTGGTGTGGAGTTTGCATGTTTCCTCTGGGTACACCGGTTTCCTCCCATAGTCCAAAAATATTCATATTAAGCCGATTGACTGTTACGAATTGTTCCTAGGTGTGCTTGTGTGTGTGTTTGCCGTGTGATGGTCTGGCGAGCTGTTCAGGGTGTACCCCCGCCTTCACCCAGTGTTGGCTGAGATAAGCTCCAGGCTCCCAGTAGAGTAGGATAAAATGGTTTGGGCAAATGAGTAACAGAGTAATGGTGTAATATGTTCCACTATCCAGCCTTCCATCATCAGTGTGTGTCCTCAGAGCATTTACTGAGATGTGAGGAATATTTCTGGGTTGCTGTGGTCGCATGTAAGAAAGGGATTCAAGTACAGGTGAGATTCGATTAACTTCATACACATAAAATAATTATTTTATTTTATTATACAAAACATCTGCGATGGCCTGGCGAGCTCTCCAGGGTGCACTCTGCCCTCGCCCAGCCTCCACGCGACCCTAATTAGGATTAAACAGTTCAGAAAATGAATGTATATAAACATTTAGATTAGTTTATTATAGATAATGCAATACAGACAGTGTTTGAATGTTTAACACTTTCATTTGGCTTGAAAATGATTCTAGTGAAAACATAAAACATAATACACTTACATTGGCCAAAAGTATGTGAACACTTGACATCATTTCCCTTCATTTGCTGTTATTTAACTAACATGATGTGTGCAGGCAGAAAACAGGCGTGATTATAAAATAAATAACATTTTCTTCTACGACTGAAATATTTTTATAAGACATGTCAAAACTTAAGTGGCACGGTGGTGTCATGGTTGGCATGTCCGCAGGTTTCCTCCTACAGTCCAAAGGCATGCGCACTGGGCTGATCAACCATTTGTGTGTGTGTGTGTGTGTGTATTGGCCCTGTGATTGATTAGTAAGCTGCTCAAGTAGTACCCTGCCCTCACCCAGAGTTGGATGAGATAGGCTCCAGCCTCCCCCGACCCCAAGTTTGACAACGGAATGAATTGAACTGAGCGATCCAAATCTGTTCCAGCATGACAATGCTCCTGTGCACAAAACAGAAGCAGTATGATCGGTGTATTTGCTGTGTTACACACCACACCTTTCACCATGCTATATAAAAACACTAGCACTAGCACAGCTTTAGTTCAGTGTAAACAAAGCCAGACAGTTATAAATAATTTTAAAAGATAAAAACAGCATGGGGCAGTGGTGGCTTGGTGGTAGGGTGCTGGATTACTGATCCAAATGTTGGGGGTTTAAGGCCCACTAACACTGAGTTGTCTCTGCTGTCCCCCCCAGTGCAGCTGACTGGGTTATCAAAGGCCAACCATGTCTCTCACTGTCTGTGGTGAGAGGCATGTAAAAGAACCATTGCTGCCGTTCATAGAGAGTAGGCCATTGGGTTGCCATCAGCATGTTTCTGCTCTGCAATGGTCTGGTGAACTGTCCAGTGTACTCTGCCCTTGCCCAGGGCCGGCTGAGATGGGCGCCAGCCGCTAACTATGATTAAGCGGTTCAAAAAATGAATGAATATATCTTAATGAGACCTGGCATGGTTAAATAAAGAATATAATAATGGAGGAGTCTTCCTTGTGTCAATATTGCAGGATGTCTGCATAAACAGGGCTGATGGAATGAGACAGAATGAGATGTTCAAACACTTTTGACAGTATCATGTACATGTTGTTAATTCATAAGCACTTTGCTGCTGATTCTATAGAAATATATGACAACTATGCTTTAAAGAAATTAATTTTAACAAAATGTTAATATGGCACTAATCTAATATAATTTGATGACCAACATTTTAATGTTTAAATCAAAAGTTATCATTAGTTCATAAAAAGCATGTTAATAGCCAAGGAAGGTCAAGAGTCTGTCTGCTGAAGGGTCAGTCCAAGTCCAAGGTCCAGATCAGGGTTCATACACGGGTGACGAAGCTCAGGTGAAAGCTGTTGGGCACCTGTACGAGTTCCAGAGCTTGAGTGGAAGGACAGAAAGGGAAAGTAACCTGGAAGCGATACTGTGCATCCATCATCAACTGAGTCGAGCCCTCACGGTCCTGTAGCAGTGCCTGTTACAGAGCAAAATCACAAACCGAAATGGACGAAATAGACAACGCACTCTATTAAATGAAACTATCAACCATGACTATCATAAATATGATCATGTGACCATTCAAAACGGGACATGTACAAGGGTACCTGAACTTTCCGCACGAAAGATGGTGAGACTCGCTTTTCAAAGTCATCGATGGGAGTATACGAGTTAAGGATCTTCACAATCTGAAAATGCATCGAGGAGAACTGAGTACTAAGCAAGTCAATTATGATAAGAAAGGAGAAGTGTGAGTGTTGGTGCACCTGAATCGGTGAGAGCTCTTGACATCTCTCCTGGATCTCTGTTGCATCATCGTCAGTGGTTTTGTTCACCTGCAGGAGCCAGGCTGCCTGGGATAGGGAGCCCAGAGTCTCCATAACATTGAAGCCCTGAAGGCCTTTATCCCTAAGCCACTCTTCCAAATAACTGATATTACACCTGTCAGGGGTCGGGGATGGTTTATATATGGTATATTATACAAACCATGCAAATATACAAGCAAACATGCAAATAATTGAAGATTCCATCATCCCACCATTTTGTCTGCTCTGGGTTTCATGCACAATCCCCACATAGCAGTTGTTAAGACTGATTGCAGAACAGAGGAAAAACATCGCATTCTTATCATTTTTCAATTTCAATACAGCTATTTTCTCCTTCCTAATCTCACGCACCTGATCTGCATACCCTTGCGACAGGAGCAGAGGTCCTTGCGGAGGAGAATGCTGTTGAGCGAGGTTGCTCCAATCAGGTAGAAGAGCTGGCGGAAAGCCTGACTCTGCAGCTGCTGATCCATGCCTTGCTGTGCCATGCAGCTCTGAAAGTTACTTAGCAGCTGTACGATTGAAGAGATGCTGTAGCTCTGGCCCTCGCCCTCTTTGAGCCCATCTTCCAGCATGCTGTTGGAGCGCTTACGGAAACCTGTAGGTTTCATGCTCGAGATGCCCTGGAGACTCTCATGCTCCAGCATTCCAGGGACTAAAGAGAAAAAGCCATGAAAAGGCCCGACATTATATAATCTCACATAATCTGTTTTTCCTAGCTGTAATTGTGTTGTTAAGACATCAGAGTACAAATAATTTACAATAGAAATTATGCATGTAATGTCACCACAGGTAGTAGGTAAAATTCCATCACAAGGTTATAGTGAGACATAGCATTAGCATTCAGCTCAAATGCCGTGAAAACACACAAAACAAAATGGGGAAGAAGTTGTCATGTGAGGGACTGTTCTAATAAAATAAATAAGAAATCAGAGTTAACTTTATACAGACTGTTTAAAGCTTAAAAAAAGAGGGAAGCACATGAATATTTATATTTAGGTCTGACATTTATATTTATGTCTGACTACAGCCTATACTGCCTTCATAAATGGTTATTTAGAAAAAGCCTAGTTGTTAGTTACTCATAAAAATTTTAAGAAATATTGTACTTAACAGGC
This sequence comes from Neosilurus hyrtlii, assembly GCA_028564935.1. NCBI lineage: Eukaryota > Metazoa > Chordata > Actinopteri > Siluriformes > Plotosidae > Neosilurus > Neosilurus hyrtlii. Next base: position 18,025,644 of record JAOUQZ010000010.1, on the reverse strand, counting down.
TACTATATTTTACTTCAACCTTTACAAACACTTTACAGACAAATTATTATTGGTGATTATTTAAAAAATTAATAAAAAATAGTTTTTTATTTAAACAAAAAATTGTTTGTTTCATTCATATATATATATATATATATATATATATATATATATATATATATATATATATATATA